>OX596143.1:10487409-11087409 GCA_951394285.1 Epirrhoe tristata | reverse complement strand
TCGACGATAGCCTAACAAAGCTTAGTCTAATCCCAAAGCACCGTCTTATCTAACAATTAACTTCAAAATTTGACTGCCAATTACCGATATGGACTTTCAAAAGTTTTATTTTAATAGTAGGTATATTGAAAAATATTTGACACGAATGAGATGTTTTTTCTGGATAAAATATTTACAAAAATACGACGAAACGCTTCGAGAAAAGGGTGGAAATGCCTCGCTTCTTTGTCTTGTCATGGCGGGGGCACTCCCGTGCCCCCAGATATGGACCACCTTGAGACCCTTTCGAGCTTTTTTGCTCGAAAGGGTCTCGAGGTGGTCCAGGGTCTAATAGACAGAGATCGGACAGGTTGCAAGCATAACCTGTAAGAATACTAACTGGTTTCCTCACGATGTTTTCCTTTAGCGTTTAGCGCGCTCATGTACAAGGGAAATAGCTGCTAATGAACTCTTCAGTTTTACAAGCTGATCCGTGCTCAGAATTTTAAATAGCTGATTATCTGAAATAACATTTCAATTCCGTATTCAGACATATAATTATTATAATTTTCACGAAAAATAAGATTTTTTAGCGCTTGAAATTAAAAGTAAAATTGGTAGTAGGTACTTATTACATAACGTAATCCAAAAAATATTCAAGTTTTGGCACACTGCACTCAGATGACTTGCATGTTGATTTGAGAGTTAATAGGCACCTTCTGGGTAAGCTCGCTCCATCGTAGACCTCACTCTTGCCTGTGTAAGTCTGAGGTCAAGAGCCGACCCATTCATCATAAAAAAAAACAAAAAAAAATGTTATCGAGCCCGTCCAAAGCCCGACTATCTAAAATCTTGACAAAGGGTTTCAGCCTATTATGATTGCAAAATAAAAAAAAGTGACTAGCCATTTATAATATGATAATTTTCAACTGTTGATAATTAGATTAGTTTACTGGTTAATTAAATAATGATTCAACGGAATTAAGATAAAAGAGACTTAATTTAAATTAAAGAATAAAGCCTGGATATAAATGAGATTATAAATATCTAAAAATGCCCAGTGACCTCCAAGCCCTTTCGAATAAGTCCACGTAGGTACCTATCCCTTTTGTTTTCAGACACATTTTTGCAAAAATAATGTGCCTAGAATGAACTCATATCGAATACCTAGACGCTGCTTTTATGGGTAGAGATGGGACAGTTGGAATTGAAATAATAAAAAATTACTTGTCACAGGTGGAACTAGATATATTTTATTTCTATTCATATTTTAACCACCTATTACACTGTATAGTGTATATATATACATTCTCTCAGATTATATGACTCAAGATTCCTTTTACACAGGATTTTATTACACAAGATATTATTTTTGCTAATAATAATAGGGCTGTCTCAAAAATGCAGATTATATGTAACAGAAAACAAAAATAAGCAGAATTTTATAATACACACCTTTTCCGTTTTTTATTTTAAAAAACTTGATTTTTACTTTTTTTTCGTGGATAGTAATAATAGTTTCATATCCCATCACTAGCGTGTTTCGACACACGAGTAACGTGATCCTTTAAGTGTAGTTTAACATTGTTATCCTAACAGAAAGGTTTAAGAAGTGCAAGGTCAGTGAACCGAAACCCAATGAACTTACCTACCTACTTCTTAGAAAAAAATTATATCAGAAAAAACTATTAAAGATAGCTGTATCCCATGGCTTACGTAACGAAACATAGATAGATACATAGCGTTTATAATTGAAAAGATCACATTCTAGTTAGTAGTGTCTTAAATCCTAAGTTAGGTTTATCTACAGATATTTGTCTCGGGTCTGGGTGTTTCTATGTATAATATGTATGTATTTACAAACAAAAAGTATATAAGTAGTATATCAGTTATCTGGTTCCCATAGTACAAGCTTTGCTTAGTTTGGGGCTAGATGATGCTGTGTGAAAATGTCCAGCATTATTTATATATTCATTTATCTAGACCAGAGTTCTATAATATAATTTGTGCACACACTTAATACCTATTACTTGTCTATGCTATTACGTTGTTACGCACAAAGGCACAGCTCGTAATATGTAAGTAGAACATCGAATATACATCGTATGTAAGAGATCATACAAACATGTCCCGTAAGAACATTCAAACCCGTACCTTCTGCGATGTACATAATATAAAAGTAGCCAAATATGATTTACAGAGTTCTCAGCGGTGTCGCCGTTCTGTGTTCTGGCTATATGACACGGGTTGCAGTTGCACACGCGCGATCCACCAATCACGCGCATCAAGCAGATCATCCAAATGAAAACGGCTGTATCCTTAGGCATAGTAGACATTCTGTCATATCAAGTTACTTCATATCTGCAATCCTGCGGTGTGATCCGCGGTCTCGGGATTTTTTCGGGATAAAAAGTATGTCCTTCTGGGAAACAAGCTTTATCCATGCCATTTTTCAGCCTAATCTGTGGAGTGGTTTTGGGCGTGAAAAGGTAACAAACAGACAGACAGATAGGTAGAAAGACAGACAGACAGAGTTACTTTCACATTTATAATATTATAATAAATATGATAAAATAATAAAGTATATAAAGTAGTTTGTGAAAATGATACTAATAAAATAAACTTCCTTATCTATTTCAACTAGCAATGCCTAACATACTTAATTCAGGCAGAAATATAATCTACTATGTGAAGATAAAAGTATACGCGGTTATAAATTAATAAAAAATTCAAGATATTTTCAAAAAGTAGGCCACCACCCGTCCTTCAGCTAATACAGACTATCTGATTGTGGAACAAATCAATGTTATTCGGCCTTCCTTGTCTTGTTGTTAATGCGGTATGCAGCTTTGATTTATACAAACACACTTTATTAGAATGCTAAAAATCTTCGGTAAAAAATAAAAAGTACGTGAGTTTCGTGCAACACTTGGTTGGAACGAAGCAAAGAGTAGGTAAACGCTCTTCCGTACTAACAATGTAACAATCTATGGACTGGGTCGCGGCTGCGCATTTCGCACTGTGACGATTTGACATATACATACATGTGTCGTGACTGTAAAATGGAACAATTTTTTTTTAGCCTCTGTCTTTTTTTTCTTCTATTCCGTCCGAAAAGAAACTTCGTTCCAAAAACAAACCTTTTTAACAAGTCTGAGGCGTGATGATGACAGGTGGAGCAAAGGAGCAAAGGATGGAAAAAAAAACTGAGTGGTGGCCTAAAGATGGAAAAAGGAGTGTCGGTCGTCCACCTACAAGATGGGTAGACGACATCGTTAAATCCGCCGGTCGTACATGGACAAGACTGGCTCAGAATAGTGCAGTGGGATGAAAAAGGTTGATGATGATGATGATGATGATGATGAATAAGTCTAAGGAGGCTATCAATCGTTTGAGCTGCCGCCGATTATGATGATGAGTAAGAAATTAAAAATGTAATTTTATTGTAAGAAGCGTGGAGACTGAAAACCGATTACGGTTAAAGGAAGGGTTATGATTTTAGCATGTAAAGTTACGGTATAATGTAGAATGAAGTCAAGTAGTTGTGTTTTTTTTTAATACTTACCAAAGATTTATTTGTTTCAATTTAGTCTAATACTATTATTTTACAAGAGCTAACCACTTTTCTCTAAAATGCCATTCAAATTATTGTTGTTTTAAGTGAAGTACTTTCGGACCCTTAAGTTCTCTCAGTAACATGCGTCACTATCGTGTGGGTGTCGCGTTGTAAAAAACGTGACGCGTCGAAAAGGCAAAGAACCCATCATCTTCACAATATGGCACCTCACTGCTTTACAGTCTACCGTCTAGGTACTTCTTTAAGTTGTTGGTGCTTTTTTAGGGTTCCGTACCCAAAGGTTAAAACGGGACCCTATTACTAAGACTTTGCTGTCTGTCTGTCTGTCCGTCCGTCTGTCACCAGGCTGAATCTCATAAACCGTGACAGTTAGACAGTTGAAATTTTCACAGATGATGTATTTCTGTTGCCGCTATAACAACAAATACTAAAAAACAGAATAAAATAAATATTTGAGGGGCTCCCATACGACAAAGTGACATTTCTGCTGTTTTTAATAGATAATGGTCCGGAACCCTTTGTGCGCGAGTCAAACTCGCACTTGGCCGGTTTTTTCGTACTATTTACAGCAACATAATTGAAAAATTCAGTGTGATGTTATTCTAACAAAGCTATTTACACTACTATGACTATGACTATTCTTAGGGTTTCTAATTGTGTCACAGTGATGACAAGGTTGTGTCGGTTGCCAAGCACTTAGAAACCGATGAGGCAGCAACCCAGATCGCCTAGGCCCAGGCCCTTGGGTCAGCGGGTCGAGAGAGGGATATTGGCCCTTAGATTTCTGTTGTCGTGTGTCAATAAGGCTTAGAATCCCTTAAAGAATGATGTTGATTTTAGTCATTTTTTACTATGTAGGTTTTGATGATTGTGTGTCCTACTTATTGTAGTAGTAATTAGTGAAGAGAAATTACTTAAGTAAATAAATAAATAAATAATGCTGGACTTTTCACACAACATCATCTAGCCCCAAAGTAAGCTTGAGCTTGTGGTATGGGTACTAGATGACTGATAAACGACTTATATACTTTTTGTTTGTAAATACATACATATTATACGTAGAAACACACCCAGACCCGAGACAAATATCTGTAGATCATACAAACATTTGTCCCGCGGCGGGGATCGAACCCGCAACCTTCTGCATCGCAGGCGGACCTTCGCCCACTGCGCCACAGAGGTCGTCAAGTACTTAGGTAATATTGAACTAATATGCAAGTAGGTATGTAAAAGAGATTAGAGTTTTGCTATTTGGTTCAAAAGTAAACTGAAACGATACTTCCGCCTTCATCTTCAAATATTGGTTTCCTGGAGCGATTTATTAAAATCTGGGCTAAACACATCCTGCCAGGAATCCAATATGAATTCTAAATACTCCTATGAATAAACACTTTGTTACACAAACAGGAGGGAAGCGAAATTCCCTTTCCTTTCGTCCTAATTATGAATTTGGGTCGCGTTATGTGAGTTATGATTCGGTATAACTGAAAATGTTTGCTTACAAATTCTAAGTATTAAAACTAAGTAATTGGAGCAAAGTATTACTAATGGTGGCTGAAGAAGTTTTTGGAACATATGAAACAGGAATACGAGCATGTCCAAGACACACTTAGACATTAGACTTTTTGGAAAAGCCTCGCGGCAAAATTGATCCATGTTGTTGTTCAGAATAACATTATAATACCAAAGTTTATAATTATGTAACTTGATTAGGTAGGTACCTACGCCAAATAAGTTACGAACAATATCGTGTTCTTCACGCCCACACAACGAAGTTGCCAACTCTAAGATAACACTATTAAATATTTCATAGGTCAAACAAAACACGAAAACATTTTAACGGAGAAAGGCTTTAAAATATGGGTTCCAATATTTCGTTTTAGTCGATTGCCTACTAGTTCCGTCGCGTTGGTAAGAAGTCAGAGCGTTGTCATTGCCTTGGTAGTTGGTTGAAATTCCGAAAGTGCTTTTAAAATTTTGGATGCATTTAAAAGGTCTTCGCACATATTTTAGCGTAACGTACCTGTTTACACATACATTATAAAGCAAAATTTATGTTTTTGTAACAAGTTTTCGCGACTATCCCCATATTTTCATTCATAAATTCAAATATTCAAAGTCAAATCAAAGCTCATTCAAATATTCATAGGAATCAATACTGCATCGCTCGGGTTACAAAAACACAAACAAAAGCTCACCTAGATAAATCACTTAGCATTCCAAGAAATGGCGTGGATCGGGTCGATGTAGAACCAGGCCAGTGGGCCGGCGACCGTGCAATGGCAATTGCATTGAAGGCCGGGAAACTACGTCTAAATTTTTAAGGAGAATGGCTAATTTAGACCAACAATGGCGATGCCACGGTGCACTTCGAGGGGCCGTCACACACTTGACAAGCTGTAGGTTGGTACACTACGTGCAATGCCACTGAAGGTGTTAGTAGGTTGTGTAGGTCGCGCTCATTACCACTCAGCGATTCTTTCAAAAGGAACTTCAGCATCTTCAAGCTTACACCTCATAGGGAAAGCCTGTAAGATTGATATGACACAATGCATTCTTAATATCTTTTGAAAATCTTTATTGTTGACAACATGTAACGCAGTAGGATAGTGACTCGGCAGAGATTGGACCCTGAGCTGCTGAGTGTGTTTATTTAGAGAGTGGACATTTATTTTAATTCTGGTCAGAGCTCTATGCAAATATGGACAGTATCCTTTAAACAGTCTTACAACTATAGGACAAAAACTTCGTTCCCTAAAGGGGTATGTTGTTCATGGTGAAACACGAAAAGTTACATAACACGGCTCGTACAAGATAAATAAATAAAATAAAGTAGTAATGTACAGAACCACATGTACAAGTATTTGCATTTTACACCGTGTCCCAGGAAATTGGGTCGCGGGAACAGGGTTCTCGAGGACCTTATGGCCAATCTTGTCTTGGCCTTGACGCTTTGTGAAACCAAGGCCTTAGAAAACGGTAGGGCAACATATGTTTTAGGGTAATTTAGAAACAAAAACATATTGTGGTCATATGGCCATATATGTAGACGGTTGTAGCAAGTTAAATTCAACAAAACTCTCTGGAAAACCTTTTTCTAAACAATGTTACAAAACGTATATTTTATGTTTTGATTGACATTTTATAAATCGTAGCATGGCGCCCACACATTGGCAAAGATTATTCAACAATGTCATTGGGGATCAAACCTTTTTGTCACACATAGATATTTAAATAAGAATATTTGTCACACATAGATATTTAAATAAGAATATTTGTCACACATAGATATTTAAATAAGAATAATATTATCTTATCTGTATTTTCACTCACATTTATATACTTCACTTATACTTATATGCTAGGCTTTTAGCTATTACTTGGGATCGAGACTCTACTAATAAGAGGCACTCAAGAGAAATTAACAGTTATTTAATTTTCCTTGAGACGCTTTCACGCGGTAAGATTTTTGAGTAAGTAATATTTTCTTTATATCAAAATTACCTACTTACTTTATCACTAAAAAGTTTCAAAAACTGCATAAATAAATGGTAGATACAATATAGTGACAGCGAGCTAATCTGATGATGGAGCCAAGAGTCTGATCATTTCACTTACGAGAACTCCCCATTTTTAGTGAAAATAATAGATTTAAATAATGAACTTGAGAAATACTCAAAGAAAGAAGGCTAACTATATTATTATGTAAATCCAGAAATCAAACCTAATCCCCAAAGTTACCAGCACCACAAGTTCCTAAGTCAAGTGAAGTGCTTTTATTTACTTTACCAAACTTAAAGCCATCAGGATCTGAGCTTGGAAACAGTATTTAATTTTTGCTTTATGTAAATAACGTGCCCAGCAGTGGGACACGAACGACTAGTAAATAACGTAAGCTATTAATAGGTTCATTGTAATATTAGCTACCTCATGTTCGCCCTCAGTCTTTAATGGCTACTTCTATCCGTTTCTTATTTTATTAAGATTTAAGTGGCGGGCATTAATAAAATAGGTAATGCAAAAACTTATATACACCCCTGGAGGTTAATCAAAGACACGTCCAAATATTTGGCTCATGGCTCATGCCCATATTTTGCTAAATACTAATTGTCATCTATGACATTGACGGGTCATGAGAAAGTCGCCCATGTATGCACAGCCAACATTGACCCCATATACCCGTACACAATCTCCTTTTGTTACAATGAGTGTAATGTAATAGACAGACGAGCTGACTTCACAGCTGGTTTGCAATTCAATATGACAACTCTACAAAAACTGCGTGAGAGACAGGCTGAATTAGTCGGTATTATGCTCAATACATCTAGGCATTCGTGAAGTTAGCCGTTGTGATCTGCAGCAGACGATTCTTCATACAAAATTTTATACTACGCATCGAAACTTCACGTGCCTAGATCTGTTTGTCGTACTGTACGCCTACATTGATTAAATAATTAAATACCCACAAATATACACAAAAAAATCAAAGTAAAGTCAAGGTTAATTCCTGATAGAATAGATGTCACTAACAAGGCTACACAATCTAACATTAAGATAACTAGCCGTCAACCACAGCCTCCCAAATGTACGCGATCTGCTTGAAGAGTGGTTTGTTAAGTTATAGTTTTTCCAACGACGTGCCTCTAATGTGTAAAAATGCTGCAAAACTGCATCAATATTGCCAAATGATTGAACAGTCTATCTTTGTTTATTTGCACACTGACTGTGTCTGATTTTAAACACTAAATGCGATTGAAAGCGGGCATATAGTTCAACCTTAATGCACTATTTACCCAAGTTGGAAAACATTGACTAGTTGGGCAATTGGGGAAATTAAGGCTTGAATTATTAGCATAGGTAGGCATAGATTGCCTTCTGACGCTGTATAAATCATCTAATATATTTATAAAGGCCTAAGTCTTTTTTTATAAACAAGTTAGGGCATTGTGGCTAAAGCAGTTATGATGGGCTGAATCAGTTTAGAAGATAATAAGTATTTTTGATATTCAAGACTATTATATCTACGGTTGATATTTCATATAGAATACACAACAGCGTCTTATAAAATTCAATGGTTCAGTAACCTTCAACTTGTGCCCTCATTTTCTCCTTACACCTGAGCCAGCAGCTCCTCAAAGGCACTGCTTTCTAAAGCTAATATGCCGGCGTTTCGAAACGTGTGCATGGCTAGTGACTGGGGTGTAGACTTAAGCACGATAGATATGCAAATAAATATGGACTTTTAAACTTCTATTCGAAATTCTAACAGCTGCTACAAATCTATTACCTACATACCATATCAAAGTGGAGCTCTTGAAGGAACGCTAAAAAACCGCTGGCGGAATTTAAGTGTGTAAATTTTGTTATGGAGGTAGCCTTAGCCATGCCCAAAATTAGCACTTAGACTACTTTTTATCCCACAAAAGTGAAGTTTTCACAGAGGACCGCGGGTAACGTATTAAATTAAAGAAATTGCCATGTTTACGAGAATCATAAGTCTATTCCACATTTCTGCTAACTTCTTGCATATTCAAGAGGGCTCATGTATTTTATAATTTTGCACATCTTGTGAATTTAAAAATATGCATATTATGTTTGCATAATTCACATTGAAACCCATCAGAATTAGATGAACCACATATTTCTGGATACAGTCATGATTCTGTTTTGTTTAGTGTTACAAAATAAATATAAATAAATAATATAGGATATAGGACAATGATATAAAATGGTGGCCAAAATATATCAAAAGAAACAAACGTATGAGTTAATCATATTGATTGATTGTATCCGTAGGTATTGAACTCAGATAATTGAAAGAAATGATCAGCTCTAAGCCATGATCTTGCTTTGTTCTCTAAGATTTTGAACAAATTAAGAGTAGAATAGAATCACGATTAGACGATTCTAAATGATCCCACTCAAATAAATTAATGATTTAGACAAACAGTGATGATTTGATCTGCAGTGATGATTCGTAGAATTTAACCAGAAATCCAAGCTTCGTTTCTAAAGTAAACTTGAAATTGAAATGAAACATTTTCGCTTCGAAACTAAAATAGATTGGGTTTGAAAACATCTGAATTTTAGAGGAAAAAGTAAAATAGATTTAGTTATAAACAACCACTTTTTATACCAATGACCGTTTGGATAACAAAATAAAAACAGAGAGATTAAAAACAGAGTTAAATTGTATTTCCTCTCAGTTTGAATTGAATCGTCTAATTAAAGTACTTTGTGTACCTATAGTTTGTGTTTATATTTATTTAGGTATATTAAAATATAAGTATGTAGTCTATAATATTTATTAAATGTATGTTTATGTGCTTAGGTTTACCTATGTATGTTTTATTTGTATTTTATAAATATTATGTACCTATTATTATGTAGTTTATAAGTTAATTGTATTTATTATATGTATTTAGCCTATACTTAACAGCTTTAAATTCATTCATTTTTCATTATACACCTGACCAATCCTTCTTTCACTGAGTTTCTCTCCATCCAAAGGTTGCCTGGAAGAGATCGCTTATTAGCGATAAGGCCGCCCATTGTACATTGTCATTATTTGTTATACTTATTATTTTGTTTCATAGTTTAAGGTGTACAATAAAGAGTTCTCATTCATTCATTCATTCATAAGCAAATTTAATCATTATCATCATTATTTTCCTGCCCTTATCCCATTTTCATTTCAGTGTTTATAACACTGAAATTAAAATGGCAATATAGAACAATGCCTTTGTATTACAAAACTAAATAATTCCATTTTCGAGTGTAAACTGTAGATAGTAGGATCAGTGTATTAAACTTATTTTTGTACATCAATATATAATTTAGTTCATAAAGAAATTCTTCGGATTCTACGAAGCCTACATTTTCGATGCACCTAAAATTCCATTCCAACATATCAGAATAAGATAATATTGTTATTTGAGAGATGAGGTTTTTGACACCAAATCCCTTTTTCTAGGGACAGACGGACAAACCATTTCAGGATAAGCTTGTTTTTATTTAGTCCCCAAGTAGAGAGATTATACGGATAAGTAGAATCACTGCCTGTCGCCGAAATACATCAACAATACGAAGACAGAAAGTTTTTTTTGCACTCTGACTAATACAATAAGAATGAATCATGTAGAAGGTTCTATCTTCGAGTTAGTTTATAATTTTTTTTTTATTGAAAATGGGCTATTGAACAAGTCCTGAGCAATTGTGTTATAAAAGTAAACGTTTTTGGTTGTTCATTTGTTCCACGTCAATAAGACGTAAATCTCCAAAGCACGGTAGGAATTATCATGTCTTTCAAGACCCTCTGAAAATGTATTAAAGGGGTAGTCAAAGGCACGACTATAATATTGCGCTTGCTGACAAACTCAGTATTCTAGGTGGCAAGTTTAAAATTTCGTGTATTTGCATACACGAAATATACCTTTTCCGAAACGAAACGCCATTGATGATTTGTCGGGATTCAAACCCAGAACCTTTAGATTGAAAGTCGAGGCTCTACCCAAGTCAACCAACACGGTCCGTTAACTTTTTTATCTAAACAATGTGCGAAAATTAAGCTTAATATTTTCTAAAAGAGTCACTGACCTTTTCAGGAAAATGTTGAAACACTGTTGAAGTAATCAAGGGCTCTTAACTAATGAATGTAAAGCTGGATTAAGACCGACTTTCAACAAAAACCTCCCTGTGTTCGCGGTTTACTAATTATTTTAATTTATAATTATTAAGTTTTATATAATCTTGTGTCAATGTTTTATGTGATTTTTTTTTTTAATAAATGGTATAAAATAACGAATAACTTATGTATTTACAAAATACCAAACAGTTTAGAATGGTTTTGATGTAAATAAAAGTAAATAAAAGTGTTCTTATAGGCGGCGATGGGCTTGCAACCTGTCACGTATGGAATACTAACTTCTGCAAGATGTGGGCATGTATCAAATATGTGTTTGGACATGCCTCTGCCTACCCCCCTTAGACATCTCCATAGGATCTGGAATAAGTAACATAAAAAGATCTGAGATAATGTCTACCGCACCTTGGGGATACAGTCGTGAACCTGTTTACGTTTAAAAGTAAAAGGAACAGGATTACCACTGTTTCCACAAGTCACGGTAGACTCAAGGTTTCTGATGATGTGTTTCTGTGATCTTAAGTACCTATCTATGATTTCTCAAGGTGCATTTAGACGATACAATTTTTCGTACGATTTGCTAAGCCCCGCCCATTAAACGTGCCGACGAGTGTCGCGCTATCTATGACAAATCGCATACGATGAGCATTTACACGTGGAAAATTGCCGTGCGATACGATATCGTATGGGTTGAAATCGCATCGTGTAAATGCACCTTCAGTCATCTGCTTCCATTAATACAAGTTTAGGTTACTTTGAGGCTCGATATTAAATTTTCTCTGTGTGAAATCATACATTTTATTAATTTGCTAAACAAGAGATATTTCAAAATACCATCACTTATATCACGAACATTATCGTAAGTATCGTTCGTTCCATTTCATTTTTTAGTGGTAATTTGCACATACTTTACAAAACCCTCTGGCAGAAGGCCAGGATAATTATAATTTACAATAATGTCATAATTATTCAGGTTCAATAAACATGAATTATTATTTCAAAGTGCTAATAGCTGAAATCAATGTTTTAGATTAAAAAACTAAGAATTTCGGTGACCAAAAAATACTTTTTCAACCGACTTCAAAAAAGGAGGAGGTTCTCAATTCGTCTGTATGTTTTTTTTTGGGATCTTGTTACGCGATTGTTCCGCCATTTGTTGACCGATTTGCAAAATTCTTTTTATGTTTGAAAGGGTATACTCCAGAGGTGGTCCCATATAAAGTTTATTCCTGAGGGATTGATAGTTTCCCCGTAAAACTCTAAACACCTTTCCTCCATGTCACAAATAGAAATCGAATCGACAGCTTGACGCCCTGAGTCACACCGCGTTTCGAGTCAAACATTGAAGTCGATTTTCTTTTTAGTATTAAAACGTAATTATTAATGTTAGTGATGTTCATAAGCAAACTACTCATGGAAATTACTTCATCGAGATTTCAGACAAAACCACAAAACTCCAAGCAATTCCCATGTAAAATAAAGATGTAATCTAGAACGATACCTATTACACGGCGGTTGAGCATCACAAGATCATCAAAACATAACATTCGCCGCATTCGGGCCAAAGCTGTAAAAGAAACGTTTATTTTTACGTCGACCTAAACTAGGATAGTCACTCAAATTGTGGACAATTTTCCGTTCCGTTTGCTTCCTTGGCTTTAGTTAATCAAATCTACTTCTACTAAGAAGGTAAAGATTGTTTGTATGTAGGAGAGAGTCTCCGGCACCGATTTAATAAAAAACTCTCAACTAACTATTTACAATTAGAATTTTAGTATGAACAGTGAACACACTAGGCTTACCCAACACTAAAACCTTTATCTTATCTTTAGTTAATCGGGATTATCTATAAGAAAAATATGTCCTAAGAAGTAGTAAGCCATGTTTCTCTTTATATTTTCCTTCAAAGCGTAAACTTATAAATATTTCAAAACGTTTGGAATTCAAAGCCACGACCGGAATGGAAACTAAAAATTCTATTCTTTTGGCCATTCTTCAACGTGTAAGTAGATAATACTAAATCGAAGTTCATTGACGACCTCTATGGTGCAGTGGGCGACGGTCCGCCTGCGACGCAGAAGGTTGCGGGTTCGATCCCCGCCGCGAGATAAATGTTTGCATGACCTACAGATATTTGTCTCGAGTCTGGGTGTTTCTATGTATAATATGTATGTATATATTTACAAACAAAAAGTAGTATATCAGGGTTCCCATAGTACAAGCTTTGCTTAGTTTGGGGCAAGATGATGCTGTGTGAAAATGTCCAGCATTATTTATTATTATTTATTATCCGCGACCAGGGGCGCTACAAACATTAGGTACGTGATAAATACCCGTTATAAAATAATCATATGTCACCAAATCACGAAAGTTTAATTTACTAAACGGAAGTTTAAATAAATTGGTGCAAGTTGTCCTCTCACCACACGTTACTAATGAGTTGTTCAACTCCCATTGAGGAGTAACAATTATATATAGATCGACAACAAAAGCGATTAGCAAAGTGCATTTTCCACGCGACTGTGCGGGGTCATTGACCGCTGCACAGCTGACTAAGGAACTTGCTCGGAGGTTTTTCGCAGGAGTTTTGCTATCAGGGACAATTTTTACTTGTCAGAAACAATTTAGGGAAACTGCTTATTCAGCGCTAAGGTTTTAGTGAAAATACTTGGCTTAGGGTGAGATAAAGCTCATTCAATGTAAGAATATCTACGATTTTGTGTGAAGTCAGGAAAAACAATTGCCTTTTTTATGGGGCTCTGAAACGCATATTAATATGGGATTGTTTTTCTTGGAATAGATTTATCCATACTAATATTATATATGTGAAAGTAACTCTGTCTGTCTATCTGTCTGTCTGTCTGTTTGTTACGCTTTCACGCCCAAATCTGAACAGATTAAGCTGAAATTTGGCATAGTTGAAGGTTATATCCCAGGGAAGGACATAGGCTACTTTTTATCCCGAAAAAATGAAAATCCCGAGGGACTTTTTAAAAGTCATTGAACACAAGTTGTTGTTTATGATGATAGTAATACAGTCCTGAGAGGTTACCGGTGTTTTAAAAATAACCCTGTATAAATGTTAGTAATATTCAAAATAATGAGCAAATATTGAAGCATCTTTAAAAAATTGTAGGATCTCGTAAAACTTTTTAAGTAATTACTTAAACAAGAAAGAAGTCTTTCATCATCAAAAGATTCCAAATCTTAATTGACTCCTAAAATAACATTCTGTAAATCTGTGCAGAAAGTAAACAATTCTTGTAATCTTAAGTTTTTAAAAAACAAGGATCAGATTGTCAGTTCCTTTTAATTAAGTTTAAGTTGGGTGAATACTTAAATCGAACTTTTAAAGCTTAAGTCCAGCACGCAGGTGCATTTTATTGAACCGTTAAACCCTATTTCCTATGATTTAAGGTACTATTCATTTTATAGGTTTATCTACCTGTACTACACATTTTTAACACTTGTTTTTATGACAAAAATACTTGCAGTGAGTTTTTTACACCTACAGACACTTAATTTCAAAGAGAAGGGTGGTTATACTATACAGGGTCTTTCATTTTAAACTACACAAACTGACAGAGCCTCATTTTTGGGTTGTAAATAGACGTTTGACCATATCAATTTAATTCCTAAGCCCATTTAAGTTTTCAATTCAAAATGTATCATTTATTGATTTTTTAGAATTGTTGCATAATGATTTTAAGGAGAACAGACGTTCCACCAATCGCAGCGCAGCTACGTCACGTATGGGCTAAGTTATACAGGAAGCAACAATCAATTGAAAGGATTATCATAACAAAACAAAAAAAATCATTACATAAATATTTTTTAGTTTATTTTTTGAACCCGATTCCTGAATTAAGTTAGTATAAAATGAAAGACGCTATAATAGTACCTAAATCTGGCCTACCCAAAAAAACTGTACCTTTAACTTGGATCGTCCTTATTCACATTGAGAAATTGGACTATCAAAGTTTACATACAATTCCAATTCTCCGAGCTCTTTCGGCCGAGTGACCCGGAAAACCGCGGCTGAATAGAAAACGCAAATCACTCTCCTTTTGAGGCTATGTTTGATGCCGACCCACTCCTTAAACAAGCTGTACTAGATACATATAAAAAACGCCTCTTTACCAAAAGGGTAGAATAGACCACAGAGTTTTTGCTACGATCCTAACCTAGAAAATTTGCCACGTGAATGAGTAGGTAGTGAAAAAGAAGCAGATACTTTGTATCAGGTCTGTTCGTGGTCTCTTTAGTGATCCATTTGGATTTCCATCATTTAAATAGCATACTATTGGTAGTTTCTGTTACCTACGACAACGGGAATCCTAAGTATTGGGAGTAGCCTATGAGTATTGGGAAAGTTGTGTGATAACTAATTGCAATAATGGATGAATTTTTTATACTATATTTATTTACTACTAATTTTTTTATGCCTATCACTCAGACATGTGTGAAGGATCTGGGAAGCATCAAAATATCAGAATAAAAATATCCTATTAAGTCTTTCATTATAACATCAGCTGAGTCAAAAACCGAGTCAAAAATAGAATACTTTTAGCAAGGTCTGGTATTGATTTAACTCGGACTAGATTCCCTAATAGCTCAGCTAAAATACCCGAGCCAAAAACATTCGTTCTTTACAAAGTAGGACAAACTATTATTTGAACTCAAACTGTCATTATTGAAATATATGAGGTGCTGTGTCGGCCTAGTGGGATAGTGACGCGACTTTTGATCCGAAGGTTTGAATCTTGGTCGTCATCAATGATCATTTAATTAAATAAAATATAGGAAAACAACTAAATACTAGAGTACAAATATCATGGCAACTAAGCAGTTGATAAAATAGAATATTTAGTAGGTAAGAGATATTTGGTGTAGTCGTTCTCGAAAAGAATTCAACGTTTTTTGTATTCGTTTAATCATTTTCTTCTTTGCCCTTCCAAGTCTTAGTGACAATATTCAAATGTGTCGCAGGCATCTTTTGTGCACAATACGAGAATAAAACGTAACGACTAACGTAACGTACGAATCTAGTAGAGAAAACATTTTATTTACGCGTCATAAAATCTCTTAGACGTAAAAGACGATAACTTCTTATAAAATCTAACCAGGAAAAAACAAGCCAGATTGGATCATGGGAATCCATACAATGAAAGGATATACCTACTTCAGAACAAGGTGAAATCTATTTTAAGTTTTGACTTTGTAAGTTCTTGGGATGGTTTTAAAGCACTTCAAATATGAAACTAATTCGTACCGATTTTAATCCTAATTTTCCTATTCTCTATAATATCTGTTAGGTGGTTTTTGTTTGCCACTTCCTAGATGGTCTCAATATTATCACCAAGTCAGGGTCTTTGATGGAATCACCATTCACGACCATTTTCAGTTTTTTTGAAGTCAGAATGGCATCTACGGTTTTGATGAACAGGAGTAGAATCACCTAGTTTTAAGACGTTACAAAGTGATCCCAGCGGTCCTACTGAATAAATGCTTTTTTACTTTGAGTTTGATGAGCTAAGAACACTCTTAGTGCACTCTCGTTAAAATTGTCCTATGTTCAGTCACAGTAATAGTAAAAAATCATATTTTATTCAGAAGTACCGCTGAGATCACTTAAATTAATGGGAATAATATTAATATTGAAAGAGTCGCGATTTGATGTATGTAGGTATTATTAACCTATACTTACGCTATAGCGTATGTCGGTCAGTTACGAAAATGCTAGATCTAATCTAGCCTCACTTATAACTCGGCAGGCAGCCGCCCCGTGGCCCACATCCACTAGTGGGTTCATGACCTGCATCGTTTGACTTCGCGGAATTGCGATGCATTTGGATAAAGTTTGTTTTTTTATGCCTTTTTGTTTGGTGAAAAAGGTGAATTATCTTATAAAAACTAAATTAAATCATACTCATTAGTAAAAACTATAAAAACACAGAGTTTGACTTTGGGAATAAACTTTTTAATATCATCGAATTTCTAGCCACTTGATTTAATTCATTTTTTTGGGATTTATAAGTCTTGGCGGAAAAAAATCATATGAAAATATGTATAATCTTTTTAAATTGAGAGATTAAAGATTTAATTCAACGGATTAAAATAAAGTTAACTATAAAAGTACCAACGTGATGCTAATAGGGACTCAACTACGTCTAATACCTACTACATTAATAAGCTCGCTTGACAAAGAAATTCAAATTGACCTGCAAGCAAGTCCCACAGAGACAACAAAAATAAGTAATAGAGACTGAGAAGGAACGATAAAACGAAAGTCTAGCCTTATTCCAAGAAGCAGTAACAAACAACAAATGAAACCTTAAGCCAAGGTTTGTCCAACGCATCCGCCAGACTATCAATACGCGGACGAAAAGCCCGCAGATTCCTATAATACTTCAATTTCGTCGAACTTTGCTCTTGAATTACTCAAAGCCGTTTAAAATTAAATTCGCCATTTTTCTGGTCAACGACCGTTGAGCACGTAATGGTGGTAAAAAGGTTCGCTATTATCAGCCGTCAACTGTTTTTAAGACTCGTATACTTACAGATTGTTACTCAACAATAATATTTGGGGCCTCTTTGCGGTTTAGGTGCTGGGCAAGCCTATTCCATCTCAAACAATGTCCCAGGCACTACAGCTTCCCGTTAAGTGTAGGCATGGATTGCCTCCTGACGCTGTATAAATCATCTAATATTTTGAGGCGCACTTAAAATCTTTTCCCCACACTGGAAAAAACTGGTGACACGATAAGAAGAAGAATAATATTTGAATTAAAAACTCTGAATCCACTATAGTCTTGAATTGTTGGTCTTTTAATACAAAATGTGGGCATACTATTTGGACGTGCTTACGACTAACCCCTAGATTCTCTGTGTCTCTTAAAATGCCTCCAGCTCCTTGAGGATAATCGAGATCTTTTTTTCATTTTCTTTATATATTAAATTAAATTGAAACTAAGCTACTACATATTTACATATATTTACAAAATATAACAGGATTAGTCAAGCTATCTAAGGATCATTAGAAACGATCTATAGATAGCTCGACTGATCCAGGTCACTGTCAGTCGGAAGCGTGCTCAAAACACTGGCGGCATTACCACGCTGGATGGCAATGCTGATCCTTTGAACCAAAAATGTGCCAGCTCTCGGATCACGCGTCGCTTCGACCAGACGCCCATCATAAATAAATTTATTTACGAATATATTACGCACTCGTAAAATTTCAGCCCAACTAGGCCGAAAACACGGCTCTTTAACTTTACCACACACTTTAAGTTGATGAAATTAATCACTGAATCCATAAAGCTAACTTGTTAAATTGCTTAATAGCTTTATGGCCCATTTATGTGAAGTTAATAAAGGCCTGGAGTAAACGCACTGCTCTCGTTTAGTTGTTGCCTAGAAGAACACCTTGATAACGATAAAAGTATGCAAAAGAATCAATTATTTCTGGCTAGTTCTTAAAAAGTCGTTATTGAAAATTGAAGATTGATTATTCTAAGATGTCTCTTTACAAAGATTCAAAGTGCTTTGATCACTTATTAAAAAACACGTATTTAAAAATTGCTTATTTATTACTTATTTTCATCATCATCATGTCAGCCATCTAGTGTCCACTGCTTAACATAGGCCTCCCCCATCGATTTCCACAGCTATCGATCTTGTGCAGCCTGCACCCAACGGCTCCCAGAACCTTTACCTTTACTTATTTTACAGATTTAGATTCAAAATGTCATATTTTCGATATTACGAGCTAATACTAGAGGAAAATTATTAATTTCAAAACAAAATGTATTTTTATTTTAAACCACATAAAGCTGGTTGACTGCTTAAAGCAGTCTGTGTGTCCCAGCCTAATTTTAGATGCCAATTAAACAGTTTTCTAAGATGGCCGTAGATTGATCACCGGTGACCAGCCCCAGCCTACCCTAGGGGTGATGACTTTCTAATGACGTACTTGTTTAGCAATGACCAACTTAGGTAACCTAATGCCCTAGGGTCAGGGGCCACGCAAGGCCTATTTTGATTTAACAGCCAATTTTCGTATAATGACAGTTTGCAACATCAATCATTTTGGTGCTTAAACCCGCACTTTTTTTCATACGAGTTACATAGTAATTAGTGTTTAATTATGTAATGTGATTATGACATAGGCGAAGATATAATGCGATACTAAAATGTGGTGTGAAATGTGTGCTTTTTAAAAGAAATGAGCAATTTTGCTTGTAGGTATACTTATTATGTACACAAGAAAAAAAAACCTCTTAAACCTTTGAATTTGAATTATTGTAATGATTAGGAGATTGAACTTTAGAGATATATTTTGTAACAGGATTTTATCGCGTAAAACCTTTATTATTTCCCGACGTTTCGGCTGTATTGCAACAACCGTGGTCGCGGGCGAACTGGAGGTAGGTCAGCGGAGCCGACGAAAAGTAGGAGATTGAAATCTGTAAGTATGGCTTACCAAGTGGCAATTGACATACGCGAAAATGCATAGCTTCGCTAAGACAAGATTGGATCTCACACACTCCAATAACATAGCGATGATCGATGTCGCTAATCGTTTACAACTTGTCCCTTACGGATTTATAAAAATAAAATGCTCTTTTGAGACAGATTGTAATCAGAATAGTTCGAAACAAGTATCGAGATCCCTTCAAAGCTGACCTCGGGAGTTTCTGCAATCTGTCATACTTTGAACAATGCTCAAGTTTTTCGGTATTCGACTTTGAACGGTCTTCAATGGATGACCAGTCAATCACTGATAACTTTGTTTAGAAGTACCAACTGGCGACTTCGCTCGATAAAAACAATTTAGGCTTTTAAATATTTGCTATATGATTATTTTAAATACCTTCTGAAGGCTCTCAACGGGATGCTGTACCTAAGTACAGTGTCTAGGAGATTTTGAGATGGACTAGGCTGGTACAGCATCTACCTAAATCATCCCCTCACAGCAACATGGTCAATACGTGAAGAGCTGACTAAGCTACGTTATCTCCAGAGGTTTTCCTTCGCCGTTTAATCGTCTAAATGTGCATATAATAAACACAAAATCGATTTTAAGTAAGAGCCTCTCGTTATGCATAGAGGCTGGCCATCGGGTAGTTTTTAGTGGGTCATCGAGTGTTCGACCCCACACACCCCAATTACGTTCCCTCGACGTAATTAGATGTCTGTAAGATGATTTTCTATCCGTAAAAAAAAAGGTATGTAGTTTTAAGATGGATCACCTAAAAGAATGCTAGGCCCCAAACCGTGTTTGTTGCCCTGATTCTTCACGGTATTGGTCGCGAAAGTACAGGAGTAAGACTATTCTAAGAGATCCCAGCGGTCTTACTGAATAAATGCTTTTTGACTTTGACTTTGACATTGGTGCACGGGTTTTAAACTTGCAACCTTTGGATTAAAAGTCCAGAGTGCAACCCACTTAACCAGCAGAGCTCCTATACAAATAAAGATCTATAAAAACACATTAGTTCTTACTTCGAACGTAACCCCGTTACAGCAACTCAGTGTTATAGATAAGCCTGACACACCCAATAAGGCGGATTAAGGTCAAAATAGCACTAATAGTTCGAACCCAACTGTTGCCTTCTTCCATACTATGGATGTTTTAGGGGTTGTTCTGTGATAGTTACTCGTATTCATAAGTAACCTCTTTTTTCATAAGAATAAGATTTTGCAAAGCTTTGCCTCTAGTCACAGTAATTCGGGGACCGAACAAAACAACCAAACTACTGAGATGAGACTAGAGGGTGCCTTGAGCTTTTATCTGAACGGTTGAAATCCAACCGCGCGTCAGTGGAATTTTCTTTTCAGCAAAATGCACACGATCTTTGAACGAACTGTGTTTCTTCTAATCATCTGATGATTAGGAGAAACGCAGTATATAAAAAGGCGACAACTGGCTTGCGCGTATACTTATATGTAGTAGCTTAGAATTCTGTATATTTATATAGCTTATTTATCTGTGTTTTCTATAAGTAAAGGGCTGTAGCGTGCGATGATGTGGCTTGACCATTAAAACAACGTCTTTTACTATCTGTTTATACTTCAGAAGAAGTAGATTTGGGTCAGTGAACCCAATTAGAGAATTTAATGTTTTTTCAATCGCCCAGCCTCAATAAATGCTACTAATGAAAGTAATTTGAAAAGACGTTTGCATTATAACGACAAGTTTAAGAAAATGTCGTCGGCTTGTGTATTAGAATGTTATTTTGGATACCTACGTAAAAAAACAAGCTTTTTATAGAATCACAATTATAAATTGGTTGAAAAGCATTGTACTTAAATTTTGCTTACCTATTGTAATTGTTTTTAACTTACAACATCCGTTTGCTCCGTCTGTTGATCCGAGATCGTCATGATGAGTTTTTTGAGCTGTCATGAGCTTTTTCAGTTTACATCATACAAAACCTTGCACGTTTTGTTTGTATTTCGTCGCCATTGTCCATTCTCCACTGTTGATGCATGTCATTGTCACACATACTTTTTGTGACTCTTGTGGCTTAGCTGACCCAATGATACCTACTTCCTATGTTTCCACAACTTCCTATAATAAAAACCTACCTAGGTGCAAGTTCATGAATAAAAACATTATAGAGCTAATTATGTACGACCTAGTGTGAGCGTGTTTACAACGTTCTTACAAGGTTAATACGGTTACAATCTTGTTATGAGGTGGAAGGGACCTTAATGAACATCTGATAAAAATGTTAATTTAGAAAATTTTAATTAGAACAAATGAATCGCGAAAATTCGAAATGGTTATAGTACAATACATTTGATATTTTAGCAAGTGAAATCTACTGTCACAATAACCTCCTCCTTTTTTTGAAGTCGGTTAAAAATGCAAAAATACCGCTAGAACGCGGTGTAGGGGTGTTAATGTTTGTATGGGTTATTTCTCTACGTGGTCCGATTTGCTTGAAACTCGGTATGAGTAATTTAAAATATCTGAAAAATATCTGTGTTTTTTTTAAACTACCCTTCAAAGGGGGTGAAAGAGGGAGTAACAGTTTCTTTGGGAGGATTCATTTTGAAAGTGAGATGAGGGTTCTATTGAGGGTCAGATTAAGTGTGACACTCGCTTAATATTTTAGTCCAGCTCGCCTAGTCCATCTCAAACAAAGACGAAGAAAGGTAAGGTAACTACAACGAGAACGAAGTCACGGGGGTTCCACTAGTATGTCTATAACAGGGTGCTAAAAATCATGTGCAACGGCTCTAAGTTTGATAAACTTGTTACAACTTTCAAAGTTAGCAGATTTATAGATGATTTTCTTGATCAAAACAATATACCCATAAAAAGGTATAGTAAGTACCTACTTACACCATTTCAAGTACTTGTTCTATCCCTGCTGATGAGAACATCTCTCTTGCTCGTTATTTTTTACGATCATAATCCCAGTAAATGCGTCCAGTTTTATCAAAACAACGCATAACTTTTCCAATTTCCATATTAATTTCATCGAAAAAATGTGAATATATTTATTTACTAAATTGATCTGATCACTCAGACTACGGTATCAATTTGCAATATGCTACATTTGCATACAATTCAGTTAAGGTGACACACGAATGATTTTAAATCGCTCCATCCCCATATTACAAGAAAAATTTATAGAAAAATCGCTCTAAATTAGCAATATTAGAACTTGACCTGAGCTGAACTGATGTAATCTAATATGTCTTCATCAATGACCTCATACATCTACGAGAGATGGTTTAAACAGCGTTCGTTTGGGAGGTCCGGCACTTACGTAGATGGCTAATAAGGCCGACACGGGAGCGACAGCTACGACCGCAAAGTTGACACAAGTGTGTTGAAGTTGAAGGTGAAGGAAGGGCGGCGCGCTGATGGCGTTGGTTGCGCTTGTGAGCCAGGGAGGCGAACCAGGTGTTGTCGTGAACGAATCAGTTCACGACTTACTGTCGTTAAGCCATGACGGAGGCCTTATGGCGGCCTAAAAACTCCGTCACCAGAGTTGGCCACTGACTCATACGAACTTACTTTTTGTTATGAATAAACATAGGCTCTATTTTGCAAAAGCACGCTAGACATTCTTTTACATCTTAAAGGCAAAAAAGGTACTTTAAAGGACGTATTAGCAATTAGCATATAATAAGAAATACCTACACTTATTATCAAAACTTATTATTAAAAACAAACTGTTTAGTGTAAATGCATCGTTTAAAAACATCTTTATTTACTTTCAAAAATATTCAAAAGAAGATAATCCACTGCATGCAACTAGATTTATTCAACAATTCATAAAAAGACCTTTTTAAAAGGAATTGCTTAGAAAATATCAAGTTCTTTACCCTGGGAACTAATAAAGTAGTAGGTTCATTGTGTTTCAGACTTTTGTATGAATACTAAAGATGCATATGGCATTTTCACATGCATATTTGCAATTTTCATAAATCTGCAGTTTTCTTAGAGTCCAAAATATCTTTATTACAGTAAAAACGACTTTATCACATACGCATATAGCTGGAAATTGCTTGCTACGACTGTGTCCACTTTTTATATAGGACATTGAACTTGCAGAGTTTAGTAATATGAAGTAAATAAAGAAATATTATATATAAAAAGGTACACACAATTTTCTAACATTTTTATTTACAGAAACTAAGCTACTACATATTACATATATTTACAAAATACAAACGGATTATTCAAGCTATCTAAGGATCGTTAGAAACGATCTATAGATTTTTCTACAGTTTCAAAACGTACATAACTCCTGTGTAGGTATTATTACAACGTCCTGTACTTGCTATCAAAAGTTTTAGGGCAAGTTCAAGATCAGTAATGCCTAAAATCAATGACATGAAAACCTATTCTTATGTAAGACGCAGGCGCTATTTCCCAAACTGTAATATTGAGCATATATTTCTTACTTTATTGTCCCGCCTGAATTTTGTCACGTACGTTTCACTCCTTGCAGATTACATCGAATCTTGTGATATGAAGCAATTTTTTACCCGACTTCCAAGGGTAATGTTTTATACGCGTAGGTAAGTATCTTGTATGGCAATTGAAATTATTGTTGAGGCATGGCATTGCTTATAAATAGCTGCGCTCCCGCGGTGTGACCAGTGGTCCCTCGGGATTTTTTCATTTTTTCGGGACAAAAAGTAGCCTATGTCCTTCCCTGGCTGGGATACCACCTTCAACTATGCCAAATTTCAGCTTAATCTGTTCAACGGTTCGGGCGTGAAAGCGTAACAAACAGACAGACAGACAGACAGACAGATAGACAGACAGAGCTACTTTCACATTTATATAATTAGTATGGATCTATTACACTGCTTTATCTGCGATCAGTATTTAGTTAACAAGTTTAGCCTTTAGGTAAACAAACCTGCATGAGTAAAACTTTACTGAAAACAAAACCACAAAAACTGTTTATTTTACTTATCTTGTTCTCACGCGAGGTTTCACAATTATTTATAGCAAAATAAGTTTTATCATTCCACGCAGTTTGAAAAAAGCTGGTAATTAAACCAAAAACTCCTAAAGTTTCTAGTGCATTAATTTGCAGACGTTGCTTATCTCAATAAATCAAACCTCTATCTTTTAATTTCTTACTTTTAAACTCTCCCTTCTTGAGTTTCTCGTTGATCCTACCAAGGTCATGTCTTAAAATCTTCAAGGATTTGTAAGAACAATGTATTATTAGCTTTCTTTGTAAGTAAATAGATGAATGTCTGAATATAAACACATCATATTATCATCAAAATTAGTAGACATACACATGGATTTTCATCATCATCATCATCATCATCAGCCTACGGCAGTCCACTGCTGGACATAGGCCTCCCCTAGTGCGCGCCATTGTGCCCTGTCCTCAGCTCGACGCATCCAGCTTCTGCCGGCAGCCTTTCGCAGATCGTCACTCCACCTGGCCGGAGGATGTCCTACACTACGTTTGCCGAGTCGCGGTCTCCACTCAAGAACTCGTTTACCCCAACGGTTATCGGTTCTTCGGCAGATATGGCCAGCCCACTGCCACTTCAGCTTGCTGATTCTCTGAGCTATGTCGACAACTTTGGTTCTATGTCGGATAGTCTCGTTGCGATGCTCTCGGCGGCATGGATGTTCAGACATTTAAAATGATTGTTTTGATGATGATTTTAAAATGAAGATGCTTACGTCACCTTACGTCAAGTTACGTTTACTGATACATAAAGTTGACATGCCGATTTCGCACGATAAAAAAATCAATTTGTTTGTGTTACATTGTAGGTACCATGCAGAGTAAACAACCCCGCTCATAATGTCACATTAACTTATTTTAAATCAATTCAAAGCTTATTTTACCAAATACATCCGCAAATTCCCAGAAGGTCAGGTGAAACCACATCACATGCCGATAGCTAACAAATATCTGAGTGCTACTTGTTCTGTACGGGATCTGTCTGGGGCACTGACCGATTATGGTCCATTTAGGTGTCTACTTATTGGCTAGCACAGGTTTCACCTATTCGTAACGCTGGGAAAGTCGTTCTAGATCGCCGAGGTAAAGAGAAGCTTGGCACGGTCAAAAAATGGATGTGTTACCGTTAGTAGCAAATGAGCAAGCATTATAATATGCGAGTGTGCTTTATTAAATTCTTTCAATTGTAAAATGAATGTAGGTTATTACTCTTTACTTATACTGGAACAGTGGTCGTAGTCATAGAATTGTATTTTCGTTGTATTCTGCTCTTATTTCTACTTCGGTAAGATACAACACAGAACAGCCTTTAATTAAGTAATTAAGATTCAACTTTGTCTGCCATAAGCTGTACATTGTACAAGTAACATCCACAGATAATATCACAAAAACAACTGCCTTACCATCGAAATTCTATTCAATTGTCTATATTCTGAGTATAGATAATTGAATAGAATTTCTGACATCATCATCATTTCATGATAATAAAGCTCGCGACCCCTGCACCCACTGGCTTCCACCCATCGGTGAGTGCACGGGTAATTCCGGAATTACAACTAACAGACCTATAGCATAGGTTGCGAGGAGCGAAGAACTTAAAGAAGGATACATTTATTTACAGAAACTAAGCAAAAATTAGGATCGAGTCGAGTTTCTGTAGTAAGGTTAGTCCTACAAAAAATGAACCGACTTTAGGGAGGATTATCTAGTATTTCAGATAGAGTACACAATCAGCTTAGAAAGAAAATGGTGATTCTCTTTTGAAAATGGTAAGCACGCCCATCTTTATATCCTCAGATACAATAAACATTTGAAAGTTTTAAAATTGAGTCAACAAAATAATAATTATTATTTTACCTCTACGGCACGCCTGACAAAGTGGTCAAGGTACAATTCACTTAACGGATCTAGGCATTCGTAAAGTTAGCCATTTGTCTGCGCAGAACACAATTTTGTATGAAAAAGCGTTCACTGCGCAGACAAACGGCTAACTTCACGAATGCCTAGATCCGTTGGGCGAACTGTAGATTATGGCCTCCGTAAACATCTACTATTAGCACAAAATAATTAGCTAGATTGCTCTATGTGCCAGCATTCTTTATTTATTTATACTTATATCACACACAAAGTGGTTTTTTATCTTACGAATTCAATTATGTGAACTTGAAAGAAAAGTAAAGTCAGTTTGTTTAAATACTCAATGAACCAAACTGTGGTGTTGGTTATAAAAAAGTTTGTGTAAAATATCATTTTATTATGTTGGTTTGTTTTCACTGTTTTTGTTTTGATCCTGCATGTAAATTAACAATTAAAAATTGATATATCTACACTACACACATACACTTATCCCACATGCATACACTTTCTTATTACTCTACACACACTAGGTACATAAGCTCACACTCTATCACACCGTCCCCCTCCCCCTCTCTTCCCGCGGTAACACTGAAAAACAGCGCCTGATCCCTGGATCTAGTCAAATAGCTGAGTTGCCTTTTCAACAAAAATTTTTCACTTGTGTTATTTTTTTTTTTATTATTGATTTATTTTCTTGTGTACTTTGTATTTTGTTTGTTGAATAAATGTTTTTTTGTTTCTAAAATTAGAAACATACATTTATAATTCGCATAAATTTTTATACTGGTACTTTAAAACGTTTTCAACATAAAAGTCAAACATTTTAAAATTAATAAGAAACGAATTATGTTTTAAATGAATGTAAACAACGACTAAATATTTTAAAATAAATTATTAGAGGTACACCTACTCATACCTATAGAAACTAAGTCAAGCATTGTATACACAACCTAGTTTTGGGTTGTGTACATGGCCGTAAGATACATAATAACTATATACTTGAAGTTTAACTTAATACCCGTGAAATGAGATGCCCTTAGATGTACGCAAACATGTTTGCTTACTATGTTACTAGCTGCGTCCCGCGGTGTTACGCGGCTCCTTGAATATACTTTTACTTTTCGGATTAAAATTTCTAGTAATTTAATACAAATCTATTCAGCCATGTCAACTTGAAGGACTAACTACGAACACAGAGTACGGGCTGTTGTGGTGCGTTTCTCGTTGTTCTTCACAGGGAATCATAAACCTACAGTAGAATCTAGACTAATGTGACTATGAATAATTAAAAATAAGACACTGATACAGTTTCCTCCAAGCACAGGATATATTCACGCAGATATATATAGATGGTAAGTTGTCATATCATCATTGTCACAATATTGTGCTCTTTCTTTCAATCTTTTAAGTCAAGTAGTGTTCAAAACTGTTGTTTGTTCTTAGCAATGATACATACATACATACATAAAATAACGCCTCTTTCCCGAAGGGGTGGGCAGAGACCACGGATCTCCACTTGCTACGATCCTGACACACAACTTTTGCCTCATTCACTCTCATTACATTCTTCATACATGCTCGCCGGTTTAGGGTACTTTTGACCTGACACTTCTCCAAAATGTCGTCTATTTGATCCAAGAAGGTTCGCCTAGGCCTTCCCCTTCCAGCTGTCCCATACACACTCGCCTCATACACTTGCTTTGTCGAACGACTGTCATCCATCCTCTCTACATGCCCAAACCATCTTAACATACCTTTCTCGATCCTCAACACTACATCTTCTTTCACTCCACACTGTTCCCTTATCACACTATTTCTCACTCTATCATTCAACGTTACCCCACACATACTACGCAACGCTCTCATTTAAACAGCATTCACTCTATTCTGATGTTTTTTCTGCCACACCCAACTTTAACTACCATACATTAATGTCTTAGCAATGATATTAAATAAAATATCATTGTTAAGAACATCTCAGTATAAATATAGCAAGATAACTTTTTAGAAAGATGTCTGTCACTAAAATTGGATACTACCAACTTCCCTTCGGTCGTTGAACTATAAATGAAATAAGAAAGACAAAACCCAAAGCCAAGTGATTTATTAATAAAACAGACATTTCCTCTTCAAATATTGTATTTGCAATAACGAAGTAAGCCTCTGCTTCGAGGGGCAGTCGTCAATAGATTGTCACTTTATTTGATTGGCTATTCACTGGAGCTTCACTATTTAGCTTTGAGGATGGATCACCTAAAATAAACCTAAGCAAAAAAACCAACATTTCCCTTGTTCTCTACGGTATTAGTCGGAAAACTTGAATGAACTGCTTTTAGATAATTAGAGTCGTTGAAATAAGTATTTTTGAGTTGGATTTTGGATAATCAATGAATTGTGACATTAGGTAAGACATTTTCATTATTCATTAAGTAAAGTAGAATTTATTGCAAGAAATACATGTTACAAACATGCTATTTTTTATTAATATGCCCATTGTTTTTTGCCATGTTATGGCGTCATGGGTAGCAGTGGGTACACGGGTAAACAGGAATTACCCCTACACCCACCGGTGGGTGAAGCCAGTGGGTGCACGGGTCGCGCGTCGATCAAACGTGTTCGAACTATTGAAAGTGGGTAAAATGGCTTTCGGAGTCCGTTAATAAGGCTTTTTGTAGCAGTATTTCTGTAATAACTGATTTACTGAAAATAATAACATTGATTCTGTTATTACTTCAGTAAAACAACCCAAAACGAACAAAAAGTCTACCTTTAATACGAAAAAGTTTGACTCAGGTAGAAATTAAACCCACGATCGCCATAGAAACAAAGTACTACCCCCGAAACCTCTGTAGCCTACTCACATAAACACAATAAGGTTCTTATTTATTTGTGTAAAATTATTCAAAATCTCTTCACAGTGTGATGGATTGAATAAAGATCTTCATGAATTGTGCGAAATCACTCTGAAAATCTTTTTGTCGACAAATAAAATTTCCTATGTTTTATACAGTAATGTTTCACAAATCTAAAGCCCAAA
The DNA here is from genome assembly GCA_951394285.1 of Epirrhoe tristata. Lineage (NCBI taxonomy): Eukaryota > Metazoa > Arthropoda > Insecta > Lepidoptera > Geometridae > Epirrhoe > Epirrhoe tristata. The sequence goes on along the minus strand of OX596143.1, from coordinate 11,057,848 downwards.
CCTTATTTCCTGTTCGCTTAATAGGAATTTTCCTATGGAAGTTACTGAGAAAATTGCATTATTTTATGAGGGTTAACAGTGTCTTGTAATTGCTAGTCAATCAACATAGCGCAACGAATTTATAAGTTTACCACAAGAGTACCTACCTAATGAAATGAGTTAAATAATATTTTTTATGATATAATTTCTTAGTTTTGGATAGAACTCCAAAAGTATACTTACGAAAAAATCTGAAAACTACGTAAGGATTCTATTATTTAACTAATTAATAAAATTTAATTTTCATAATTTGTATTCTAGTAATACACTCTTCGAATTCTACTTTGAAAAACTATTACTGTCCTATACACTGGACGACAGCTAACTTATTTATTTTCAAGATTTTTCATTTTACTGAAAAATATAAAACTCAACTTAATCTATATAAATAGTTATTGAAAGAAATACTTGTCTTTTGGTCTGTCCCTCTGTCCTACAACATAACTCTTGCTTCATCTACAATTCAATAGAGATCACAACTTTGGGGTCAGATTGAGTAGGTTTGCTCAGCACTATACCATAGTGGCATTTTCATCTGAGCGCTTCCGTGATCCGGAGGGCACGTTAAATTGTCGGTCCCGGCTATTTAAGTCGTTAAGCCATGACGGAGGCCTTAAGGTGGCCTAAAAACTCCGTCACCAGACTTGGCCACTGACTCATACGAACTTATTTTAACTAGATCGGCTTGATACACAGGAAATACATCAATAAGAAGGTGTAGCTAAGTAAACCACGGAATTTCCTTACTATGTTTACCTTCACCGCATAGACCTCTAAAACGTAAAATTTTGAAAAAACAAATCAATGAACCTTTCATGTAAGTACATAAAGTAAATCATCATCATCATCTTCGTGCCCTTTTCCCACATTATGTGGGGTCGGCACAACATGTGTTCTTCTTCCATTCTCCTCTATCAGCCGTCATCTCAACAAAGTAAAAAAATATAAATCATAAAGTAAATGTAAGTACATAAGTCAAAAAACTTAAGTACCTTCTATTATTTTAAATTTTTTTTATATCCTTGTGAGACATTTCTGTGACAGTCGAGATTTTCTAAATCCGTTTCAGCCCAGATATGAAATGTCCGTTAATCTTTTCTTAAGATTTATGGGATAATTCTTCTAAGATTTGCGAGCCTTTGTTAATGGTTCTATCTCATGTCTTGCAAATATCTGAGTTAAAAATATATTAATGGCTAGCCTAAATATAAGAGGTAATGACCTGAGGAGGTCACGGGTTCGAAACTGACCGTGCACTCGACATTTTGTTATGATACTGAAATAAGTGTTGAGATGACCTCCTGCCCCTGATTAGTATAACAGAAAAAACATGTAATGTGGGCTAAACTTACGTAAAATGAGATTCGAGTAAGTGTTGGCAAGATAAGCCCTTGCCTGACAATATTAGCAGTTATCATAATCATGAAACCAATAAAATTAAATAAAAGTTTGCAAGTTCCTACTAGAATTCTAGAATATTAACTGTCTTCTACCGTTCCCGTTCCGTAACCTTTTAAATAGTGAAAAAAACATCGTTGGCATCCGCCGTGTTAAAATGAAACTGTAAAAATTGATATCCTATTAATAAGAGATTGCTAGCGCCATTACAAGTATTTGATGTTTTATGAAGTCTGGTTTGGACCGTTAAAGGTCCATAAAACTAACAGTTCCTTTTACGGCTATTAATATACAGATACGATGGACTTTCCTTCAACATATTTATTCGTGATCTTGTGGATCCGTTGTATACTTTCAGGTGATAAAAATTGCCTGAAAATAGAACAGAATTTTTTAATTGTTAGACTAGCATTTGCTCTATACAATCTGTCTAGACAAATACCATTTTCCCAATAGTTTCCAGTTAAATAATTCTTCAGGTCTTTGCAACAGCATGTTACAATAGTATTAAACGTTCCTTATCGGGGAGCTATTCAACCTTTAAATTGAAAAACTTTTCGTCATTTACCTCAAAACTTTAAAGTTCAGACCAATTTACTCGTTGCTAAAAGTTGTATTGAATTATTTGTTTTTTATTTTCAAACACAGATTGATTTGTTTTGGTTTTAACTGACTTGTGATGCAAATAATAGTTTCATGAGATCGCAAAATGTAGTCATTTTTTTTTCATATCACAATAGATGATTTATAATCATAATTAAAACTAGTTTAGGTTATGATTGAGCGAAATTACTTTTAGTTTCAGGCAGGTTCCATTTTACTACCATAATTTTTTTTTATTTAAAATCTCAGTAGATTTATTTAATTTTAACCAAGAAAATTCTTAATTGTTTTTTGTCCACACACAAAATAAATATGAACACAAGGATCTACGCGTGTAACCTACTCATAGATCCTTTACATACATGACCATAGCATACAGTAGAGGATTCAAAACCCACGCTGTAAATGATGATTAGATAAACATTAGTTTTCAATTAGCATCACAAACTGTTGAAGCATACCTTGTTATTTGTCAAAACTGCACAAACTTGCACAAAGGCAACTGAAACTAACTGCGCGCCGCGCGCCGGAGCTAAACTATTGTCATAGTACGAGTATATAATTATTCTGGAAGTTTATACAGGGTGCTCTCTGTTTATTACTTTTTAGCTATTCTAAGTGTTTTCACTTGTTTCATGTACCTAGGTTTGTTATCTATTTGCAAGATGATTTCATTTAGTTGAGTTGCTATAAAAATAAAGTTGTATCTTTCTCATAAGTATCTAGGTGCTAGCTTTAATTTTTTTTAAATAACAAAAAATACTTTAATTTCGCAATATCCTATAGAGATATTAGCTTATAATTTTATACTGGAGAAGTAAAAAAAAAATGCCATTGAAATACGGTTGAGTTTCAGTCGGAGTGGGGGGTGTTAGGTGTTATTTTCGTTACGGAATTTCTGGATTCGGTCTCCACCCTCGAGGCCCGCGATAGAAGCTATGCAATAGCTTAATAGTAGGTACTTACCATAAACTTTTTCTTGTTTTGAAAAAGATTATAAACAATGTACCTACGTACCTGAGGGAGGTTGAAGCGAGAAGATGAATTACTGTTTCAAATTCACGTCTGTCAAAAAAACGTATTGTATTGAACCAATCTTCATAAGAACGTGAGAGGAAGAAACGTAGGCGGAGTATTAAATATGTATTTCATAATAGGAATCAAATATATTCTTCGTCTACTTACTTAAAATAATCATAAATGCACAAGGTGAGCGTTCACGACTTCATTCTCTTTGACGATGATGTGACGATGGTTACACCAGATTGTCCACTTCTTTTAATCGTGTCACTAGTTCTTTCGAACCAGTGTGGTGAAAGGATTTTAGTTTAAGTGCACCTCAAAGAGGCTCCTTTCGTGCACTTGACACATGTTTTCGAACTTTATAGGTTCTACGACATGCCGGTTTCTTCACGATGTTTTCCTTCACCATTTGAGAGTACTGGCATAGTGCACATAATTTTTTCGGCCGAAAAACTCATTGGTGCACGACCGGGATTGAACCCACGACCTTACGATCGGAAGGCGGGGCCACTACCACTAGACCACTAGTGCTATTGTCCACTGTAAGGTTTGATCAATAGTAAACTATTAAAACATAACACTTGTAACCCTACAGTGTAAATCTGTCACGGTGAAGTACCTACTCACATGGCACTAAATATGTGTCATTTTTCAAGCGTTTTGATGAGGCTAATCGCGAAGTAATTTCTGAGTTGTGTGCGCATACAAGTTCTCGAGTAGAGACCACGCACCGGAAATAGCAGCAGAAGACGGCCCCCTACTGATGGAAAGACGATAGTAAAGGTTGCTGGGAGCCGTTGGGTGCAGGTCACATCTTGAAAATGAATGTGGGAGGCTTTTATTCAGCCGTAACTAAGATGATGAGTTGCATAAAATGAGTTGCGGTAGGTATTTTCTTTTTTTTTCGTACAAAGTTCTGTATGTGTCGCAGAGCGACGCGAAATGAGTTATCTGTTTCTATTGATAGTAAATTACACGGCTCACAATTCAATAAGTTACATTTGTTTAACCTCTCACTTAAACCAACTTACTGCAGGCGTAATCAACTTTTTTAAACATTATTTCTTATGTGTAAAGATTTCAAGTAAAAGAGGGAGCAAATACAAAATGTGGCATATTTCTGGAACTCCGTGGGAGGACCTTGCAAGGCAAGTTTTAATTGAGAGAGAGCGCTTAATGAGACCGCTTTAGATATGGCAGCCTGTCAAACCCAGGGCCGGGTTTGGAGGGGCCAAGAACTACTGATTTTTTTTTATAAAATCCTAAATAACATACGCCCGATACGACGTAGGCGCCTTCAAGAAAAGAGCCTATTCCTACCTCAAAGGCCAGCAACGCATCTGCAGTGCTTCTTGATGCTGCAGTTGTCTGTAGGCGGTGGTAATCACTTACCATCAGGTGTGCCACCTGCTCGATTGCCCCCTCGTCCATAAAAAAAAATACAAAAAAAAAACATTCAAAAAAATTGCAAAATACTTTAAATTTTTTCCATTAAAAATTAAAAATACACTGGAAAGTAACAAACACACATAACACAGCACACATAGCTCAGTATGTTTTTGGTATGATAGTGGGTAATAAACTGTTTTAAAAGAAAAACGCATTTTTTTTATAAAATTTTATGACTTTGTTATTTTCTTAAAAGCAAGGCCTAGTTAGATCCCTGGCTGAGCACCGAGCACGAAGTCGAAATGGGCACATAATGAAGAGAAGAAGGCGGAGATTAAGCTGTAAGATGATTTTTGTTCTTCAGAATGAATTTCGCACCTTATGGAAATACTCAGCAAGATAGGATAAGATAAGATAGGAACCTGTAGACTGCCTTTCAAATAAATGAAGTATAAAGATATTCCATAGGTTTAAACTAGCAGCTTTACAAATAAACGTAGTATAAAGTTATTATGCCCGCGGTAATTATAAAGTAGCCTGAATGTCAACAAAAGCATTTGAATTCCTGGAAGCAATTTGAAGTGTCAATAGACAGGTACTATTCTAGGTCATATCTCGCAGAATCGTTGAGAAATTAAGGTTTTAGGATAGAGGCTACTGACCGGGAAATTAAGTTAACAGCTCCCCAATCTATTAACATCTTTCGATCTTCAGGCTGTGGCTTACAGTAGCACAACATTATTCGTGAGATCTAGAAACTTCTAGAAATAAATCCTGTTCAGAAGAGGAAATACCTACAATGATTTCTTATACTAAAAACTAGCAATGATCAGCGACTGTTCTTTTTTGACCTTGGTCTTATCTTGAGACATTTCAACCCATACTTTTGCTAACATGTTATCGTAGTATTTTTCATAAAAAGTTAAAGTACCTACAGAATATAATATTACAGAATAAATTCAAGACCTTCTTTCAAATCTTGCTTAACCAATAATCAATCTAACAAGAAAAAAGTAAGTGAGTGTCGTGGAACACTCAGTTGGAACAAAGCAAAGAGTAATTTTTTTACTGGGAATATAATAAATTAATTGTCAATTATGTATCCTAGAAACGCTCTTCCGTACTAACAATGTAACAATCTATGGACTGTGTCGCGGCTGCGCATTTTGCACTGTGACGATTTGACATGTGTCGTGACGGTAAAATGGAACAATTTTTTTTTCCAGCCTGTCTTTTTTTTCTTAGATACCGTATTAAAAGGAACTTCCTTCAAAAATCGATCATGAAATCTAAAAGCAGAATCAGCGCTTTTTGTTCCTGACATAATTAAAGTTCAAAGTGGATAGCGCTGTAATAACTTTTGAGATCGCGTCTTTCAAAAGTAGGGTAATGAACACGGAGGTAATGAACACGGAGATTCAACCAACATCAAGTACAATATTTACAGACAATATTTGTTTAATAGTTTAACTTATAAGAATTGTTTAATCGTATATTTTGTTGATATCTTTATAGATTTCATTCTCTGGAAAAGAAACATAACATAATTGGTAATAACAATAAGAACATAATTAGTTTATTTTCCATCCAAAGGTTGCCTGGATGAAATCGCTTTCAGCGATTAGGCCGCCCATTGTACTAATTTTGAACTTGTTTTATTTATGTGTTGTTTTGTTATTAATTGGTGTACAATAAAGTGTTCATTCATTCATTCATTCATTCATTATTCTTTAGCGACGAATGTAGACGTCATATTACTGACGAATGGAGACTTGATGCTGTTAAAGTGTAACAACTGACCAGGAAATACAAACATAAAATTCATTAGTACCTTGTCTGACAAAGTGGTGAGCAGTTAAATGTAGCTTTATAGCGCTTTACACTGCAACTATTTCAACTTTACGTCTATCTTAAAGCTTCATGAAAATAGTTGTTGACATTTTCTCAGGTTTTCATGCATCCTTTTGAAAATGTTTGAAGTGGACTTTAAGCAACATCCCACAAAATCAGCTTGGTCGGAATTCGAACCCACGACTAATGATTTTAAACAAGAATAAAGTGGGTATAAATTGTTCGAATTATTCATTTCTAGATTGTATGAAAAAGCTAAACTTGGTAATCATAGTGGACTTTTAGTTTCAATGGACGTAAAACTTTCAAAAACAACAAAGAATTTCAATTCGATTGTAAATATTATTGGCAGATTAATTAGTTGAAACAGTTTCCAATTCCAGATCGACAAATAAGAACAAACCTCATTTGTATGCACAACTACTTAAAAGTTGCAAAGTTCACCGACGTGCCTCTATCAAATGAATTTGAAACTTTATCACTTATCATAAGAATCAATTTTGTGTGTCTTTTGTAGATTGCGTAATCTACTTCAATGGTCTTAATCGTTTGTGAAATGAAGATTTAAACTATAAGTAGTTTCTAGAAGTTTCAAGATCAAGCTGTTTCTTAGAATAAAAATGATTATTTACCTTGGGGATGGCCTTCTGTCACAGGCACTAAAGTGCGCATATTATAATCCTTAAACGAAAAATTATTGATAATAATCATCATCATCTTCATTATGTGGAGAGATTGTCTTTAATTAATTTATTATTTAATTACAAATCGTTGATATTTGACAACCTCCGTGGCGCAGTGGGCGAAGGTCCGCCTGCGATGCAGAAGGTTGCGGGTTCGATTCCCGCCGCGGGACAAAAAATGTTTGTATGACCTACAGATATTGTCTCGGGTCTGGGTGTTTCTATGTATAATATGTATGTATTTACAAACAATAAGTATATAAGTAGTTTATCAGTCATCTAGTACCCATAACACAAGCTCTGCTTTCTTTGGGGCTAGATGATGCTGTGTGAAAAGTCCAGCATTATTTATTTATTCATTGATAGTTGGCTTGAAATCGATGAACGGAGAGATCGCAGGGCCTGAATTCAAACCAACGACTTTTAGATTGAAAGTCGACTACCCCACTCGACCACCAACACTCTAATACGTCCATCTTGTATTCGTTCAAGTGTACAAATAAAAGATGTATACGTTCACTGCACTCAACCGCATAGGCTACTTGCGGTAAAACACAAATAACAACAAAATAAATCACGTCAACGAACTCAACATTGTTTTAAATCAACAAAAGTAGCGACAGACACGCGTCCGGCGATCAGCTTTTCAAATAAAATAAAACTCAAAATAAAAGTTCATTTCACTTTCGATGAGATACGATCATGATCCAATGCACTTCAGGCATTGATACCAATTGTTCTTGAAATAAATTCGTTTTCACTTCCATTGTCATTCCTTTGTAGGAGATAAATATTAGAAAGATTTATTTCTTTTAGATAAAGATTGACATAAAGATAAAAAAAATACTACCGCATTTAGGAGTGGATATTTTGACATCAGAATTTACTTTAGACACCTTATAAACTGTTCAGTATGAACCTAGTGTTATTTTTTTATTAAAATTGTAGGCAGAGCTTTTTTTGTAAAATCAGAGATACGAAAAATGAAGATCTGAAATCGGAAACTCGTAGTAATAAGTCACGCCTCATGATGCATCACAAAAACTCATAAACTTGCCTTTAATGTATATTGGCAAAGATTTTGCCATTAATATCATCCGAGTTTAGCAATTTCGAGTAAATTCAATTGATAAAAATATTTTCATTGGGAGTGAAATTTCACATTCTCATAGTTGAATATTAAAATATACACGAATTAATTTAATATGGTACTGAATCCATACTAATATTATAAATGTGAAAGTAACTCTGTCTGTCTGTCTGTCTGTTTGTTACGCTTTCACGCCCAAACCGCTGAACAGATTAAGCTGAAATTTGGCATAGTTAAAGGTTGTATCCCAGGGAAGGACATAGGCTACCTGTTATCCCGAAAAAATGAAAAAATCCCGAGGGACTGCGGGTCACACCGCGGGAGCGCAGCTAGTATATCATAATAGTTTTAACATTTTCAAAACTAATTATTTTGAAACCTACTTCAACTTCTAATAAATAGATTCAACTTTCAAAGATGTAAAAAATCTCGTAGATTGATGAACAAAATGGCTACTACATTATTAATAAGTCCATCAACTCCGATTGATTTCGGACAGAACTAAAATGTACTTAAGGTTTTTCATTATAGCGAAAGCTTTTAAAAACGATTGAGTTTTAAGCACATAATCCGAAACTATTTATAGGCAATAACTTGGGTAACACGTTCTAAGTAGCACTCCGAAAATTGCTGGCGATTGGAAAAGCTACTCACTGTTGCTTTGTAGAAAGGCACTTCTTAACATACTTACTTTGGACGTTATACAGGGTGTAAAAAGACGTCTACTGAACTACTACGTCTACGTCAGAAAATGCAGCTGCGGCTTCTGACGTCTCAGCATTTCTTCTATTGAATAGATAGTTCGGCGCGAATAAGTCCTCGACCACCATTATGATCCATGTATTCACGCAATTTCACGTATTTTTTCTTGTCACTCTCATAATATTGATAAGAGATAGCAAGAAAACCAGTCGTTTTGTATAAAGCAGAACAGATGGTCTTGTTTAAATAAAAAGTTATATCAGAACATCAAATTGATAATAATTATTTACTACCGAGACGAGTTCGTTGACTGTTTTTGTAGAAAAGCCATTTCGAATTATAACGATACTAAAGGTACATTCTGAAGATAAGGTAAACTGTTCCGTATAATGAAATATAACAAAAATAGCCAGCTTACTTTTAAATAGATACTCACTATTGAACCATGTTGTTCGAGTGGGATATATGACCTCGTCTTATGATGTACCGGCTAGATTAGTATATGGTCTGGGATACAGGGCAAATTATTGTACCTATATTTCTAGAAATCAGTCAAGCTGTTTAGGTAGAGAAGATTTGATGAACGAGCGAAAAACACACACCTACTGGAAAGTCATATATCAAGATATATCCTTGTCGGCCTAGTGGATCTCTTGCCCTTCGTTCAAAAGGTCGCATGTTGCAAACCCTTGCATTCATATTATACTTTGAGGACGTTGTTTACATTCATAATTACGTATTATTGAAACGGGATTTGTCGCGTATAATCGCGTTTGTTTACATTAATAAAACTAAGATGTGAACCCGCGACCTTAAAATCAAAGTCAACGAACTTCACACTTCATTCAACTCAGTAAACGTGACTGAAATATTGAAACAAAATAATCAGACAAGAATTAATTAGCTATAATATTAGTCATAGAAAAATGTAAACATTGCAATATCTTAAGAATACGACTTGTTTGAACTTTTATTAGAGAACTTAAAGCCTTGGTCACGTTGAAGCGACGCGACACTCGGGAAAGTCGTATGGTAGTTTCAAAATAATTTTATCCTTCAAAAAAACAAAGTCTCACTTTTACTATAGATAGGACTTATTGATTTCATTCAATTTTTAAAAATAAACTGGAAAAGGTTATACTGTATAAAAGTAACTTTTTTTATTTATTTAAGGGTTTTGTCGCTTAGGAAGGCCGAAGAAGAAGTGTTTGGATTGTGTGAGAGATGATATGAATGTAAAAGGAGTGGATGCACAATTGACGAGTGAGTGGAAGAAGAAGACATGTTGTGCCGACCCCACTTAGCGTGGGATAAGGTCAGGGAGATGATGGTTTTGTCGCTGAATGAAACAAAATTAATTACTTATGTTTTAAGATATATTGCGTTGTATTGTTTTAACTACTCACGTGCAAGAAGGCAGCCCCTTTGAGGCGCACTTATAATCCTTTTACCACACTTGTTTGAAAGAACTGGTGACACGATACGAAGAAGAAGAACTACTCACCAACGATACGATGTCCTATAGCTGGTTTTGCTGAAAGTAGTCGCATTGTTGAAACATACGCGACTAAGATTAACAATTCGTTTGCAATAGTAAAGTAGACCTTTAGTAATTAATAATCAGAGCAAATTGCTTTTTTCATGTTTTAAAAAAATCGTACCTACTAAAATTAAGTCGGAAAATGCACGAGTATTTCTCGCATCCATCATAAACTAGAAAATCCAATTAAGATAGTTCTGCTTACTTTGGGGCTAAATGATGCTGCGTGAGAACGTCCAGCATTTTTTATTTATTATTTGTTTCTGGTGTATAAATTCAAACTCTATAAGAGCGTTTTTACATTATCCGATACGATATCGGGGGCAAGTTAAATGTCTGAAATAATAATATTTTCCTGTCTTTCACATTGTCCGGCCCGATAACGGATATCGGAGGTATCTAATTCATACATTTTGCTTGCCTCTATATTGTATCGGAGTCCGATACCGATATCGGATCGGATAATGTGAAAACGCTATAAGATTGCTTCACGGGTCGAATGATAAATGACCAGTTAGATATGAGATATTACTCCTAAAAATGTCAAATGTCTATCTATCTCTATCTATCGAGCCGGTAACACCCACAGTTGGGTAATAGGCCTCCTCTTTCACGCCATTCCTGGCGGTTTTGTGCCAGCCGTAAATAGGTATCTATCGACAGAAAAAAAACTTAGATGAACTTTCGTGTCTTTCTCGATATACCTACATTTGCTAAACCAATTTCAAGCGACACAAAATATAAACATTACTCTTCAGACATTTTCTATAGCTTCCCACAACTGGGCCTTTTATATTTTTCACACGTTCATCTAATTTCAAACTATGCTCCATTTTTCATATCAACTCGAAATATTTAGAGCAAAAATCAATAAGCTTTCCTCATTACCATGATGTCGTTTAAATAGCGAGCTATCAAACATAGATCAGACTAAAATAACTTAACCAAGTTTATGTTAAAACGGCTGGAATATCTAACAGTATCAACAATGTTCAGAAATAAGGTCTGAATAAAAAAATATATTTGTGTTTAACATTTTTGACTGAACATTTTTTAATGTCATTTTTACTCAAAAAAATTAATAATTGAGTTACAACGTCGCAGAGACATCAACCTTATTATTATCGAGATAATTCTCGTCCAAAATTCAAGTTCAAATACCAAAAACAAGTACTTACCTTATTTTTCCCATACACTTTTTTTATCCTTAAACTCTTGCCTGACATTCGCTAGACAGTAAAAAATACAACTTAAGTATCTGTTATAAAACTAAAAATATTTTACCCAAATTATTCAATTAGTTTTCAAGTTATGCGATAGCCAACAAACGCTATTTTGAATATCAATTAAAAAAAACATTTCCTTCAAATAATTTGTCCTTGGAATAGAGATGCCATCTATACTTTGATCATGCGGCCTTGAAGGCATTATTCAATTGCACGCTCATCTCCCCAGGGCAGAGGGTTCAAAAACTAGTGAAAAAAAGGAAAAAGTCTGAGGACCAATTTTCCTCAAACTTTTTTTCTATGTAAGTGTCGAACAAAATGTAGGACATTGAAAAAAGCTTATATTTTCACAGAATCTACGATTTTTGTAGGTAATATTGTTAAAAGAAACAAAAAGTTAAAAAAAAAACTCAAACTCAACTTTAAAAGAGTCATTTTATTCAGTTCACAAGTAACGTTCAACCATAACGTTGCCAAAAAATCTATTATCTACCTCATAAAATGTATGAATAGAAAACTACTTTAAACGCTAAAATACTCACGGACAAATATATTGCTCATCAAGGTAGCGGGCAGACAGAAGACAATAACCAGGATATCAGCCACCGCCAGGTTCACGATGAAGAAGTTGGTGACGGTCCTCATCCGGGGAGAGCGGTACACCACGGCGATCACGAAGCAGTTCCCGACCAACCCCACCACAAACACTATCAGGTAAGCGACGCAGTACAAAGCAGTCATCGCACTGTTGTGGCGGTACATAAACTCATCGTCCACTAGATCAGAACGATTGAACCCGAACGAGCCATTCATTCTGTCCAAATGCGTCGACAACGGCTCCAAATCCGGCAGCACACTGTTCTCAGGCACCTTCATCACCTCGATCACAGAGTTTGATATAACCTCCACCACACTATGAGCCTTCTCACGCTCGTAAACTTTGTGATGGGAATGGTTGTGGTGCCGCCAATGATGCCGCGGACTTTGCGTCGAAAAGTTCAAGTAATCCATCTCCGTGAAATCGCCTACCGGTAACCGCAATGGAGCCATTTCAACACATTTTTAACCTCGCGGAACACTCGCGTTATGTCCACAAATCAAACTTCACGTTTAGTTCTATAGAAAAGTATGAAAAGTTCGGAAGGTTGCGCGCGGCGGCTCGTAGCGGGTCTACGCGTGAAATGATCGGCGGGTGAACGCCGTCTGCCGTAGCCTCGTAGCGCTACGGCGTAGGCCCACTCGACGCATGTGCATTTTGATATTACCCAAACCTGCCACAGAAAATTCCTATTCCTTTTTGAACCCTACTCGTATAAATTTAAGAATCATTTTTGTATGTTTGTAAGGAAATTGGAAGGTCGTTGGAAATGCAATGAGATCGCCAGAACGGTTCATGCATATTAATCGATTTGATAGCAAATGCAGTTAGGCCAGTTATACAAGTGTGTGGACCCATAGCTATTAGCTAATTTGGGATGGGTCAGGTATTTTGTATATTTTTGATTGTCTGCCCTAGTTTTTAATTTGTGAAGGGTTATTGTCGATATCTATAATGAATAAGTTGTGAATTAATGAATAGTTTGTAAGTTGACAAATCCAAGTATGCCTGGAGCTCCTAAAATAGAAAAATATGTGTGTGACTACTAAATTAATGTTTGAGATCGCAATTGCTTTATTTAATTAGTCCAGCTAATTGGTTACTCGTGCACGCATTTTTTTTTAACCAGGCATATAATAAAATGAAAAACATAGGACTCTAGTTTGATTTAACGCAAGCTATTTTAACAAATTAAATATGATGAAACTTAACTAAATGAATACAAAAAAGAGCAATGAATAAGAAGAAAGTTTAATAAACTAAAAACCTCTGATGTGTGGATGTGGCATTACACCCACCTAGTTAAATTAAACCGAGAGTTAATTAACAAAATCATCCGTGATTTATAGCTTGTGGTCACTTTTAGAGTGCAGCAGGCCCTAAGGCCTGCAAAAAAAAACAGCTGTTCCATACAAAAGTTCAATACCTACTTGGCTAAAATGTATGTAGGTACTTAGTTTGTTACTATTCTCTACTTTTGTACACCGCTGTTTTTTCTGTATTCGACTATCCTGTCCATACAAATGGTTGCCAGGAAGAGATCGCTTTTAGCGATATGGCCGCCCATTGTACAATTTGTTTATTTGATATATTCTCTGTATTATGTTCTTGTGTACAATAAAGAGTTAATCTATCTATCTATCTATCTAAACAGCTGTTGTTTTTTTCGCGCTCAGTGTTGTTTTCTTATAAAAAGTTGTTTATATTGATGGGTAAAGTACCCATCAACCGCCTGAAGTTTTCGAGAGTAGTCATTTTACACCTCGTATAAATTATACTTGTCGTGCTTTCAATTGTAAGATTGTTTTGTTATGAATCAGATGTTGAAGCCAGAAAAATAAGAAAGTTCAACATCAAAGGTGTTAAAAATCTTTTGTAGGTAAAGCATACAAGTTGTGTATTACATGATTGTTGAAGTCAAAGGTCGTTAAATTAATAACTAAAGTGTGTACTCAATTGTATTGGCTCAATTGGATAGAACGTTACAACGAATAAAGATCGCGGGTTCGAGTCCCGGTCGGGTGCAATTTTCTAGATCATCATCATCAGCCTATGGCAGTCCACTGCTGGACATAGGCCTCCCCTAGTGCGCGCCATTGCGCCCTGTCCTCAGCTCGACGCATCCAGCTTCTGCCGGCAGCCTTTCGCAGATCGTCACTCCACCTGGCCGGAGGGCGTCCTACACTACGTTTGCCGAGTCGCGGTCTCCACTCAAGAACTCGTTTACCCCAACGGTTATCGGTTCTTCGGCAGATATGGCCAGCCCACTGCCACTTCAGCTTGCTGATTCTCTGAGCTATGTCGTCAATTTTCTAGATGCATTTTAAAAATCTTATAATTCCATGTCGTCGCAGTGGCGTAGCTAGGTAGCCAAGGGCCCTTGTGCAAAATAAACCGGGGCCCTAACTGAACGGTTTAGGTTTTATAAAGTCAAAATATGCAGGGCGTGGCAAAATGTAAACGTATTTGATTTTTTTGTAAAAACTTACGATTTGATTCGTCATTTTTTGGGTAACTATTTCAAAAATCTAATAATGCAGTTGTTTTTATTTACAAAATAATCATACCTATAGTTTCCTAAGAACAAAACCTTCCGGACTCTCGGGGCTCAGAGTCCGAGGGCCCCTTGAGCTTGGGGGCCCCGGTGCACTGCACCGCCCAGCCCTTCGGTAGCTACGCCACTGTGTCGTCGGTATTAGAAACGATAATCATGCAAACATTTGTACTAGCCATGAGAATTGAACTCGTACCAGCAGCCTTATTGTCTAACTTGAAATCCATTCCCAGTTGTCATCTCAGTAGAGCTCAACCAATCACGTAATAGGAAAATGACAATTGAAGTCCAGAATAGGTTTCAAATGTCATAATGAAGTTCATATCTATTGCCAGTTGAATTACACAATAAAGCCCCTGGTCTCATCTAGGGACCCATCAACTAACCCGACACGCCATCAACGTCGTTATAAAAATACTCTGTTTACTACAAAGCAATTTTGACGACCTCTGTGGCGCAGTGGGCGAAGGTCCGCCTGCGACGCAGAAGGTTTCGGGTCCGATCCCCGCCGCGGGACAAATGTTTGTTTGACCTACAGATATTTGTCTCGGGTCTGTGTGTTTCTATGTATAATATGTATGTATTTACAAACAAAAAGTATATAAGTAGTTTATCAGTCATCTAGTACCCATAACACAAGCTCAAGCTTACTTTGGGGCTAGATGATGCTGTGTGAATAGTCCAGCATTATTTATTTATTATTTATTAATTTTGGCTAACGTCATTGATGAGAGGGCAGTATGT
This sequence comes from Epirrhoe tristata, assembly GCA_951394285.1. Classification (NCBI taxonomy): domain Eukaryota; kingdom Metazoa; phylum Arthropoda; class Insecta; order Lepidoptera; family Geometridae; genus Epirrhoe; species Epirrhoe tristata. The sequence goes on along the minus strand of OX596143.1, from coordinate 11,042,408 downwards.
AAAACCGGCCAAGTTAGAGTCAGACTTGCGCACAAAGGGTGCCGTACCAATCACGATTGTTGCATTGGAGCCCCTTAAATAATTATTTTATTCTATTTTTTGGTATTTTGTTGTTATAGCGACAACAGAAATACATCATCCGTGAAAATTTTAACTATCTAAAATTGATCTGAGAGCTGGCACATTTTTCTCAAAGGATCATCATTGCCATCCAGCGTGGTAATGCCGCCAGTGTTTTGGGCACGCTTCCGACTGACAGTGACCTGGATCAGTTGAGCTACCTATAGATCGTTCCTAACGATCCTTAGATAGCTTGACTAATCCTGTTGTATTTTGTAAATATATGTAGTAGCTTAGTTTCTGTAAATAAAATCACTTTTTTATTTAAAAGCTAGATTAAACAAATAATAAAAAAAAAACACACGTATGGAATACTAACTTTTGCAAGATGTGGGCATGTATCGAATATGTGTTTGGACATGCCTCTAACTACCCTCCTTAGACATCTTCAAAGGATCTGGAATGAGTAACATAAAATGAACTGAGAGAATGTCTACCGCACCTTGGGATACAGTCGTGAACCTGTTTACGTTTAAAAAACAAAAAACTATCTAACTATCACAGTTCATAAGATACATATGAAAATACAGCCTGGTGACAGACGGACAGACAGCAAAAACACGGACGGACAGGGAAGTCTTAGTAATAGGGTCCCGTTTTACCCTTTGTATGGAACCCTAAAAATATGAAAGGTCAAACAAAACCACACGACTATCTATCTACGTTACACTATATTTTTATATATTTAGTCTATCATTCACACAAAAGCTTACTGAATATAAAGAGTTCTAGAACTGAAACTAGGTAGGTATTTTTATTCGTTGGAAACGCCGTCGGATCAGATATTGGGAAGCTATCCTACGAATGGATCCGGTTATTTTTGTGTTTTTTAATAGACAAGTTAATCATGAGGGGTCATCCTAATAGAACGCAAATGAGAGATCTTCGTTTAAGGGTGGTCGCACAGTCCAACCGAGCCGAACGCGCCGAACTTTCAATCCAATAGAGAAAATGCTGCGGACGTCAGAAGCGAGCCGTATTTTCTGACGTCATCAGTATTTTTTGTATAGAAAAATCACTATTTTTCGACGTCAGAAAATGCGACTCGTACGGCGCAGATGAGTGTGCGATCAGGTTCAGTAAGCGGTGGCACCATCGCTAAAACCATGAAACATTTTAGTCGCACGATGGCATCGCGCGAACGTCAAATTTCATATCTATACAATACTGTTATTGTTTATTGGCATTATTCTACGTAGGCTTACTTTCATTCATGAATCATAATTTTGTTATTCACCTCCATTAGTTTATTTTTATTATGTAAATAAATAATTTCAATATTCAGGTGGGAATACTTAGAAATTATATACAATTATTATAAGGTTAGATTTACTTGTTTATTTATAGAATCTATTCATTTATTACTTATTTAATTTACTATTTAGGGTGAGACTATAGGAGCGAATTTTTAAGTATGTCTGTGTCTAATGAGAGCAATCGTTCGAAGCACTCGTGGTCGTGCTTGCTTAGTCGTTTTTGATAGATCGTCAAATTTAAGCAACGTTCGAAACGGTCTGTAAGTGGATGGGTGTCCGCCAGCGGCATTTTCATCTGAGCACTTCCGTGCTTCGGAGGGCACGTTAAATTGTCGGTTCCGGCTATTTAAGTCATTAAGCCATGACGGAGGCCTTCAGGCGGCCTAAAAACTCCGTCACCAGAGTTGGCCACTGACTCATACAAACTTACTTTTTATGACAGCATTATGCAGTCTAGTCGCTGAGAAGTGATTTCTTGAAGACAAACATCAGATGAAAAGATGTGTAAAGATTCAATTCAATTCAATTCAATTTATTCAATAACCACTTCTTCTTTTTGTCCTGTCAGCAGCTGCAGTTCCTTCAAACCAGGGTGGTGAGAGGATTTTAAGTCGGCCGGAAAGAGACTCCCTTGCACTAATGCAATAAGCTACAACGAATTATATTAGCTAGAGTGATTTCCCTAATTGAAAGATAATGTCTCGCCAACAATTTAAGTACACATAAAATAGTCTCTCGTACAGTCTCGCATCCTCACGTTCTTTGGGCATGTGTCGCGGCGTGGAGAACAATCCATAGAACGTCTTGTGGTTCAGGGAAAGATTGAGGGTACAAGGCCACGAGGAAGATCTCCAATGAGATGGACGGACCAAGTCAAAGAGGCGCTGGATAGACCCCTGAATGAGTGCACCAGAAAGACCACCATCAGAGACGAGTGGCGCAGAATTGTAAAGCGAGCCACACAACTCCCGACCTGACATCCACGACCACTCTGTCAAGAGTGAGACGACTGAAGAAGAAGAAGAAGAAAATAGTTTTAGCTTGCTATAAATCACCGTGAAAAGTATCTGAACACCAATTAAATTCGACTAAACAAAGCTTTTGTAGGATGTAGTTTTTAAACCAGCTATAAAACATGTGTCAAGGAACTTTTGATGCTGTATTTGAAAACATTTTTACTATCGGTGAAGTTCACCGATAGTAAAATATTTTCAAAATCTGAACCAACAAAATGTAATAATGTAAAGTGGATAAAACATTAGGGCTGATTAGAATTAACTCCAAAATGTTGTTATTCTTGAGATAGGTAATCGCTTGTGGTCTCATATTTTTTTTTCATTTAAAGCCAATGTAAAAACAGAAACGAACGTTTTTAAAACGTAATGATAAATCCATCTGAAATATAAAAAGATGAGAGAATCACCGCGCCTTAAGGATCACATTGATCACATTGTTTTTTTGAAAAATCTTTTGCTGAGTTTCAAACCCACGGCCTTCGAGCCACGAACCTACTCAGCCAACACAGCTTACGTGAAAATCATATATTCTCCCTCGCAGCGATTGCACATTGCAATGAACCGCGTAAAGCTGAGTGCAGCGTCGCGCACCAATGCGCTACAAATCCAAGGTAAAATCGCAACTGGGAAATAAAATTTTCCTTATTATATTTTAATTTTTCTTGTCGTTTTTGGTAGCAAATCAAAATGGTAAGGTAAATAGAGTTTCATCTTAATCGAATTATTCTGAGCAGTTGTGATGAACAGTTCTCTATCATCAGATCGCTAATTGTCGCCATATTTTTAAATTGTAGCCGGAACTTGGCCAATGAGCTGAATTTAAACTCAATCGGCTTGTTACCTGAGCAATTCTGATGCTTTTGATTTCATCATCAGATTAGTCACGGAAGTTATACGTACTAGAATTCAGCTCAATTAATTATCATTTTTTAACCGGGATAAACAATCATAAAAACAATGCAAGTCAAATTTAACCTTGTTAAAATTGAAGATAGAAATCGTATACTTAATTTAAAATAGACGAGCTCCTGTATAAATAAAAAAAATCACTTTGGTATTTAGTAAAGTTTGTTACCTACACAATCTAGGCACCCCTGGTATTTGGATCGCTATTTGAGCGCTCAAGTGACTAACGAGAGCCCACATAGTTCCAACAAGTTTCAATGTCATTGGGCAATGATGACGGTAATAGGGACTTTACCCACTTTATAGAACTATTCTGTTTATGAGTTCTACATGCAAATCATTTGCAAAAACGCTTTGTCCTAAACGGAATATTAATTGTGAATAACATGATGATGAAAAAGCGATTTACTCTGTTTATAACATAATTATAAAAACGGAGTACATTTGTAGTGTACATAGCTAAGTAGTTAGGTAGGATTTAGGTAGCACATAGATTAAGGTATTTTAATAAATGTTCTTAGTATTGTTGTTTTATTTAGCACATTAGGTAATTAGGTAATAAGTTGTAAATAGGTAGGCTAGATTTAAGTTAGAATAAGAGAGAGACGCTGTGCCGTCCTCCTTTAGGTATTGCCTCGCCAAGGGGGGTCCACGCTTTTACCCCGCGCTTACCTCACCCCGCTCTATCGTTCCATCTCTTTCTTTCTTTGTTTTCTGGTCACGTGACCCATTCGATTTTGTATAAAAGTAGGTGAAAAACCAAAATAAAATCAGTTCAAATCGTGCTCTCGTCTTTCAATCATCTCCAGTCTCCTAAGAAGAAAGAAGCTCCCACACTCCCAACAATGGTGACCCCGAACGCTGAAGCAAGTAAAGAAGAACAGAAGATGCTTGGGATAGGAGCTGACATTTTCCCCGTGTCCATCCAATCGAGGATTCTACCCTTCTGGAGGGAACATCCAAGGTTATGGTTCGCGCAGTTCGAAGCACTCATCGAGCCTTCGAAGATCGGAGACGACAAGAAGTTCAGCTACGTGTTAAGCGTCCTACAACAGACCGATGTCCAGCAAATTGGAGATATCCTGCTCAACCCACCGTCGTCGGGAAAATACAACGCAGTGAAGGAACGACTACTTTCCGTCTATCAAGAATCTGAATCGAAGCAGCTACAGAAACTACTCAGCGGTCAAGAGCTAGGCGATCAGAAACCGAGTCAACTACTGCGAAGGATGAGACATCTCGGCGGCAGCATGGTCCAGGACGACGCCCTCCGAGTACTATGGCTGAACCAGCTACCTACGTCAGTTCGAGCGGTACTGTCAGTCAACGAAGAATCGTCGCTCAACACACTGGCTACTATGGCAGACAAGATGACGGAGCACATGGAACCAACCCAGCAGATCGCCGCCGTATCAACGCCATCCAGCAGCACGAGAGACCCGAACATCGAACTTCTGTCCAAGCAAATCGAGAAACTCACACTGGAAGTCGCAGAGCTACGAGGGAGACAGCAATATCGCCGTCCCGCTTGGCGCGGTCGCTCTCGTTCAAAGTCAAACTACAGACGCGAACGAAAGTCGACCGGCGACGCTGATTGGTTGTGCCGTTTCCACTACCGATTCCGGCAAGATGCAAGAAACTGCGAGGCACCGTGCGCGTGGAAGAAGACCCAGCAGCCGTCGGAAAACTAGAAGAGGCATCGAGGACGGCGGGCAACGATGTCGACTATCACAGAATCAACCGCCTAAGCGTCACTGACCGTCAAAGTGGTGAACGTTTCCTCATCGACACAGGCGCTGAAATATCAGTCATCGCAGCGAAGTATAAGAAATCCCAGCCTGCAGAACTCAAACTCTACGCGGCAAACGGGAGTTGCATACATACCTATGGAGAGAAGACCCTACCATTGAACTTGGGCCTACGGCGTAACTACGTGTGGACTTTCGTCATCGCCGACGTCAAGCGATCTATCATCGGAGCCGACTTCCTGCGACATCACAACATTCTCGTGGACCTGAAGGGAGAAAGACTGATCGACGGGCTGACCAAGCTATCCATCAAAACCATCTCCACGTACAGCAACGAAGAATCCACAGTACATGTCATCAACAAGAATCATCCATTCGCCGACATCTTGAAGCAATACCCGGATATCCAGAAACCAATGTCATTGAAGAAACCTCCAACTCACGGCGTCACTCATCATCTCGAAACCACTGGACCGCCAATACACGTGAAGCCAAGACCACTACCACCGGACAGATACATAGAAGCGAAGAAAGAGTTCGAGCGCATGACAGAGATGGGTATATGTCAACCGTCAAGCAGTCCATGGGCAAATCCTATGCACATAGTCAAGAAAAAAGATGGACAACTACGAGTTTGTGGAGATTATCGCCGCTTAAACGCCATGACAACTCCCGACCGATACCCCATTCCGAGGATACAAGATTTCACGTTCCGGCTTCATGGAAAGAAGATATTCTCAAAAATCGACATAAGAAAGGCTTACTACTGGATACCAATGGCTAGCAAGGAAGATATACAGAAGACAGCTATAACTACTCCGTTCGGCTTATGGGAGTTTAGGTCAATGACCTTTGGCCTCAGAAATGCTGCACAGACATTTCAACGGTTTATGCATCAAGTACTTCGAGGCACGGACGACTTTTCTTTCGCCTACGTCGATGATCTACTGATTTTCTCAAACAACGATGAAGAACACAAGCGCCATCTACACGAAGTTTTCAAGAGGTTGGATGAATATGGCCTGAGCATAAACACAGAAAAATGCGAGTTTGGAAAGAAAAGTCTCAATTTTCTCGGCTACGTCGTATCGGAAAAAGGCATACAACCACCTGAAGACAAGACAGAAGCCATTTCTACATTTCCAAAACCGAAGACAATCGAAGAATTAAGAAGATTCCTGGGGATGCTCAATTTTTACCGCGACGCTCTACCTAAACAAGCGGATAAACAACGAGAACTCAACAAGTACCTACATAACACCAAGAAGAAGGATCGCACACCGATTACTTGGACACCGGAGGCGGACGAAGCGTTTGAACAATGTCGCGACAGTATCAAAGAAGCGGCTACATTGTCTCACCCGATCCCCGGAGCGCCTTTGTACATTATGTCGGACGCGTCGGACAAATGCATGGGCGCAGTACTACAACAGAAACAAGAAAATGCATGGAAACCAATCGCATTTTATTCGAAGACGCTGAGTGAAGCTCAACAAAAATACAGCGTGTACGATCGCGAACTCCTAGCGATCTACACTGCTGTCAAACATTTTCGTCGCTACATCGAAGGACTCGAGGTCATTGTCTACACAGACCACAGACCACTCACGTACGCACTGAAGAAACCACCGAGCAACAGCGACACACCGAGAAGAGAGCGCCAACTTCAATTCATCAGTCAGTTCTGCACGGAAATCAAGTACATAAAAGGAGAAGAAAACACAGTCGCCGACACACTTTCAAGAATCGAAGAAATCACAATTCCTTCTACGATCGACTACAATCAACTGGCTCAAGATCAAGAAACCGACTTAGAACTCAGAGCACTGAAGAACAAACCTCACTTGAAATTCGCTACGATCAACCTACCAGGCGTTACACTACCTATCACATGCGAGATGAACACAGGAAAACCCAGACCGTACCTACCTACTTCAATTCGAAAAGCCGCATTCAACGCACTTCACGGATTAAGTCACCCCGGTATACGAAGCACAAGAAAACAGATGACGTCACGCTACTTTTGGCCTAGTATGAACACGGACGTCGCTGATTGGACGAGAACTTGCATCGCTTGCCAGAGAAGTAAAGTCACGCGCCACACTGTCACTCCACTAGGACAGTTTCAAGACTCAGGAAGATTCGAGCATGTTCATGTAGACATCGTTGGACCACTTCTACCATCTGAAGAAAACCACTACGTAGTAACAATGATGGATCGTCGAACAAAGTGGCCTGAAGCTATCCCCGTGCCAAACATCACCGCAGAAACAGTCGCTAGAGTTATCTACGAAAATTGGATTTGTAGATTCGGTTGCCCTCTACGAATAACTACGGATCAAGGACGCCAATTCGAGTCTACGTTATTCCGGACCTTGATGAAACGATTGGGAGTGGAACGCCTACGCACGTCAAGCTACCACCCTCAATCTAACGGGCAGATCGAACGTTGGCACCGGACAATGAAAGCAGCTTTAATGGCACGCGGAGCTACAAGCAACTGGTCACAAGAAATTCATACAATTTTATTCGGATTACGCGCATCTCTACACAGGAACACAGATCTCAGTCCTGCCCTGCTTACCTACGGATCTACGATAAGACTACCAGCTGATTTCTTCACACCCACGACCCAGAAGGAAGATGATCAAGAGTTTGTTAGAAAATTATCCGAGACCATGGCATCACTAGCGCCACACGGACAAAAGCAGAAACAACATCACACTCCATTCGTACACAAGGACCTAGCTACGTGTACTCATGTATTCCTTCGCGTCGATTTTGTCAAGAAGCCACTCACTCCTCCATATGAAGGACCATACAAAGTCTTGGAAAGAATGGAAAAATGTTTCAAGATACAACTACCTACTCGCACTACAGTTGTGTCCTTGGATCGCCTGAAACCAGCCTACATCTACGCCACCGACGATGAGACTACAAGTACTACTACTACAAGCGACGAGCCCACTGCAGCTGACACCACTCCAGCACCGAGTCTTCAGCAGCAGCAGCCGCAGAAGACACCCTACGTCACCCGGCACGGCAGAGTCGTTCATCGTTCGGTACGATTCACTTGAAGGGGGGTAATGTAGTGTACATAGCTAAGTAGTTAGGTAGGATTTAGGTAGCACATAGATTAAGGTATTTTAATAAATGTTCTTAGTATTGTTGTTTTATTTAGCACATTAGGTAATTAGGTAATAAGTTGTAAATAGGTAGGCTAGATTTAAGTTAGAATAAGAGAGAGACGCTGTGCCGTCCTCCTTTAGGTATTGCCTCGCCAAGGGGGGTCCACGCTTTTACCCCGCGCTTACCTCACCCCGCTCTATCGTTCCATCTCTTTCTTTCTTTGTTTTCTGGTCACGTGACCCATTCGATTTTGTATAAAAGTAGGTGAAAAACCAAAATAAAATCAGTTCAAATCGTGCTCTCGTCTTTCAATCATCTCCAGTCTCCTAAGAAGAAAGAAGCTCCCACACTCCCAACACATTGATAATAATAAAGATATAATTATAATTCTGTGTCGTCGGTATCAGATCTCAGTAGAGCTCAACCAATCACATAATACGATAATGACAATTGAAGTCCAGAATAGGTTTCAAATGTCATAATGAAGTTCATATCTATTGCCAGTTGAATTACACAATAAAGCCCCTGGTCTCATCTAGGGACCCATCAACTAACCCGACACGCCATCAACGTCGTTATAAAAATACTCTGTTTACTACAAAGCAATTTTGACGACCTCTGTGGCGCAGTGGGCGAAGGTCCGCCTGCGACGCAGAAGGTTGCGGATTCGATCCCCGCCGCGGGACAAATATTTGTATGACCTACAGATATTTGTCTCGGGTCTGGGTGTTTCTATGTATAATATGTATGTATTTACAAACAAAAAGTATATAAGTAGTTTATCAGTCATTCTAGTACCCATAACACAAGCTCTGCTTACTTTGGGGCTAGATGATGCTGTGTGAAAAGTCCAGCATTATTTATTATTATTATTATTTATTTGTCTCGGGTCTGGGTGTTTCTATGTATAATATGTATGTATTTACAAACAAAAAGTATATAAGTAGTTTATCAGTCATTCTAGTACCCATAACACAAGCTCTGCTTACTTTGGGGCTAGATGATCCTGTGTGAAAAGTCCAGCATTATTTATTTTTATTATTTAGTGTATGAAAGGAGTAATACAAGTGCTGAGATGATGGCATACAGAGAAAATTATGAAAGGAAACATGATCTTACTTACAGGGATAAGGCCAGGACCATTATCATCTATCTATTACTTACGTTTATCTATAAAAAAATCATATTATGATAAGTAAGGTGTCTGGACTGTACAGAAGGTCGAACGAAGCTCGCAGCTCGAGACCCAAACAGACGTGTCAGAACTTAAATGAGCTTCTGCGTTTATTTTATAGTTTGCTATGAAGTTATTACCGCCATTATACTTTTATTGTAGGCCTTGTGAAATGTCCAGCATTATCTATTTATTTATCTTTAAGGATTATATTTTTATAGTGTTAACCGCACACTTAGGGATATTTAAAGATTTTTTAATGTATCCCAAAAATTAGCACCCATGCGGGATTTGAACCCACGACCTTGCCGATCCGTGGCATCGCTCTAACCAACTGAGCTAACGGGCAACCGACGCATGAGTTGAAATTTATTGGGAGTACATACTATACAGCATTGCGCTGTGAGCGCAATGCTGTATAGTAAAAAATCCAAATCCCGCATGGGTGCTAATTTTTGGGATACATTAAAAAATCTTTATTTATCTTTCTTTTTTATTTAGATAAACACACGAAACACTTAAATAAGAATAAAAATACATAAGAACATAATTAAATTAAATTAAAGATAAAAAACAGTGTTCAAATCACCGACCGCAAGTAATATGCCCAAAAGGCTGGCGGTATCACCTCGTTGGATGGCCATACTATCCCTCTATACTATACTATCCTCTTCCAAATATGTTAAATGTTTTTTTTATTGCTTAAATTTTATGTGGAAGTGACTCTTCCTGCCCTATCTCCTTTCAAAATGGCAGGGGCAGACAAGATGATGATTAGTATCAATAAGATACTATAGACTTCACGATGACTACTATTCATCTCAATGAATTCCAATTATTTTAGATACGAAATCAATTCAACCGCATAATGTTGGTCATCGTATTACACATAACGTGAACTTGATTAGTGCAATTTTGCAGTGATCAAATACTTACTTGCCACATCGGAACCACTTAACAGTTCTCAACTAGTTATGAATTTTCAATCGCGTTTATTTAAGAGCGACTGTTTGAATTGATAAAAATCTTCTTATACTTGAACTTTCAACTTTAAGTGTATGATCATGTTTAAAAATTTACGTTTGTATAAACATTTATCAAGTGCCTAGAGTTTGAATTGAAAAGATTATTTAAAATTCATTTTTGAAGAATGATCTTCCGCTTAAGTCACGCCTGAATCAATACACTACGCGATTAAGTCTTGTTATGATTCTTTAAGATGAATCAATACACTTTCATGTTGTAATAAAAAACGTACGACTTCACACTAAGTATAAAAATATTCTAATTAGTAGTTCTACTCAACTCGTATTAGGCAGCGATGGCCTAACAACCTATCACTACGTAGGTATACAGGGTGTAAAAAGACCACTACCGAAAACTGAGGGGTTGCAATCAGACCATGATTCTAAACATATTTTTAGCGAAAAAAAACGCAAAAAAAAAAAATTGACTTAGCTACGTCATTTTATGTTATTTTCGTTTATTCACTACTAGGACAACATAATAAGACCATACCTACCTGATAATTTCATTAATAAAAGAAAAAACAATTAAAACTCAAAACCCAGCAATCTACGTAAAACAACGCGCCCAGTACATACGCAAACAGTAATCTTCAAACGCTGTTTTCTTATAATGTTTTTTTCGGAAAATCCTTTTGGATTTAGTTGTGTGTTGGGATACTCTACCCCTTTCGGCTTCAGTAGACGTCTTTTTACACCCTGTATACCAAAATGCAAAATGCAAGGTGTTTGAACGACTCTCTGGACCACCCCCTTAATCATGACGTAATATTGAGCTGCGTTCTTGATGCTGCTGATTCTTCAGTCGAGATCCTGTTTCGTTTCCTCATCATCATCATCATGTCAGCCATCTCGTTTCCTCATAAAATAGCTGCCATACCTCACTGAAAGAATTCTCATGATAACTTTATATTTCCAACAAAGTTGGGGTGACTGCGGCCGTAATAAAACTTATCGTATCGAAAATTCGAGGCCAGCGCTTTTCAATGGATCTGGAATCTTCAGGTAATAAACGGCAGAAAAAGGTCAAAGAACCATAACAAAGGATGTACCTTTTGTACAGTCAGCGTTACATTTTATGGGCTGACAACTAATGGTAACTCAGATGACCTCTGTGACGCATTTGACGTGTTTGATTCGACATTGGTGTATGATCTGCAATAGTTTGTTTCAGGTCTGGATGTCTTCTATGTTTTTTAGTTTGAGTGAAGAAAATGTTCTGAAGATAATTGTCAGAAAATAATTGCAGCAAAAGTCCATCTCCCTCCATAAACCGTTATTCAAATTTTATCGCTGACTGTACATGCAGGTTCAATGTATTTTTTGTAAACAGTAAAACATAATGGGAGTCGTAATTTCATGGCAATGAAATGATAGGCATTTCCATTCTTTATTGTAACGCAGATACACGGGGTTATTAGTACATTGTATTTTCGGGCAATGCGTTTGGCCAATAACCTTACAATCAACATCATCAATAGCCTAAATTCACCCACTACACTACTAGTATTCGACCGTTGCCTCGTCATCACCTACAACGCTCGTAGTTAAGCATGCTTAGATTTATCATCATCCGCAGCCAATTATGACACACTGATGTGTGTTGGCCTCCCTTTGCTTACGTCATTCATTCTGGTTCTATGCCTAATCATCATCAGCCTCTCACATCTGGGCATAAGCCTCTCTTTGCTCTTGCCATTCGCTTTTCTTTAGCTAATCTCGTCCATGAACGACCTGCGAATCGCAAGATTTTGACTTCTCTGGGCCACCACTCAGCTAGCACTTTGCTCCTGCCTGTGCATACAAATATTTTAATATCATACAGAAGATTGTCGAATTATTCAATGCGGAAAAAGTCGGGAAACAACTTGTTTATGAAATCTAGTCACCGACAGAGAATTACTTTCAATAGGCCACTTGCTTTCCACTTGTTTTAGTTAGCAGTCGACGCGCTACGCATACCAATAGGTTTGGATAGAGAATCGTCTATGAACTCGGTTACTAAATTACTTGTACTTTTTCCTTGTATTCATTAATTTCCTTTCATCACCTAATAGAACCCACAGGAAATTATCTAAGTACTAGCCACACAACCGGACGCTGGAGTACCTACCTGGGATATTGGTTTGCCCAGCACCTAAACCATACTCTCAGCTTAATCGGCCATATCCACAGGAAATACCATGGTTTAATACGAGTTTTTATAAATCGCATTTATATTTTTAAAACGCATTTATTGATGTATAGCCGAGATTCAACTCGTAACAACTACTAAACCAACACGGTTATTATATTCAAACAGGTTTATAAATCCTAAGGTTTAGTTTCATCTTCTCACCCCGGTATCACCCAATGCTGGGTATAGGCCTTCCTTCCATTATGCCAGCTTATTTTACTTTGCGCCTCTCGCGTCTTTCCACGATCTTCAGTTTAGTTTAATTAATTTAATATTCTCTTTAAAATCATAGCAGAAATAACTAAACTTTACATCGTTATAACAAAAACGAGTAGGTAGGTACCTCTCATTGCATCTCGTAGCTAATAAATTATGGCGTCACTGCGCAATTCTGTCGAGACTTCATAAAACTTATACTGGTTGCGATAAAACTACCTTCGTAAACTGAAACAATGATTTGAACGCACCATTCGGACCAAGAATTGAATCCATGAGACAACTAACATAAAATCTTCGTGTTTAAAATCATTCTTTATCTAAAATAGGTTCATTCCTATGTTTTCAACTTTGTGACTGTTGAGATAAATAAACAGTCAGATAGTGATTGTTTTGTATTGTTAGGGCGGACCCTTAAAGTCATATTTTAGTTTTCGGATCTGATTAGTATTACACCCTTTAGCGCACTTCTTACTTTAACGCAATATTGGCTCATAAACAATTTGCTTGAACATTTCATTTTTAATGTTTTTAACTTAGGTACCTATCTCTTTTTATTACTCCAAAATATTAAATGAATGACGAAAACATGAAATCAAATACAAGAACCAACATTCACGATCTCAGTTTGTAAGTAATAAATAAGTCTACAATAATATGTATGAACGTATGCATCTCTGTCTAATATAATTATGAACCTCACTGGCTTTGACTGAAAAATTAGCTGAGGGTTTCAATTTCAGTTACAAACCAATCAATGCCGGGGGCGAGAGCTACTCTACACACTATAGAATATCAGTAGTAAGTATTGTGAAGAGGAAAGATTTGTTTGTGAAGCCACGGATGGATATTGCTATTAATTTAGTGAGAAAGCATCCAGGTCCCGCCACGTGTTTCCCGAAAGGTCAGTTTAAAGGCTTCTCTCTCTATAGCAGCGGCTAGAAAGGCGTTAATTGGCGTGAAATATAACGTGCCGGCGAGCGTGACCGAGTTGTCGAAGCGTGGATAAATATTAATATAGCGAGGGTTTAATACAGTGGGTAAAGGTAAACTTCACTTTCTATGTTGCAGCCACTACTTGGTAGGAATCTTCTCTATAACGCTACTCTGTTCGGTCCTGTGCAGTGCTCTCCCACGCTTTCCCAGGCACATTGACAATCAGCCGACAATTGTGCAAAGTTCAATTTGACGACCTCTGTAGCGCAGTGGGCGAAGGCCCGCCTGCGACGCGGAAGGTTGCGGGTTCGATCCCCGCGGCGGGACCAATGCTTGTATGATCTACAAATATTTGTCTCGGGTCTGGGTTTCTATGTATAATATGTATGTATTTACAAAAAAAAAGGATATAAGTAGTATATCAGTCATCTAGTACCCATAACACAAGCTCTGCTTACTTTGGGGCTAGATGATGCTGTGTGAAAAGTACAGCATTTTTTTTTTTTTAGTTAACCTGTTGTGTTCCACTGCTGAGCAAAGGTCTCCCCAAAATTTTCCACATTATTCTATTATTTATTTATTTTAATTAAAAGAAGATAAAGTTCAACACAAAAATCTTTTTTTAGGTTTTGCAACCTATTTGCTTCAGTTTTATAATTATGTTACTAGCTGCGCTATCGCGGTGGGACCCACGGTCTCTCAGGATTTTTAGGGGTAAAAGATTTCGGGATAAAAAGTAGCCTATCTCTATATTATTTTGTTTCTTTTCTGCATGATGAAATAAAACATTCTAATTTGAGTTGTATTCGGGCAAAATGCCTTCTAAATATGTATAAGTAGGTACCTACTTAATGATAATAGCGATGAACCTATAAAATACCTACACTTAGGTACTTAATGTCGCCGAGTGTGTTTGTAATAATATTTAACGAGTGAATGTTCTGAATGCTTGATACATTTCAATATTTATTTTTGGGAATTTTATACAGCCTATAAAGTAGCATGAATAACGATCTTTTAAATGTTTTATTGTTGTTATATTGTGTAAAAAAATATACTATAATTCAATTAAAAAAATACCTAATACTTACCTAAGTTTATTTCTATTTTCACCAATTTCAAAAAAGAGGAGGCTCTATGTTTGACTAGAACTAAGACTAACTTGACTTGCAGAGCGTCACCAATAAACTGTCTTTTTGCAAATTGATTTCGACAGAAAACTTACTTAGCAACTCCTTAACTTCGTAAGCTAGAAATGACACGGATGGGAGCCTTTTTAAAACCTAATAATAATCGTTTTAGATACTAAAGTCGTTGACTAGTAAATTAGACACCGTGTTTTAGCTCTTCTTATTAGGGCATTTTACTTGCCTTCATTTTTTTTTTTTAGGAAGGTCTCCGTTTATGTCTTAATATAAAAGAATAGGTACAGTAAGCTTCAGAGCTATCTTTTTTTTTAATTTATTTAAGGGTTAAGGGGTATTTAAGGGTATGTGGTCGCTTAGCGACCACATCACCCATAATGAAACAAAATTATAACTTAATAACAACTTAAATATGTAAACCTAACTCTAATAATTTAACTAAAAACAAAACTTTTTACAATAAGGTTCCGAAAGAATTGAATTTATAAAGCCAATTACCATTTGGAAGTATGTAGGTACCTACAAAAGAACATAACTTTGACGATGTAACTTTTTTGGGATTCAGAAAAAGTACCTACAGTTCGCAACGGAATTAGGCATTCGTGAAGTTAGCCGTTTGTCTGCGCAGTGACCGCTTTTTCATACAAAATTGTGTTCTGCGCAGACAAACGGCTAACTTCACTAATGCCTAGATCCGTTGGGCGAACTGTACTTATGCCAATCTATCAAATACTTATGAAACCAACCTTCACAAGACTTCAAAAGGTGTTACTTTACCTACTAAATATACAAAAATTTAGAGACTGTTCTTAAGTTATTTACTACTTTTACTCGGTACTTAATTATAGATACTATAAGTAAGTCCCGAGAAAAGTTGACTTAAAAGATCTTCAATTGATTATAACTGTACCTACTTATATTCTTGAAAGCAAATGAAGCCCTTACGAGGCAGAAAATCCCCGTAACGTCATAATTAGAATGATGCGGCGAGGTCGACGACATGGGCTGATTTATCACCCCTATCGTCTCAGAGACACTAAACGTTGGGGAGACGAGTGCGAGCTAGACGCAAAATCAGTGGGTAGGTAGGTAGTAGGTACCTAACTAGACAGTCTTTTGAACTGTAGACCTCATCTTTTCCCGTTAGCAAGAATAACCTATCAAGACCTAACATGCCGTTTTGTCAAATAAAATGTTTTTGATTTTGAGATCGTTCAGGTGAGTGATAAACTGCCGGATTCTAAATACCTACAACCAAAAAAGTATTCTAGCTTAGAACTTAAAGCAAGGTCACAAACTCTTTACACAGGCCCTTTCATCGTGAATTATTCTGCGTAAGCCGGCCCTTGTGAATAAACTAATATTTCGGACCCGGCGCAGATTAACTAATAGCTGCTAGGTGCAGGCTCCCAATAGGGCTGCTAGGGGCTGCAATCCTTGGGGAATTATCGTACTATTAATAGAAAAAATAAGTTTGTGAAATCTTTAGAGTACGTAACTACTGAATTTTCGATGGAAGTTACTTGAGAAAATGCTTCGTTCTGTACCTACCTACTTACCCTACACCTAGGGATAATCTTTTATACATCTCTCGAGAATATGCTACGAAATTCCACACTGAAAACAATAAAAAATTTACCTATTGCGATTGGTTACCCTGCTGCCTTCTTAGGCAGCAGGGTAACCAATCGCAATTTGAGCTTTGCTTTTGCAAAGCTCCGAACCTGCTACGAACGGCTACGAAGGTCTACGAAGGCGAGTCATCAGGTACCTTAACACTGTTCCGAACTTAGGAGTTCTTTCAGTTTCGTTTTGTTCCCAGCATTTATTATTATTTTATGCTATACTTAGCTCTACCTAGTGAAGACTGTATGACAAAGGCAGTTACCGAGTGGTGGCCACGCGACGGTCATAGAACACCAGGAGGACCACCAGCCATATAATGCTGCAGGACATGTCACACATCATCATCTAGCCCCAAACTAAGCATAGCTTGTACTATGGGAACCACTACTTATACCTATACTTTTTTGTTTGTAAATATATACATATTATACATAGAAACACCCACACCCGAGATAAATACATATATATTTATCCCGCAGCGGGGATTGAACTTGAGCCCGCAATCTTCTGCGTGCTTCTGCGTCTCACCAAGCGAGCTTTCACCCATTGCACCACAGAGGTCGCCGCAGATGGTCTGATGATATTGTAGCGGTAGCGGGAAGGTAATGGATTCGACTGGCGCAGGATAGGAAAAAGTGGTGTGAAAATGAGGAGGCCTATATACTCAGCAGTGGGTAGATGTGGGATTAGATAGATAGATAGATACCTAGGTTACTCAACGCTGCAGTTTTATCAGGTATTTTAAATAGTCTAATCATATAGGCGGCGAATAACTTGCAACCTGTCACGTATGGATAACTTACTAACTTCTGCAAAATGTGGGCATGTATCAAATATAAGTATTTGGACGACCCCCTTAGATATATTCAAAGGATCTCGAATACTTACTTACATCAAAAAAACTGAGTGAATGTCTACTGCGCCCTAGGGATACAGTCGAGATCCTGTTTTTGGAACGAAGTTCCTTTTCGGACGGTATCGAGGATGGGGGCATTTTACCGTCACACCACATACATTGGTCAAAACGCGTGCGAAGTGCGCAGTCGCAAAGCAGTCCATAGATTGTAAGTAACATTTTTAGTACGGAAGAGCGTTTCTAGGATTTTATTATTTGACAATAATTTATTTGACAAAATGCCAAATGTCAAAGTTGAAACTTCGTTCCAACCGAGTGTTCCACGACAAATTAAATTCTAAGGAAGGCATCTACATTTGAGTTTATAATTTCAAGAGCCAGCCCTGATGTGAACTCGGTCATTAAATGTTTACGTCCAACCTTGGCCCACTTGCAAGTTGGTAAGAGCTTGGACTTACCGTGAGCCTCGTCTTCTGGAATTTCCGACGTGTAGTAGGTACCTACCTACCTACAGCTTAAGAGAAAAATAGGCTTATATGGTAGAAATATCTCTCTACCAACGAATGAGCTTTGAAACTAATAAATAAATAAATAATGCTGGACTTTTCACACAGCATCATCTCTCCCCAAAGTAAGCAGAGCTTGTGTTATGGGTACTAGATGACTGATATACCTACTACTTATATACTTTTAGTTCGTAAATACATACATATTATACAAAGAAACACCCAGACCCGAGATAAATACTTGTAGATCATACAAACATTTTTTCCGCGGCGGGGATCGATTTTAAATTAAGTAAATTTTTCTAACTCAGTGTTTTCTAAAAATATCAAGTTCGTCTCCCACGCGAGTACAAAGTACTTAGGTAGGTAGGTACATTGAGTGTTGCATTTTGCGCTAAAACCTTTTGTCTAGAAATACTTTTTAGACTGTCTCGGGAGGCATTTTCAGACCCTGTTAGGTTAGAATTTACTTTGACACCCCTTTATGTGTCTAGGTACCTAACTAAATTATTAGTAGGTAGGTATGGATAAATTTTAACGCTAACGCTGGACTTTTCACACAACATCATCTAGCCACAAAGTAAGCAGAGCTTGTGTTATGGATAGTAACTAGAATGACTGATAAACTACTTATACTCGTATACTTTACTACCCAGACCCGGGACAAATATCTGTAGGTCATACAAACCTTTGTCCCGCGGCGGGGATCGAACCTTCTGCGTCGCAGGCGGACCTTCGCCCACTGCGGCACAGAAGTCGTCTAAACAACAACCTTTTCTTTTTGGTCAACAACCTTAAAGAATTTGAATTTGACATTATATTATCGGTGACATGACACTGACAGTGACACCAGTCTGACACGTGACACTAACGGCACGAACGAACTTCATGCCGATCAGTCGTCGACCTCCATTCATCCTTCGTCTCCGTAAACTCGCGATTTTAACATCATTTTCAACGAAACTAACTGAAAACACTCTGATTTATACCTCTAGAGGGGTTACACACTGTTGTTTGTGCGTTTGCAAAGTTCTGTGACTTGGAAATGGCGTTTAAATCGTCGCCGGTTGTTCTTGGAGTGCTCTCCCGAATTACCCGTAAATTCTCGACGGGTAGGGCTTTGGCATCGAAGCCTATGACAGTCCGAGATGCCTTGAACCAGGCCATCGACGAGGAGATGGAGCGAGATGAGAAAGTCTTCGTTTTGGGAGAAGAGGTGGCTCAATACGACGGCGCTTACAAAGTTACAAGGTACACTTAGAAGCAGCTATTCTAACCTAATGGGCTTAGTTAGTGGTGTTATAAAACTCTACGAATATTCTGATAGTGTTTACAAAAGTTTTTTAGCACTTTTTGTTGAAACCTTTGCAAAATTGCAAATAAAACAGGCCAAAGGTTACATAACTAAAGAGTTTGTTGACAGATCTCAAGTTGTTATCAGCCGAGGAAGTTGGAAGGTAGGCTTGTCCGCACTGACTTAGTTGACATTCAAAGTAATGCACCAGAATACGGAATTGTTGCTCTATGGTACATGTTTATTTGCTTTATTTTATTTTTAATTATTTGTATACATACACCTAACTTTGAGAAGATGCTGAAAAATTAGCAACAGATTTACTCAACAATTTACTTTGTGCCTTTATATGTATGGTACATTAGAAAAAGTCACAAATCAACCAAGTTTTGTTTAGCTTTTGATATATTCATTGATATTTTATTTATTAGAAAACTTATTTTTATTTATTTTGTTTGATTTTTATTAGAATAAATATCCATAATGTAGATTTTTGTATGCTTTGAAATTAATGGTCTAGCAATCCCACTAAATATTATGATAACATGGTTAATAGTTATAAAAAAAAACCAGAGACCAGTTAGTCATTAGACAGTGAATCTTGTAACCTGTCAAGTACACTATGACTAATTCAACTAAGTAATATAATAAACTAAATTTCGTAATAAAAACTTTTATCTTCTTAAAAAGTGGGTTTTAATTGCAATTTTGCAAGAGTCGCAAAATGCTAGTGACAAATTGTACTTGTATGTGCATCAAAAGCCTAGTATAAATATAAATAGTTACTTATTAGGTAATTTTGGTTCAAATTTCTAGTTCTTAAATCATTCTACTTGAGTAGTTGTTATGAGCTTGTTTGAATAGTTAAACTGATTGGCAGTTTATTAGTTTTAATACCATACCTTAATTTAATTTAATAGACCGGATTTGAATGTACCCTAATAAGCATTCATCATCCACAACATGACTTTGCCCACTGCTGGGTATACCCAGTACCTAAGATTACTGGTGCCGTATTATGACCTACAATTCAGTTTGAGTGCTATCCAGTTTAGGTTCCTAATTTGAATCGCAAAGTTTTCGAATCGTGACAATGTGACGTTTTAAGTAGAAAATTGTTTTACGTGTATTATATTGCAAAACGATTCAGTTTTACTACAAGTCTAGTAAATTTTATTATTAGTATCTCTTCTTTCTTATCATAGGTCATGGTACATTATAGCAAAGCAGTTCAATTTAGGACCTAAACTGGATCGCTATAAGAGCTCATAGTAGGGCTCCTGCTGGGTTATTTTATCAACTATTCTCATCCAACTGTATTAATATGACTAAATCGTCAATATGAACATTTCTAGAGGCCTATGGAAGAAGTACGGAGACAAGAGAGTGATCGACACTCCCATCACCGAGGCTGGCTTTGCTGGTATCGCTGTTGGAGCCGCCTTCGCTGGCCTGAAGCCCATCTGCGAGTTTATGACCTTCAACTTCTCTATGCAAGCCATTGACCATGTAAGAAGTCTTTCATTTCTACATACTTGTATTTTTTAAACATGTCGGTTGAGAATCAAGATAGTTTAGTACTCTTTTGCTCTAGTGAATTCAAAACTCAGACCTGCATTAAATGAAGAAGTTTATTTTATTTTGGAGAAATATTATGTATGACATGTGCCCTTTTTAGCATAACCCCTGAACTCTGAAGGAAACTGTTTAAGTTTGAAGAAATTAATTAGCATTCTATTGTTTAAGTTTGTTTAGCTATGAATCTAAAACTCCTCGGCTCACAGACAGTTTTTAAAAGTTTTGTATATTAAATATCTAGTGTTTGTTCTATGTTTATGACCATGTTTATTGCACTCAAGACACTTTATTTATAGTTTATGATTTATATAGTTACTTTAAAATTTACAAATAACTACTCCGAGTAGGCTACTCGTAGTGCCTCTGTCTGTCTGACAGGCACGGCACATCCAAAAACAATCACGCGAACTTAGTCGCGGGCACAGCTTAAATAAATTGAAGCTGTCTGTCTGTACATTGAATGCGACTTCTCGTCGACTCGTCATTTTCGTAAAACGTTTCAGTAGCGCGATCTAGGATCGGCCCAGATTTCGTCGCGCCATCTAGCGGTTGTTTTTGTAACTGCACCTTCCATATACACGGTGTAAATGTAGGGGTGGATCATCGGTGGCAGAGCGATGGATGACCTCAATGCCTATCTATTAAGTTTTTGAAATACTTGGTGTCATCATCAGGTTCATCATCTTACCAGTAATAATTGATCACACGCAGCGAGTATAATATTTGATCGAAGCACACAGCAATACTTACAATTAAAGGCCAGTAAACCTGACTGTGAGGCCCATTTTTTTAACCTGGGTAATGTTTTTACGTATCATTAAAATTCGAGACAGTCATTCAGATTCACATGATAAGATAAACCTGAAATCTGGCGCTATCTCTAATGTCTATTTCTTATTTTACAGCATCTTATGATAACATGAAGGTTTATACTTTTATAACTAGACACATACTCAACTAGCTACTCATAAGCTATTATTAGTGTAGTTCTGTAAGAACAGTTAGACCCAAGTCTAAAAATTAATTTGCGCAAAAATATTAACGAAGAAAGTCCAATTTTAGGTGCTCGAATGTCTGTAGACTGTTGAGCAAAATGGTTTTAGCGATTACTCGCTTTCCCTTGGCCCTAGAAGGTCGAATCTGATTTCTACGAGTCTTGTGAAGGTGGAGAGCACTGTGTTCGTGTTGTCTGATTGGTATGTTAGGTATCTAGGTGCGATGGACGTTCTCTCTCTCAGAGCTTTTTTATCTTTGAAGATTTCTAAGGGGCAGAGGCATTTCCCAATACATATTTGATTTGATACCATGCATGAATGAATGACATGAGTTTGTTTTAGACGGGATTTTCATTAAATCATTTATTAGTGCCATCGCATACATAGTAGAGGCACTTCTAAAAACAACATGCATGCTCTACACTTCTCTCTCGCTTCGCTCTATCTTTCCTGTGGATTTAGGTGCTACAAGCCTATCCCATCTCGAACAATGTCCCAGGCACTGCAGCGTCCCGTTAAATGTAGGAATGGATTGCCTCCCGACGCTGTATAAATCATCTAATATATATCATCTAAGATGTAAAAGCTATTTTTTTTTAATTCTGCAGGTGATAAACTCAGCAGCGAAAACGTTCTACATGTCAGCTGGCAATGTTCCAGTTTCGATGGTATTCCGTGGTCCGAACGGCGCCGCGTCCGGAGTTGGCGCTCAGCACTCGCAGTGTTTCGCCGCCTGGTACAGCCACTGTCCCGGACTCAAGGTGCTCATGCCGTACTCTTCGGAGGATGCTAAAGGTATCACTGCTGTTATCTCATCTTCTAAGAGGGCTCCCGACCAGACAAATATTCAAGGTCAATAAAAACGTGTAATGTGTACGTGTTCAATGTGAACATGATTTATCCAGTCGGATAAGGATCAGATCTGTGTATCTAAATGTTGTCGGCATAACTGATGCACTCTCGGTGGTTCTTTCCAGGGCAGCCTTCTAACTACTTTGTAAGGAGTATATATCACACAATATTCCGTTATATTTTGACCCCACCTGTCCCAGTCACAGCTCGGGGGGACTCCTAGTGTGACTTCGCATAGTTTACTTTACATCTAGAAATAAACAAATTAAAGCAGCATTTCCGAAATCAGTGACATAATGTGTCTTATTTAAACTTATTTGTGAATTATTTGTAAATTCCAGGTCTTCTTAAATCTGCGATCCGCGACGCCGACCCCGTCGTGGTGCTAGAAGATGAGATCCTGTACGGAATACCCTTCCCCATGTCCGATGAGGCGCTATCCAGCGACTTTGTAGTGCCCATCGGTAAGTCACTCTCACTGTCTTCATTTAAGGCGGCTTAAGTACTCCATCACCAGAGTTGACCGCTGACTCATACGAACTTACTTACCTACTGTCTTAATACCAAAAAATCATCAGTATTCTAAAATAGTGAAAAACATTGTGGCGACCTCTATCTACCATCGCCTGAACTACACTAGCTAGCTGAACTATAAGCTGAACTTCAAGAGATGTCAATTACAGCGACTTCGGAGCTGTACCACTAGATGGCGCTAGGAACACGCAAAAAGTATAGCTATATCTATAGAAAATTCTGAATCGCGCTGACGGAAGTTTACTGGGCACTTCAACCTATATAGAACTATCCGACTATAACTGTCGGCCGAAAGGCCCTAAGGTAAGTGTGCCAGTTGGGCAAACCTTAGCGAGGCGAGTACTCCCTCTTTACCATAATTTGGGGGAATACCATCTACTTACCTTAGGACCCATCGGCCCATCTGGCCAATCATCACCCAACTGGCACACTCACCTTAGGGCCTTTCGGCCGACAGTTATAGTCGGATAGTTCTATATAGGCTATATCTGTCCAGAAACTTCGCATGCACGATTCACTCTATACTTTTTGCAACATTTGTATGGGAATCCGCTTATCTGTGATTCTAGCGCCATCTAGTGGAACAGCTCCGAAGTACGTCGCTGTAATTGACATCTCTTGAAGTTCAGCCATCTTGTAGTTCAGGCGATGGTAGATAGAGGTCGCCACAGAATGTTTTGTTATTTTTGGTCGCAGCAAACACGGCTCAACAGACACAGAGACCAGGTTTATAACTTTTTTGGTAATTACTGTGATGTATGAATTGAATACTCGTATATCCGCAGGCAAGGCTAAGGTGGAGCGCGCGGGCGACCACGTGACGCTCGTGTGCGCCGGCCGCGCGACCGAGACGGCGCTGACAGCAGCCAACGACCTCGCCGGGAAAGGTAAACACGAAGCTGCTTAGTACATAATTACGTTTTTATACTAAAAAGAAAACCGACTTCAATGTTTGACTCGAAAAGCGGTGTGACTCAGGGCGTCAAGCTGTCGATTCGATGTCTATTTGTGACATGGCTAGGAGGGAAGGTGTTTAGAGTTTTACGGGGAAACTATCAATCCCTCAGGAATAAAATTTATATGGGACCACCTCTGGAGTATACCCTTTCAAACATGAAAAGAATTTTGCAAATCGGTCAACAAATGGCGGAACAATCGCGTAACAAGATACAAAAAAAAAAAAAAAAAAAACATACAGACGAATTGAGAACCTCCTCCTTTTTTGAAGTCGGTTGAAAAACGGGCGCAGTATCAGTAGTTCTACTAAGAAGTACAACTGGTAGCACAAATGACACTACGTTGTATCTCTAGTACTACTAAAAACAATACAACTAACAGACCTATAGCATAGGTTGCGAGGAGCGAAGCGACGAGTGGTTAGGTGTATAGTGAACAACCATGTACGAGCGAAGCGTGCCGCGGTAGCGGCCGGCGAGTGCCAGATCCTTACAGGTTTTTAGTAGTACTAGAGATACAACGGTGTGTCATTTGTGCTACCAGTTGTACTTCTTAGTAGTACTACTGATACGAAGGGAAAAAACGACACATGTCAAAACGAAACTGTTACCGCAAAAAAGCGTTCTATGTACAGCATTTAAAGATAGTTTTTCTAGGGACAGTTTTTTAGTTATTGGATGACACAAGCTTATGGAGGCCTAACCCAGCAGTGGGTAAAGTCAGGCTGTGAATGATGATGAAAACTTTTAAGAGAATATCTACCGCGCTTTAGGAATACATTTAATCCTGTCTAATATCTATAATGAATGTATTACAGGCATAGAATGCGAGGTGATCAACCTACGTTCGATCCGTCCTCTGGACTTCGACACCATCGCTCGCTCCGTCGCCAAGACTCACCACCTCGTCACTGTGGAACAAGGGTGGCCGCAGTCGGGTGAGTACACTAGTCATGTTATAGTATAAAGAAAAAAAAATATCGTTACAAACCCGTGTCTCCTGCGACCAAACATAACAAAACATTCTAACAAAATGTGTTTTCCGTCCGCCTCGGATAACATTTTGCATACAAAAAAGTTAGGTCACGCCCATATTTTGTTCGATGTTCGATGTTAGGTGTTAGAAAACACAAAAACAGTGTCGCAGGAGACCCGGCTTTATGTAAACACGGCTTGAACAGTCCGTTCTTTACATGTAATGGTTGCTACAGTATCGTCCGCTCCAATAGTTCCACGTGATTTAGTTTTGTTTACATTACTATTTAGTCCGGTCAAATTAGACATTTAACCTTGCAATCCATACTTCCATACTATCCATACTAATATTATAAATGTTAAAGTAACTCTATCTATCTGTCTGTCTGTCTGTTTGTTACGCTTTCACGCCCAAATCGCTGAACAGATTAAGCTGAAATTTGGCATAGTTAAAGGTTATATCCCAGGGAAGGACATAGGCTACCTTTTATCCCGAAAAAATGAAAAAATCCCGAGGGACCGCGGGCCACACCGCGGGATTCTATTCGAGGGTAGCGAGTGATTCTAAGTTAGAATCCTGAGTGTAGTGAGGGATTTAAAAGCACAAGCAACAAATTATTTTGCTCTCGTATGACACATACAACTTTTCACCTCACTAGCGAAAAGATACAAGATGTAAGGAAAACCAATTCCCGCTATTATTTATTTTTGCCTCGCAAGCGGCAGGCTACAGTCCAACAACCAGACCATCTCGGCCCACTGATTCGATTCTCATCGCTTGCAGCATTCTAAGTTCAAATCAACTTCCACATAGCGCGAGCAGATAGGTAGGTCAGAGTCTTGCTCGCTGTTTTTCCGATTCAAAAGCGCCCTCTTCGAGCTAGCGAGGTGAAAACTGGTGGATATTGGATAAAGGGATGAAGACTCACGTGTAGCTGGTTCTTTCAGGATCACACCACAATTTTTTATTTGCGAGGTATTTTCCCTGCCGGCGTATAATTTTGAAATTTTGCGTGCGCACAAGTCCGAGGAGATACCAAAAACTGTCAACCCAGCTGTCACTCGTAGAACGATTGATTTCTTCTTTTTTCGTTCACGGGTTCACGTTCAGAAGGAATGATCGCGATCGGATAAGAGTGAAAGGATCGATTTCATAGATAGATTAATAATTGTGTTGTGTTTTTGGATAGATAAATAATAAATAAATAAATAAATAATGCTGGACATTTCACACAGCATCATCTAGCCCCAAACTAAGCAAAGCTTGTACTATGGGAACCAGATAACTGATATACTACTTATACATATACTTTTTGTTTGTAAATACATACATATTATAAATAAGAACACCCAGACCCGAGATAAATATTTGCAGATCATACAAACATTTATCCCGCGGCGGGGATCGAACCCGCAACCTTCTGCGTCACAAGCGGGCTTTCACCCACTGCGCCACAGAGGTCGTCAAAAGATGGCGCTACCAAAAACGCTATATCTATTTTGAATCCGCAGGTGTGGGCGCAGAGATCTGCGCCCGCGTGATGGAGTCCCCGGCGTTCTTCGAGCTGGACGCCCCGGCCTGGCGCGTGTCGGGCGCGGACGTGCCCATGCCGTACGCGCGCGGCCTGGAGGTGCGAGCGCTGCCGCGGTCTGACGATGTGGTGGCCGCCGTCACCTCTGTGCTCGGGAACAAGTTAGTCAAATTCATAATTCATTTATTCGCTTCAATGTGGTATACGAAGATCTTAAATAATGATTATATTAGAATAGGAACACACATTCCCCATACAATTGGGATGCGAACATGGTTAATAATAGAAGAAATGTCAATATGTACTAAAATGTACTTAGTAAAAAAGTTAAATAATTTGATATAATGTCATAAAATTTAAGTTTACACTAATTAAAATCAGTTTACAAATTCCCTTAAACTATGTCAGATATCGTAGTAAGAAACATCCGAATATTCATCAAACGAACGAAAATAAGAACGGGAATACGGCCCCAGATTCCACTAACTCATACGAACTTACCTACTTATCGCTTAACGTACAAAATCAATCAAAGTTATCATCTCATTATTATAACTGTCTCATTGTTATGATTACCACCAGCCTAGTGATTCAGACTTCAGCGGAACGCATTCCGGTCGGAATCGGTCAGCTGTTCAACTGACAGCAACCAATCACAGATATCTATCCAATACTGACGTTACTGGCACTGTGATCGGTTGCGGTCGGTTGAACTATTGACCTGTTCCGACCCGAAGGCATTCCGCTGAAGTCTGAATCAAGGGCTTGTATATACAGGGTGCAAAAAGACTGCTACCGAAAACTGAGGGGTTTCAATCAGACCATGATTTTGAACATATTTAGCGGAAAAAAAAACGCAAAAAATTTTTTGATTTAGCTACGTCATTTTATTTTATTTTCTAGTTATTTACTACTAGTCCAACATAAAAGGACCATACCTACCTAATAAATATTTATAAAAGAAAAAAAACAATAAAAACTCAAAATCCAGCAATCTACGTATAAAAACGCGCCCAGTACATACGCTCGACCAGTTGTGCGATCTCCGGATATAATGTTTTTTTCTGAAAATCCTTTTGGATTTGGTTGTGTGTTGGGATGCTGTAACTACCCCTTTCGGCTTCGTTAGATGTCTTTTTACACCCTGTATATATCTAAATGTTTTTTTCTTTTGCAGAATCAGTGGCGTCGTCAGCCAGTAGAATCTCTCGCGTCGAAGTGAAGTGATCATGTAAATAATTCTATTTATTTTTCCACCCGCGTCAACCCGCCAGTGCTCTGCAATTGTGATGTATGGATGATAGTATAAAATGTTATATAATAAAACCGTTAAATGTTCACATTTTGAGTATTATTACACAAATTTACACATAAAAATCATCAAAAATGTCAGTCACCTCAGTGACGTGGTGAGCAGTTGCTCGGTTGAGACCACAGACCAGACGAAATCCGTGATTGAGACCAATAAGGTGCGAGTTCGATTCTCGCAGCAGAACAAATGTTTGAGATTATGGTCTGCAGATTGATTGGGCGAATGAGGCCACTGACGGAAGGTAGTTTTACACCGCCATCTATCGGATTTCATGTAATGTCGATGATATGTGTGTGACAAAAATGGTGCAACCCTAAAGTTTTCGTTTTCGCAATATCTCGTGTATTGATCGATAGATGGCGCAATGAGAATTATCTCCTGAAAGAGATCAGTTGAACAGTGTGGTATGTACGTTCGTAAGTAGTTACATTGTAAAGTATGGGACATAGGGTACATCTTAACCGTAAGTAGGTACACAATATAGGTTTTTTCTATGTATGTACCTAAACATATAAAAACAAGTTCTTGTATGGCAAAGACTATGTAACTGTTGGGTATTAAAAAATGATTCTACGGCCTTCGTGTCGATAGTAAAGCTTGAAAATATTTAATAGGGTATCGGCATTTTAAAATACATTTTGGCACATGCCTACATTTGCAAAAAGTTAAAAAAAATCTCAAAAAGAACAATTCTCGCGTCGTTCTATGTATACCGATCCATCACGTTGTCTGCGCCCGATGCACTTTGTCTATTATTCTATGCTAAACGTCACTTTTTGACATCTCCTTCTGATTTCAAAATGAAAAAGTCTGAATTGTCGGTTGGGCCACTGTGGTAGTAGCGTCTCTTTGATTGTCTCTTTGGTTGTGAAGCAAATCGATGCGAGATGGAGGATTAAAACGTAGAGAGAAATCGATGGGCTCTCGAGCTATTTTCAACTGAATAAGATAAAAAGTTCATATAATTTTTTTCGCCCAAACACGGCACCTACTGAAACACGACTCAAGTAATGAACTCTTATGACATGGTGGTGGTTAAATAGGTACCTATAGTCCTTTTCACATAGGAATTAACGGTTCCGTGACAAAGCTCTTGTAGGTTAATTTCTGAAATTTTAAAAAAGGAAATAGACAAAATCCTTTTTTTTTATTTGTATCTTTTAGTATATCACTAGATTTAATTTATAGAATAATAAACATATTTTTCATTGTTATACAGCGTAAAACGTAAAAGTTCTATGTGTCAGGGATACGTTCCTATGTGAAAAATACTAAGTAGGTATAGTCATCATCATCTCCCTGACCTTATCCCACGCTAAGTGGGGTCGGCACAACATGTCTTCTTCTTCCACTCACTCCTATCACTCGTCAATTGTGCATCCACTCCTTTTACATTCATATCCTCTCTCACACAATCCAACAAAAAAAACAAATAAGTAGGTACCTATAGTCATTGAAGTTTTTTCATACAAAACGTCTTGGTTTAGAGGGTCTCCGGGCCCTTGTACCTATAGATACTACCTATCATTCAGGTTTCCAGACACAAGCTCTTCTTACTTCCGAGCTTGATGGCTGTGTAAAATATCCTGAAAAACGGCCCAATTTTCTAGTAATAAATGTAAGTAGCTACTAGGTATCTACTTGTACATTTGACGACCTCTGTGACGCAGTGGGCGAAGGTCCGCCTGCGACGCAGAAGGTTGCGGGTTCGATCCCCGCCGCGGGACAAATGTTTGCATGACCTACAGATATTAGTCTCGGGTCTGGGTGTTTCTATGTATAATATGTATTTATTTACAAACAAAAAGTATATAAGTAGTTTATCAGTCATTCTAGCACCCATAACACAAGCTTGCTTGCTTTGGGGCTAGATGATGCTGTGTGTAAAGTCCAGCATTTTTTTTTTTTATAAGTGTAAAGTGACGAAGCTCAAGTGTAAGGCCATAAATAAATTCCCATTAATACACAGTAGGTACCTACTCGTAGGCATGTCTTGGTCCCCTGCATGAGCCGGCGCGGGCAGTGATCCATCACGTTGTCGCCGGACGATGTACAAGCATTGTTTACGTCTCAGTGGGGAATAAGCTCTGCCATGGTTCAGACAGCTATGTAGAGGGTTTTATTTTGATTTTGTACATTTTAGCTACATATAAAACAAAATTATAATACTTACTTATCTATTTGAGGAATAGTAGGTACTTACCTAGGCATTGACAGGAAAATGTATAGAAAAACATTAATTAGAGATAAGTGGGACAGTCCTTAAACTGATTTAGGCTAACTTCGAAAAAGTGTGGGCATGTGCCAAAGTCAAAGCCAAAAAGCATTTATTCATTAGGACCGCTGGGATCACTTTGAAACGTCTTAAAACTAGAATAGAATAGAAAAACACTTTATTGTACACAAAAACACATTACAGGAAATACACGAAAACAAGTAAGTAGGTACAATGGGTGGCCTTATCGCTAAAAGCGATCTCTTCCAGACAACCTTTGGATGGACTGGAAAAGTTACACAGAAAAACGGCGATGTACCTACAATATGTTAAAAATAGAAAAGAGAAAAAAAAAGGTAACAACAGAAACACCCTAAAAGCATAATTAATGATGAGTGAGCAAGTAGGTAGGTAACTAGGTGATTCTACTTCTGCTGTACCAAATATGTTATTGGTCTTGACTGACCGAGGAGGATAGACATCTTCAAAGGATTTTGAAGTCGTTATTTGAGGATACAGCCATAATCCTGTTCCTGTATAATTTATTTTCCACATTATTATTAAAATCTCAAATAATTCCATACTTATCTGAAAATCGAAAAAAATCGCCAGCAAAAATGTCAATCCAAGCTACAATGTGGTAATTCCGGAGGCGATCCATCACTCGAGGACACGCTCCGACAGATTTTTGAGAATAACACACGTGCTGGAATAAAAGTGGATTTATCAAGCGAATTTCTGGTTACCGAGAAATTGGGAAAAAATATTGATAGATATATTTTAAGAAGCTAGGTTTTTATAAAGTCTAAGTTAAAGTCAAAAAGCATTTTTTGAGTAGGACCGCTGACTTTGAATTGTATATAGGTTCTTTCTTCTGGTATGTGGTTGTAACTTACAATCCAACTTAAGTGATTTTTCTATTAACCTGATCCTTTAACGGTAAAATGTAGTATGTACCAAAATAAGTATAAACAATACTAAACGGTAACAAAGTTTCCATGTCGTACAATACTACGCGCGTCCAAACTTAGCCGACCAACTTTCTGATGGATTGACTTTGAAACTTCAACAAAAATAAAGTTATTTTTATTGAAAAACAAACGGATCTTCACCAAGTCTCGATCTCTTTCTTTTTCACCTGATAAATAGGAGATTGAAAAGCGGTCTTTAGTTTGTTTAAGGCGATGCTTGTATCCTAGATACTTAGGTACCTACACGTAATATTGCTTGAAAAATAGGTTTTCTTGGCTTGTAGCCAGTTCCTTTTAACCAGTGTGGTAAAAAATATTTAACTAAGACTATGACTACTATAACGCTTTAAAAAAAAGGTCTACAAATGTATCCCTAGCCAAAAGTATTGAGATAATTTGGAAAATATGTTTTCCCCATTTTGTAACTATATTTTTAACATAGTCTTTTGAATAATTAAGTAGTCATTGATAGCCAAGTACGGCTGACTAACCCCTAATCCCATCAGCCCTTGACAAGTGGCTGAATAATAAAATCTCCGCACCCCAAGGGATCTCTACTTTAAAATGTTTAAACATCTAATTTGGGGTGTGGTTTCAATAAGGGTAAGATTTGTGCTTATAACCGGTAATTCTATGGATCATTGCAGTTAGGGGAGATTGCAGGATTTCAATTTATAAAAAACACGACAAATAGCATGGTATATAGACATTACCTCAGTCAGATCAAACTAAGTAGGTACTCAAGATCCTTTAAAGAGATAATCAGAATCAGAATCAGAATTTTTATTTGCCAGAATATAGGTAGGTATACAAGTTCGGTTGTTATTGATACATTTTGTTCCTTATATTCTACCAACCAGATGGTGTGCAAAAATTTTGGACATAAGATTAGCATTCATATAATAGTCAAATCATTAGAATTAGATAGGTAGTCTTACAATAAAATAATTTATGTGAATGTTAGGTTAATTATTAAAATCATTTGAATGTGTCAGATATTCATTAATGTCATAAAAGCAATAATGCATTAACCATTTAGTTATTTTATTTTTAAACATATTAAAAGGTAAGTCCTTAAATGAATTAGGTAACTTATTATATACTTTTATGGCATTTATATAAACATTTTTACCATAAATATCTAGTCTGGCCCTAGGCAAGTATAATTTATATGGATTTCTAGGGGCCGCATTTCGAACAACTACCTCTGAATGCTTTTTAAAATATTCAGGATGCTGTGCTGATAGAGACGCATCTAAATACCTACATATTATTTAACACAAATGCACACATTTTGAAGTAAGCATTGTGTGCATATGTGACAGGTCGCAATCCCATCGCCTTTAGGAACACCCTACTTGGTGTGAAATAAATACTTACTTCCAATCCAATAATACTCAAACTTTTCATACTCGTATACCTCAAATATTGTTTTTTCTCCTAATCTAATCTAGTTACGTTCTATACATGCTTTGAATTAGTACGTGTAGGTATCTAAGGTGAATTGTATGTACCTACGTACGTAGATACATAAAAGGCACGATACCTAGGTAGGGGTAGGTATGTCCATTGCTGTGTAAGCTCGGCCGGATAGAGATATTTGCTGTTTACACGTCTATTTGTGAGAAATATACGGCACAGGGGCAAGAAAGTATCATCTTTTTTTTTACTTTTATATAGGATTTCCAACTATTATAACAGAATCCACAACTGTGTGGTCTCTTATACTGTAATCGATAACGAGGGTAGTTATGTTGCACAATCTCTTGATATAGATATTTTTTCTTGTCGTCTAAGAGCTTTTAAATTTGCTGTTGAGCCATAATCTCATACAAATACCTACCTACATTATACCTTTATTATTAGCATTATTACAATCTTCTTCTTTTTCATTTCATTAGTATTTCATTGTACTAAAATTCAGTTTTTACTAGATTGTTATTAATTTTAATGACAATCTAGTGACGATACTGTCTGCCTTTCTTTCTCTTTTAATATCTAGGACACCAATCTGTCACTATTTTGGCATATTTTGTCTGTTTTAGTTCTGTTATGATGTCCAGTCCATTTCCATTTCAATGTTTTGATCCGGTATTTTATGTCTATAACTTCCAGAACGAAAACAACAGTCTAGTTCAAAAATGTCATCTTAAGAAACAGATAAATTAAAAATTAACCTTCATGTTTGTCACTGGCCAAGTCCACTGTTTAATTGCTCGACTGCCTATGGAGAGTAATTGATTAAAGCTTGCATCATTTGATCTAAGTAGGTCAAAAGTCAAATATTATTACTTTCAAATCAAAATAGATCCTTGATATTTATGCATCTAACTGAAGTTAGATGCATAAATTAGAAGAAGTATGCATTTTTTTATTTGGTTTCAGTCCAATAAAACCGAAAATGTCATGATCAAAATTTGAATGTCACATTGAAACTTTAAGAAATATCTTACAACTGCATCTTTTTAAAGTTGTAAAATAAAATTATGAGAGATGCCTATATTTCTATTTTCATATTATTTGTTTAATTTAGCTTTACAAAATGTACTATGTTTTATATTATTTTCTTACATAGGTACGTTTTCTTAAGTAAAAGTAATAATATTACAATATCGTCTTCCAGATTCTTTCGTTTAGGTAGTTCAAAATGTATATTCTCAGTAGAAAACAGAAATGACATGTTACAACATTTACAGCTAGTTTGTTGAACCGATACTTTGCATATCAAATGACTGATATTACTCCTAGGCTATTACAAAATCACATTCCTATAAAATGAGGGCTCTAGTATCTAGAGACCTTCATTTCACTTAGGGTTGGATCTCGCGGTGTATAATTCAAATACTAAAACTAGGACAAGGTTTTGAAAGTCCTTTGTTTAAGAAAGCTGATAGATTACTAGGTATTTATGATAATAGTAATTATATCCTTGTTCTGATTGCAATGATAATTAAATTAATCGAGCTATCTAATTAAGGAAGGCATGTACCTAAATTATGTACCTAACAGACAAAATAAATTCATCAAATTAGACATTCAACAAATTAAATCTATGGAAATATCTACTTATCGTCTTTTGGGGTAGCAAGATCTTGTTTTTTTTTAAAAAGATGTTCGTCCTATTTTATATTTTTTAGTAAAAACTATTACCTAGATAAGTAGGTACTTAGGTATATTTTGACAAGAGATAATACTTATTTGACTCTGCAAAGCATCGTGAATGCAAAGATTTCAGAAAACGTAAAATTCTCTGAAGCACGTAGTTCTCTGAAGTACGTAAGATCAAACCTGGCCCACTTTGACAAACTCGGTGATACCCATAGGTACAACACACGACGCGCTGGGCAACTATCAGCCGTGCATTGCTCGTTGGCAAAGTCCGCCAAATTAACTCATGTCATGGGTCCGATTGTTTATAACCGGATTCCGAAGACGGTTACGCAGGCCACTAGCCTGAACATGTTTAAATCCCGCCTAAAGCGCTGGCTGATCGAGCAGACGTTCTACTCGTTCGATGAGTTTGCCAGCCTAAATGTAAGCGAGTAGACGTTATTATTATTATTCTTGATGTATTTGTGTTTTTATTTATTTACTTTTTTAATGTTGATTTAATGTATTAATGCTATATTGTAATTTATTATTATCTTTAACTGACATGTACCAATAGTATGCAATAAATGAATCTGAATCTGAATCTGCACGGAAACGAAAAAAAACTAATTTTTGCCATTATTTCATGAGTAAGTGTTATCCCCCCTGCCCATAGGCCTTGCTAATGGCATGTGACAGCGCGCGTGATGGATCGCCGCCCCACCCCCTCTCTTCCTCCACCCCCTCTGCCCGCTCGGGGTGGAATTAGACGATTTTTTTCCACATCACCCTATTAAGCTCATTTCTTAGCGACAATATTTTATTTATTTTCTGGATAAAATTACATTGAATAGGAGATAAAATGTGGAGAATTTAATTTTTACTCGACTCGACTACAGCAAACTAAAGGAAAACTTAAGGATTTAGCAGTCTTACACAGGTATATACAATAAAATAAAATATTATAGGATAGGTATAATAAAATATGATAGGACTTACTTAACTCTCAAGTAAATCTATCTACGGAAGGAATTTTTCGCTACCCTCATGAAATCTATGATTTAGGTACCTACCACTCATATATTTAAGTAAGTAGGAATTTAACCTTCACACAAAGATATCACAGATTAGTAATTCGCAGCGGTTGAGTCGATCATGTGGTAATTAAACACATAACCGCAACACATCCGTGACGTATCGACTCATGGTTATATTTCCGCCATCGAGCCTTGAAGTGCTTTGCAGGTGAGATAAATAGATGAATGGTAATTTGTAGAGCCAATTGATTTCTTTAATTTTATTCTGTAAGTAATTGAAACTCACGATCTGGTTATCATACCAAAAAAAAATAACTTTGTAAGTACCTACTTAATTCAAGTTTTGGCAGTTTTGAATGTACCTATGTGAAAAATTTTACATCATCATCATCATCCGAAGCTTGACTTCAACCATTGCTGGGTATACGCCTCCCTAAGCTTGTGCCATCCA
This sequence comes from Epirrhoe tristata, assembly GCA_951394285.1. NCBI lineage: Eukaryota > Metazoa > Arthropoda > Insecta > Lepidoptera > Geometridae > Epirrhoe > Epirrhoe tristata. Next base: position 11,006,781 of record OX596143.1, on the reverse strand, counting down.
CCAGGTTCCTGTGCTAATCTGACCCATTGACGGCCCGCGACATGAACCATATCGTCTATGGCCGCCGGACGACCTACGTTTGCGAAGACGGAGCGTTCCCGAGCTAACAACTGCACACAGCATCTACACACATAATTAAGACCAACCCGCCTTTGTGAGGTAGAACAACTGTACATGCACGAATCTTATTATGTTAGATAATGACCTAGATATTTATAAATCAGCCTAAAGGTAGGTACTGTCATTAATCATTGACCATTATTGATACCACTTCCTAATCTGTGTCTTCGGATCAACACTGAAGGTCAGTCGTGACTTAATAATAGGGACCTAAGCTTTGTTCTAATAAATCGTATTGGTGCCCACGCCATCGCCTGCAGCGTCACATGATCAAGAATAAAAGCTTGTATTTAAAAAGATTAGTTGTGATATAGTTAATTCGCAGCTTAGTCAGCTCCACAATTTTCGACGTTATCTATAGATAAAGCCGATTAAGCTGAGATGATGGTTTAGGTACTGGGTAAACCTATTCTACCTCAAACAATGTCCTAGGAACTACAGCGTACAGTTGAATCTAGGCATAAGTTGCCCTTTGACGCTGTATAAAACTTTATATTTTTAAATCATTGTTACAATTTTATGCATGTTATTGGGAATTCAACTTACCCAGACTTCCCATAATAGTATGTTTTATTTTGTTAAAAAATACATACAGATCATACAAACATTTATTTTGTCCAGCGGCTGAGATTGAACTCACAACCTTCTGCGTCGCAGGCGGACCTTCGCTCGCTGCGCTACAGAGGTCGTCAATGAGCCAAAAGTTTGTATATACTCGTAGTGTCTAACTCTTGTGATTCATTTCGTTTCATTGTTCAAACGGAGCCTCAGACAATTGATATGCATAAACAAATTAGTATCATGCATATTGTTGGTGGGTTGTTGATTGTTGCTATTAATAATGACCGGGATATTTACTAACTATCTAAAAACAAATTGAGGAGGCAGCAAATTATCAGGTTATTGAATAGCGGATATATTGACCGCCTATTCATATTAGTTGCATAAATCTTTACCTAAGCTGGGCTCGTGTCTATAGGTATAGATAATCATCAGTGGGTGAAGTCCAGACTGTGGATGATGATAGTGATGACATAGAAAAGAAAGATCAATAGGTATGATAAGAATATTTTAGCTGGCCTTTAAAGCAATCTCTTTTCTAAGTATTTTCAATAAACGCAACAGAATTACGACTGTAGGTGGTTACGTAATACCCAAGCAAGATACGCTAAACAAACTTACTGAAAGAAAAAAAAGCAATTAAAAATTATGAAAGCACTAATTACCTACATAATCAGGTGGTGGGCCTGGGTGTTTCTATGTAAGTATAATATGTATACAGGGTGTAAAAAGACGTCTACCGAAGCCGAAAGGGGTAGGTACAGCGTCCCAAAACACAACCAAATCCAAAAGGATTTTCCGAAAAAATCATTATATCCAGAGAAAACAGCGTTTGAAGATCACTGTTTGCGTATGTACTGGGCGCGTTTTTATACGTAGATTGCTGGATTTTGAGTTTTAATTGTTTTTTTCTTTTATAAATGAAATGATTAGGTAGGTATGGTCTGATTATGTTGTACTAGTAGCAAAAAACTAGAAAATAAAATAAAATGACGTAGCTACGTCAAATTTTTTTTTTAGTTTTTTTTTCGATAAATATGTTCAGAATCATGGTCTGATTGCAATCCCTCAGTTTTCGGTAGCAGTCTTTTTACACCCTGTATATTTACAAACAAAAAGTCTTAATGTAGTATATCAGTTATCTGGTTCCCATAGTACAAGCTTTGCTAAGTTTGGGGCTAGATGATGCTGTGTGAAAATGTCCAGCATTTATTTATTTAATGTGTATTACAGAACCTGATATACATGATACACATTTTTTAAAGCCGTAATATGTTTACGAACAATACTTTCATTAGACCAATTCATAAAAATAATTAATCTACTTATATAGCCGGTACTTAGCAACCTTCAATATTAGATGTTTTTGTGAAATAATCAAACACTGGACTAGAGTATATAAAACTACCTACTAACAAGGCCTTTTCTATATAAGTCGATAGTTTCAATAGGGTTTAAACTCTATCATCGGGTACCTATTTAATTTAGCTCAACTGACTCTACGTCACATCAGAATTACAATAAGTACCAATTATTGATAAATTAATATTTAAAGGTTTTCGTAAAAGTACCTAAAGCCTACGTTTTTACTATGACATAAATCTATCTCACTCTCCTCGTGTACTTAGCACTTACTTAAATGACTAACCCATCCTAAGCCCATGTCTAGTGGCCGTTATGTAGGTTCTATTATTAGCAATCTACCATTTAATTTTCACTTTTGTCGTCCAGATAGTGGCTAGTTCGTGGTCGATACAAGCATTTTCGACATCCGCAATGAATGAGAGGCGGACCCGATAATGTTACCCTAATAACAGACCACGGTAATCATTTAGCCTTTGCTAGAATGTAAGCCTATCATGTTAGATAAAGGACCTTGAAGGCCTAGTGGTGGCCTAGAGAAGCCATATTGACAAGCCTCAATTTGTTTAAATGGCTCCCCACAGGAGTTTGACTAGAGGTAGGTATAGAAATCATTTCATCAGTCAATGGTGACATGTCTCCAAGTGATTACCAAAATAAATGTATTTCTTTGCCATTTTGTTTATTTATTGTGTGGGAGCCTAAGAAACAGTAAGATTTCCAAATAATTTATTTATGACTTTACCAAAATTATCTTACAAAATACTCAAAAATTATTCGAAAAAGTTCCATACGACCCAAATATTTCACAACACTATGATGAAAACCTACATAAGCGATGAGTTACTTTTGCATTTAAAAATACCTACTCAAAATTCAAATGATACTGATTCGTTTCACAATGCGAGCGAGAACAGAATGAGTGAGTGGATCCGTTGAGAGAGTGAGGAAATGTGACATCCAGAGCGGAAACACTGGCAAGTGCGAGTCTTCTTCTTCTTCTTCTTATTATTGGCTTCTGCGACTTGTTTGTCACAATTCTGCCAGTGTCCGTTTCACGCTAGTGTCATAAACTTTGAGAGACTATGTATTAGCAGATGGCCGGTGTTAAGAATTGGTTCATCCAAGTGATTTTCTAAAACAATAGAGACAACACAACATAGAGGACAAAACAGGGGTTATTTACATAAGCAATAATATATTAATTAAATATTAAATAATAAGATTATGTATATAATACTTATAGTTTTATGTTATTCATATTTATAAATTTACATAGAATATTATTGATTAGGGGGTTAAAAGTATGAGATAATAAGCATTTGAGGGAAGTAGGACGAGGGATTTCAGGTGGGAGGAGGTCATAGAGGGATTGTCTTAGTTTTGGGCAGCTGAAAAATATGTGGTCCACATTTCCTTCGTCCAAACCGCATTCACACAGGGAATGGTTCCTTATCCTAATTTTAGCTAAAAACACAGGAGTGCAAGAATGTCCTAATCTTAGTCGGCAGATTGTAGAAGTAATTGATTTTTTTGCCTTTCTGAATTTAAAAAACCATGGGGAGGGAGGGATGTCGGGCTGAATGTCAGCATAATGTTTCCCTTTTAAACTTTTAGATACATTCCAGGCAGTGGTCCAGGAATTTAGAAGTTGAGTTTTAGATATGAGGCATATATCATGTGAATATGGATTGAGATGCTCTAAGGAACCAGTCTCAGCTGCAGATTTTGCTAAAGAGTCAGCAGACTCGTTGCCGGGGATTCCGGCATGTCCTGGGATCCAAGCAATGACGATATCAATATTAAGGTTATGGCATTCGTACAGCAATTCTCTTATTTTAAGGATACAGGGAAAACGTGATATGGAACGGAAGGGATTGGAAAGGATTGATTGAATACAACTTTTAGAGTCCGAAAAAATAATAGATTTGTTAAGCCGGTGTGACTTTACGAAATTAATAGCCTCAAGAATGGCAATTGCTTCACCAGTAAATACAGATGTTAAGGGCGAGCATTTAAAATTCAGGCTTATAGAGGTGAAGGGTATCCATACGGCTGCACCAACGTAACTATCAGGTGACAGTTTGGATGCATCGGTGAATATGGAGTAGTAGCCATCATATCTGGAGTGGATTTGCTCTAGGAATAGTCTACGGGCATCAGGTGAGTCCTTATCTATACCAAAATAAGGAAGGACAGATGGTTGGAACACTAAAGCATTGAAAGGAGTAGAATAAAGTGGGTGAGATGGGAATTGGATGGGAGGGTTTGGGAATTGAGACCATTTTATGAAACTATGTAGAAGACATGGAAATTTATTAGGATTATTTGGATCAAATAGATCACGAAGTTGTTCAAGTTTTGAAAGAAGAGGATGATTAGAATTTTGAGCAAGTTTGAAAAAGAACCTATTTGATAGAAATTGTCTACGTAAACTTAGCGGAGGGTCATTACACTCAACTTGCATGGCATTAATGGGCGAGGACTTCATTGCACCAAGTATGATGCGTAGACATTTCGATTGAATTTTGTCAAGTTTGTTTAATGTACATTTGTTACAGACATTGAGAAGGAAGGTACCATAATCCAAGTGGCTTCTGATGATAGCATTATATAACAATTTTTGGGTGTAGGGATGCGAGCCCCACCAAACACCTGACAATGCACGTAGTATATTAATATTTTTTTCGCATTTTTGGAGAGTTTGGTCAAAGTGAGAAACGCCTGTCATTTTAGAGTCAAGGATGATGCCTAAAAATTTTACATTATTTGATTGGGGTATAATTTCGTGGTTTATAGTTATTTCTATATGGGGTATAATTCTTTTTTTGCTGAAAACTACAACAGAGCTCTTAGACGCGGATAGAGATAAGCCATGGTTAAGTAACCACTCTTCTAGGTAAGATAGGGCAGAGTTTAGGCGGCTATTTGCTTCTGCTATGGAGGTGGAAGATACGTATAGGGCTAGGTCGTCGGCATACTGTAGAACTTCACAGAAAGAGTCAATGGATTGTTCTAGATCGTACGTATACAAACTGTACAGTAGAGGGCTCAGGACGGAGCCTTGAGGAAGACCTTTCCAAACAGTCTTAGGGGGGAGGAGGCCAGTATGTGATTTTACAACAACTGATCTTTCCATTAATAGATTACAAATAAAACGAACCATCTTCTCTGGAATTCTCAGATGGATAAGTTTATCCCTGAGAACCGGAAGCAGTACGTTGTCATATGCTGAAGCTATATCAAGGAAAACTCCAACTAGGTACTTTTTCTCTTTATAGGCTATTTGTATATCAGATGTAATAATGCTAAGACTGTCTATTGTGCTCATTCCTTTTCTGAAACCAAACTGGGTTTTAGCAAGGGTATTTTTATTCTCGACTATCCATTCTAATCTGTGTTTAATTAATCGTTCCATTATCTTTGCTAGTACCGAAGAGAGGGCTATCGGTCTACGACTGCATGGATCAGAGGGGTCTTTGCCTGGCTTTAAAATTGGTATAATTATCTGGGTTTTCCAGTGAGTCGGGATTGTGCCGCTATCAAAAAAAGAGTTTATAATTGATAAATATATGCTCTTAGCATAATTGGAAGATTTAGTGATGAAGGAATACGGAATACCGTCTATACCAGGAGATGAGTCAGTCAGTCCGTCTAGGGCAAGTGACAATTCTTCGGAGGAAAAGGGGCGATCAAATGTATTTTGGGATGGAAGAATAGAAGGGGGGGAAGGAAAAGAATTTAAACATGGGACTGAAGGAGGAGCAAGTTTGTCCGAAAAAGCCTCTAGCCATGATGATGGGTCATGAGCGGTGGGGTTTTCAATATTGTAAGAACCCTTAAATCGTCTAATTTGTTTCCAAATAAGGGAAGAGGGAGTTGTAGGTGATAAGTTTTCACAAAAGTTGGTCCAACCGATTTTTTTCTTTTTTGAAACAAGGCGTCTAAATTTTGCGGAAACTGCTTGATACCTAATAAAATTTTCATCTGTCATGGAGGAGTTGTAGGATAATTCAGCTTCTTTTCTCTCTGAAGCAGCCGCGGTACAGTCAGAGTCCCACCAGGGAGTGGAAATTTTGTTATTTTTAGAGGTTTTTTTAATAGGGATATGAAGATCCGCACATGTAATTATGGAGTCTATAAAGGTCTGGTAAGCGGAGAGAGAGCTATAAGATGGAGGGAGAGACTCTAGTTTATCATCAAGAGATGAAGAATATGCCGTCCAATCAGCACCAGATAGTCTGTACTTAAGAGAGGGGTAGGGGTTACTGGGAGGGGTAACGTTATTTTGTAGATGAAGAGTTATGAGAATAGGGAAATGATCACTACCATATGTCAATGGGAGGGTTTTCCATAGTAAAAAGGGGGAGAGGGAGGGAGAGCAGAGGGACAGATCAACAGCACTCTTTGGATTTTGGGATGGTCTGACTCTACGGGTGGGTGAGCCATCATTCAACAGACATAGGTTGGCTTCATCAAATATTTCCAAAAGGGAAAGTCCGAACATATCTGAAAAATTATGTCCCCACACAGTGTTGTGGCCATTAAAGTCGCCCATTAAGACTATAGGGGGAGGGATAGAGGAAAAGAGAAGAAGAAGGTCAGGAATCAATGCAGAATTAGGATGGGGAATATATACAGATACAAAGGAAATATTCATAGATCTGATACCAACTGCGTTGATATCAGGGGGAAGGGAGGGGAGGGGGAGTTGGGAGAAGGGAAGTGTGCGCCTCATGAATAAGGCGCATCCTGCATACCCGTCAGCCCTGTCGTCTCGAAGGCAGGAGAAACCAGGAATCCGAAATCGGGTTCCAGGCTTCAGCCATGTTTCCGAGACGGCAATGACTGACGGGTGAAAAATTGAAATTAAGTGGGAGAGTTCATGTTTTTTTGCGCGTACGCTCTGGCTGTTCCACTGGAGCAGAACCACTGGATCCATTGTAGCCAGACAAGGAGACTAATTGTGTGAGTTTAGTGGCAACGTTGTACGGTATGGGGTGAGGATTGTTTGTGATGATACTGATGATTAGTGAAATGAGGGTTTCAAGCATATTCTCGTTTCGAGGGTCTGCTTCTAGGGGGTTGCCTAGAGCACAACCATTGGGCATGGAGGGTGTTGGGTCTGAGATGATGTGTTGGTGGGCGGCCTTATCATAGGACTTGCCTAATGGGGCTCTGGGACGGGGAGTGGAAAAGACAGTTTTAACATAGGAGCGGGAAGTGGGTGTTCTTGATGAAGACTGGTTCTGTGATCTTTGGGGCATGGGATGAGAGAACATTTCCTTTGCAACCTCTGAGTACGAACGGGACACCGGGGGGAAGTGTGAGGAAGCTTCCTCATAAGAAATGCAGTTTTGTGCCATGACGGATTTTATAGACTTTTGGCGCTGGAGTTCTGGGCAATTTTTGCTGGTAGCGTAGTGTTGACCTGTACAGTGTAAGCATGATGCCTGGGACTCCGGGACCTCACAGGTATCTCCTGTGTGTTCCTTAGAGCATCGGAAGCATCTGGGCTTACTACGGCATATAGCTTTAGTGTGTCCAAATCTGCAGCATGAGTGGCATTGGATGGTGGGGTATTCGTAAAGTTCAACTGGGAGGGAGGTGTAGAACAGGAATACCTTGGAGGGAAGAACTTGCCCTTGGAATGTGATGACGACAGTCTGGGTAGGAATGTGGGTCACATTACCATCTTCTACATTTTTTCTGCTAAGTCTCCTAGCTCTCAACACTATTCCGCAGCCTGCAGGTAGAACTAGAGATTCTGCTAATTCGTCCATTGAAATGTCAGTGGGGACTTGCCTGACTAAGCCCATCCTAGTGACGTTGAATGTTGGGATAGTTGCAGTATACTTGCACATTGACAAGATAGGGTTCTCAATGAATTTATTGGCATCTTCCGCTGAGTTAAATTGAACAGATATTTTATTTCTGCCTACTCTTTTTACCCCATCTGGAGTTATATTACCTATCTTGTGGGTCGACAAGAATTGTCCAAATTTAATTGGTCTTAGGATAGTTCCCGCAGTAGGGTCTGCCTCAGTACGAGAAACGTGGACCACATATGGGCCCTTGTCTGTGGTTGTATAAGCCTGGATGGATCCAATCACAATGGATGGATGTGTATATAACATTTGGATTGAATCTACTTCACACTCAGCAGATTTGTTTGTTTTTTTACTAGGAGCCGAAGGGGTGTATTCATCTTCCGTTCGACGCTTAGTGCCCGCTGCGGGCCCAGGATCCGGCGGATCAGGAGGGACGGGATCTTCAACGTCCATGTTTGAGAGAAGCGAAGCTAACCTCAAACAAGGACGCCGACTAAAAACGCAAAATACTAACTAATACAATCTTACCGACACCACACAAAGACGACACAATATATAGAGAAATCACAATGGGATAAAAATTTTGAAAAAAGCCCAAATGTAGGGGCAAATCACAAATTAAGCTCTGAACAGTTTACTCGCTGACGCTTACGAACGCAGAATCCAAGTGCGAGTCACTCAGATACAAAAGTTCTGTCAGTGAGTGATGGAGTCGAAAAACTATTGTTTCTTTAGCCACTTAGAAAATTTTAGTAGACAGAGAGGTGACCACATTAAATCAATCTACAGCCTAAACCATGAGTCCTAGATATATGAAACTTGGAGGATAGATACATTCCTTTTATGATGTAGGAAGCACTAAGATATAAATTTTGGAAAGTCTACCCTTGTGGGAGTGGAAACGTGAGGGAAGCTGCGGGCGTGCCGCTAGTAACTTTAAAAAATCTTATCAAAGCACCTATGTCACACACTTCATAGTTATAAGTAGGCCAGTATCATAAATTATCATTATTCGAAGCAATAAAATGCATCATTTAGATTCACGCATCATGCCGACCACGGCGTAGGCAATAAAATTACATAATACTATGAAAACGTATTTTTGTATCGCACTTTCCAAATGTTAGTTTGAATACACATTGCGACATTACTTTGGAAAACCATCGTGTAAGCCATACATATGAACTTCCTGATCTTGATGAATGCTCAAAATTGGAGTAGTTGTAGCTTATAGGTAAGTTTTAGTAGTTGATAAGCGAGACGACAAGCGAAGCGTGCTCTCAATTATCTAAGTGGCAACATAGGTTCACACATGAAGCATTGTTACATTCTCGTAGATCTTCGGACACACATAAATATGGATGATACTTAGCACGTTCATATTTAGCAGACTATAGGCATCACAATGATTATGATTGATTGATGAAACAGCCCAGGGCCATCATCATCACTCTCTCAACTTTCTTTCTTTGATCGCTTGCCGCGCCGCTCCTGTCTGCACACAAGCCCGCCCCGCAGTGGTCACTTGCATAAAAAGTGTCGGATTCCTCGCGTGCTTGCGTATTGACGGCCATTCTTCGGCGCGCGCCTGCGTCGGTTGCTCGCGCTTCAAATTCAAATTTATAAAATTGTGAACATCGATGTCGATGGTTTTATGAATGAAGTGTACATCCTTAGTTCTGTGTTAGTGAAGTGATTATTAGATTAACAAAATGTTGGGTTTCATGGTAAGTTGAATTCTGTAGTTTGGTAAAAATTTAATTTCATCAGAGAAACCCAATAATTATATTTTTTGTGGACTGAAACTTTATTAAAGTTCAGAAGAAGTCTGAAAGAATTTTGGATAAGTACAGTCAGCGACAGAAGTTCATGAACAATTGGAGATTTTAAAGCTTAATTTTCATCATTATTTGTTGGAAAATTGCCTATTTTTTTTTCATAATAGTAATGGTGCAAGGCAAAACATCCAATGTAAGCTGAAGTTTTACCTAAACCCTACGAACTTCGAAGATATTGAAGATTCAAATACAACAAAAATGTTCATTAATTTCTATCGCTGACCGTACAAAAACTATTTTCAACCTTAATATTATCTTTTTTGTTTTAAGTTCCGCAACGTAAGACAGGGTATGATCTTGCGTGGAGCAAGTCGTTGAATTGCATAAAAAACCGGTAAAACACGACATCAATCTACTCTCACTGATCATCTGCGATCGGTAAAATCGTAATTATAAGTATATTGGAAAATTTACATAACAGAACCTACTGGTGGGTCAATAGAGGTGAAAATTCTGCAGAGAACTTCATCACATGTTCAGTTTTACCTAGATTCCAAGTCTAAAGGAAATGAATGGACTGTGTGAAAGACAGAGAATGTTGAGATGATTGCTAAGGCGAAAATTTGTTCAGTCGACTCCATTTTAAATTGTATGGCATGGAGATGATGATGATAGTAGTTGCATTATTTTTATTTATATAACCTTTAAATAGCCCTGTAATAGATGGTAGAGTTTTGTAGGGTCCTATGGATATGGGTCCTTTTCTGCAAAATTCTAAAATTTAGTTATGTAGGTTTTTAAATAAAATTAATTCCGAGAGCCTATTCAATTCAAACAAACAAATCATTTTTTTTTTTTTTATGGAAGAGGGGGCAAACGAGCCAGTGGCACACCTGATGGTAAGTGATTACCACCGCCCACAGACAACTCTTCATTCCTCTTTATAATATTTGTGGTGTTTACGGTAACCTATCTAGGTTACCGTATATCTGATAACAGTAATATTTGTTTGGTATTATACAATACTTACTTACTATTCAAAAACAAGGGCAGACCTTGACCAAGATGCGAAACTGTCCGATTGTCCAAGTGCAAAGAAGCAGTTTATATCGATGCGATCACTAAAGGTCGTTTCACTTAGCAAATGTCCCTTATTTTGAAAGCAAAGGGTAGCTACGGTAGTCTTTTTTAAAAGAGAAAAACTACTTTCTTCTTCTCTATCTTTACTAGATTTTATACTTACGGTTAGAGGTAGGTACTTGCCTAGGTACACGCAACGGGACGCGGCTCCTGAATTATTGTTTGAGATACCTATTTATTGTGCACCAAAATCAAAAAGCATTTATTCAGTAGGACCACTGGGACCACTTTGAATCGTCCTAAAACTAGGTGATTTTACTCCTGTTCCTAACCTGAACCTAAACGGTACTGGGCTAGTACCGTCAAAGTAGTAAAAATTCCAACTCAAATTCCAGATTTATTCCAATCCAAACTCATATCTACTGATGTCGAAAATAAGTATTTCAAAACCAAGCCCTTGAAACACCACACCTATTAATTATCAAATAATGTACCTCCTGCCATGAAGCATCAACAACCTTGCATCTACAATTCGCACATAATAATTATATCTTTTTAAAATTAAAATTAAAATATGTTAATACGATTCATGCAATCTCAAGCCCGAAACAGATTTATGTTCGTATTATCTTAAATATTTATGGTTAAGTTAGGTTTAAGTTATGTATGGTTCACTCATACGCTAGGTTAACGCCTTAGATAATAGTTCAATCTGTAATGTTAGCCTAAGTTGTAAATAAATAAATGTCTAAATGTCTAAATGTCATACATTTCATCTAGGAGCTTCCTCGGCTTCATCCGTAAAATGCCCTACCTATACTTACTTAGGTTATTTCAGGTTACTATCAGCTCAGCCCACATCAATCTTATGATGAGAGGTCCCCTCTTTTTCACACCATTTTATCCGGTCCTGTACCAGTCGAACCCAATAGAATATATTCTAAAACGACATACAAGAGGCAGAAACGCTTATAGGAAGTGCCCTAATATTCATATTATTTCATAATTTATTTTATAAAAATTTACCCAGGATCCCGCACTAAGTAAAGCTAGTGTCGTCGGTAGTCCCGAGTAACAGTTTTCATAAAAATACAACTTATAAATAAATAAAAAATAACATTCTGGTCTATTTCTAATACGTATACTTAAAAGTGAATATAATATTATCATACATACAAAAATATAACCTACTCTAAAACAGCCTAAAAGTAACAATATTAACCTTGTTATTATAAAGGGCCTAAATATTTAATGTTTTTTAAAGCTAAATAATGGAAAATTTCATTATTAGTCTGTAAATAAAACGGCTAAAAATTCACACACTTACTTGAGTTAATCGGAGCGAATTGTTTAATTGTTTATTGCATATTGTTCCAAGTGAATCGGATATTGTTGGCCTGTTGGCATCACCACTGTTGGTGCAACATTTGCCAATATCACATTGGAAACTAGCTGATAGGGATCTACTGAGACGATGAAACTTTTATATACAGAAATTTTATATTTTATATGTTCCGTAAAGAATGGATTATGATCATAGGGGGCATTATACTCGTAATTATCGAAAAAAATGAAAAGTTTACCCAGCAAAAGTCACACGGTTTTCGAGTTATCGGAAAACAGATTGAGAAAATGTCATGAAATGTAGAGTAGCTACCTACTGCATCGTACTCGTATAGATGAGGTCTGGGATGCAAGCTTATAGCTTCCTATTTGAGAGTGCTACTAACTAGTTTTCTCCACCGTTAATAGTTCATGTTATAATATAAGTTTTCCTTTCCAACAAAACACAATATTTATCAGGCACTAAAGTAGAATAAAATGACGTTACTTACATACTTCCTAAACCCACGTGCCACTAAACAGGTGAAAACAATAATCTAAATACAACATTAGATGCGACCTAACTTCAAATAAACCTTTACACTAAACAAAATAGAGCATATTTTCGCATATCAAGCTTTATGTAACTAAAGATTTGTTGGAAGATACTGACTCTTAGTTTATGAGAAATAGAGTTGATTTTTGATGTCAGATTAAGTTACACGGTTATGTGTTTAACTAGCGTAAAGTATAATTACTGAAATTTTACACAATAGCGTAGTATTTGACTAACTGACAGACAGATGTAGAACGTTTGCACAGATTAGCGAATTATGTACTAAAACCGTGGCACCGGAGAATCTACTAAGAACAAGACTAGGTACATTCATTTTGATACTAAATGGAACATGAAGTCCCCTGTATTTCACTGGCCGAAGTATATTTATTTCAGCTCACAGCACTGGTTCAAAGAGTGACACGACAAGATCTCTGTACAAGATCTCTGTCTCACTAAGCTCTTATTTTCTTCTAGGTCCCAGTACTCCTCGCTCTAGCAGCCAATGCGAAGGCCTACAGAGACTTCCCTCGTCAATCCGCTGCGTCAGAAGCCCAAATCAGATTCGCGATTGAGAACAAATACGACGACACCGGCCCCGGCGCGAAAGAGCCTCAATACGCCTACAACACTTACACGAACTTAGATGATGCCCTCATAGCGTACTTAGACGACCCAGACACGAAACTCCCGCAGTTTGAACGAGACAGAGCGATCCAGAAACTCGTGAAATCTACTCCTAAATACCAAACCTCTACATACAAAGATGAAGTGCAAAGATACTATCCCAAAACTGTAGAAGAGTATACCGGCTACAATCCTCAGCCGAAGCCCCAGTTGGTGCTGACGAAGCTGAATCTTCCGAAGAAATATGAAATCCCTTACGGTTTCCGAGGGTCTATGAAGGATCTGAGGGAGGCTTCGCCGTACAGGCTGCAGAGGATCCAGCCAGCAGTAAGGGGGAACCCGCTGAGCCTGGCGCACTACACCAGGGATCAGGAGCTTCAGGACGCTTATGATCAGTATAACCCTCATCCGAAATACGCCTTCTCTTATGGCGTGAATGTAAGTATTTTTACTATTTTATTTAATAGTTAAATCTGTTTCTCTATCATGTTTTCTCTTTCATCTGTTTAATTTCTCTTTCTCCTTAACTCTCTTTCAGTTTCTCTTTTCTCTCTCTCTTTTTTGTGCTTCTATACCATAGTGGATGAATCTGTTCTTCGAGTCGTATTCAGTTATTTTAGTTCTATCAGTCGTTGGTAAGATTCAAGCTTTTCGACAATATTAAATCCCTGCCAGATTCAGAAATGATTCCATTAATATTGTTAAAATACAGCACAGTTAATCTTAAACATAATTTAGACAAAACCCGATCTATTCCTCTCATCTGACTGAACTATCATTATGTTGAAACTGCAAGATGTCATCGATTACATTATGGTGATTTATTACATGGAAAAGCAAGATTAGGTATGTACCTACCTAACTAAAATAGTTTCACATTAAAATAGCATACAATATTATGGCATCTTAAATCTATACATTAAAAGTACAATTTGTAAGCCTAATTCAGACCAATAGGTATTAATAATATGAAAGTCAGTTTAATTTCATACAAAAAAAGGTTCCCTTATCAAGGGATAACTCAAAATAAACTAAACAAATTAGTGACAAAATCTATACAAGCGAAGTCACCGGCAAAAACAAACCCACCATAAAGTTAACTCTAATTATATTTCTAGAACGTCAAGTATTTAGGACACGTAGGCCCATAGAAAGAATTAAGGTATTTTAATACCACCATTTGTATTTAGGACCAAATGCCATTAATTTCTGATCCGCACATGATCACACATATCATAAAAATCTAGTTCTTGTCCTAGATCGTTGGTAGTTAAATATTTAGTCTGCATTCCTTTAATAAGGGTTCAAGTAGTTTTTTACAATCCTATAAATAGGGGACATCTTGTTTAAGAAAGACAATTGTCAGGTACCTAAATGGAAAAAATTTAGATTCGAATGTACATTGATACATGAAAATCAAGAACTTAGGTATCTTTTTAGCAAGTAAGCTAAGCTAGTGAGTAATACCATAGACAATAATGTAATATCAAAGAAATTACATTTGATTATTAATTACTTTTTACTTGTTTCAACAAAAAAGTAAAAAAGTTGTGTGTCATTAGAATTCAGTTAGTAGAACAATGATTAAACTTTTTCTACTTATAAATTCTGGTCAGTCGTTATAGTTCCAACATTTTGTCATAGAGATGTGATGCAACTCGTAGAATGAAAATAAAATGCCGAGCACGCGCGTCACGCGAAATGTTGTGGAAACACATTGTTTCACTCTATTTATTTACAAACATACAGATAGTTTATTTTTGACAGCTAATTAGTTATTTGTTTATATTCTTTGTGTAAGATTTTTGTAGGAATCCATACGACACAACACAATAGGATCACGACTGTAATAATTGTAATTTTATGTACTTACTTACTTACATAATATGTTTTTATGGATAAATTGAAATTGAATTGAATTTATAAAAACATGTAAATAAAAAAAATTCTGTTTCCCTGAGGCGTGGTAGAAATTCTCATATCTTAATCAGGTATTCAAAATGTGAAAATATTTGAGGGGTAGTCAGGCACGTCCAGGAAAAACATAGGTACAATTTACAAAATAAAGTCAGGAATATTGTACGGCCAAGGACCAGTTGTATAGAAAGCGTTATTTCCTCACTTCCGTCAATAATTTGCTGCATTAACATACCGACACAATTATCTACCTACTGTTGGTTTCCCAAAGTTAGTTATAAAGGTTGGTTATTCATATTGCCAAAGTTATTAATACATAAAATTTTCAAAATACGCTAATCTAGGGACTATATTTATGATGGATCGCCTAAATGAAAGCTAGGCCACAAACCGTGTTTGTTTGCTTGTTGAATGTTGGTACTTTTGCCCTGACTCTTCGCGGTATTAGTTGCGAAGGACTGACCTAGTTTTTAAACTATTGATCTAAGTGTTCCCAACGGTCCTACTGAATAAAAACGATCTATAGATAGCTCAACTGATCCAGATCAAATCTTAAAATAAACAATGGAACTCATTACTCTAGAACCATGTTCACATCGTGTCTAAACACTCGTGTCGATTTTCTCATAAAATCTGCATCGTTATGGCACAATCTTCACGGATGGATGGTGAGAAAGTTCATGGGCGCTTGTGATGGTAACACCTCTGACCTTTATGATGCTGAGTTCCAGCTTGCTTACCATGACATGAGCTCTACGAGAGAATAGAGTAGAATGAGATCTTTTCTATATATCTATCTATCTAATCAGCCCACATCCGCCCACTGCTGAGTACAGACCTCCTCATTTTCACGGCACTGTTTCCGGTCCTGTGCCAGTCGAACCTAATGTTATTCTCCCACCACCTTTACAATGTCATGAGACCATCTGGCTGGTGGTCTGCCTGATGTTTTGTGACACTCGCATGTCTTTTCTATAACGATAAAATTCATGTTTGTATGTAAAACTAGCGACATAGTTTATTTGTTAATCCAGGAAAAAATGCCTAGTCTACTTATGTTTTATCAAAATCTGTTATCCTGTGTCAGCATGAAAAAGTAACAAACGCTCATACATTATATACATGCAAACTAGTTATATAAATATAATGATATAAAACCTTTAGGTAGGTAACAGTTTAAAATTATAAATGAAAAATAAACAAACAGACCACAACTATTTCCCCAGAATGCAGTAGACAAAGGCATTCTCTTAGTTTTTTGTAACTTTAAGTAAAACATAAACAAAAAATGTATTGAAGAAAAAGTACTATAATTACAATCGTGACATTTATGTCAGTTCTCGTCGATGGATTATTTGCTTTGCATCCAGCAGCTAGCACTCTCTCCGTAAGAAAGTCAAACCGGTTCAGATTACAAAATACCGACCTTGCGCTTGCGCACGTAGGTTAATTGTAGCACTTATCAAAATGCTTAAATAACTGCTATTTCAATCATATCCTAAGCTTTTTGAAGTCCATGGATGGATATAACCTCTTTTTAGGGTTCCGTACCTCAAAAGGAAAAAACGGAACCCTTATAGGATCACTTTGTTGTCCGTCTGTCTGTCTGTTTTCTATCAATTTACAAAACAAAAATCAAAGTCCAACTAAAAAAACTGTGGTAAATTCGTAAATATCAATTCGTAATATTGATATTTCACACCAACTCAAACGAGTCAAATCACTCCCTTATTGATTGATTAGGGGGTGATTTGACTCGTTTGTTTGAGACCAATACCGTGTTAGTTTTTAAAAAAGAAGCCTGGCAAAAGTACCAACATTCTTTTGAGTTTCATGTCGTAGTTAGTATATTTAGGCAGGCTCTTACACAAAAATCATGACATCTGTCATTTAAAAAATCCTCCTGCATTATAAGTATTATGACGGCACATGCAACTTTATGTTAGTCAAGGCTTAACAATAGTTTAGAGTATAACAAACATAGTAGATAGCCTGCTTTGGAAGCAAAATCGTGACAGCAATAACTCAACTTACTCAAGTAATGTGTTAAAACAGTCTCGATCCAAATCATCGCATTACACGGCTGTTTGTCAAGCCGACATCAATGGGTCAATGGCTTGGTTGAGAAATATCGGCGGTTTGAGAGAATTGACCACAAGGTTAGGAAATATAGAAATACAGGAATAGTGAGTTATTATTATTTGCCTCATGTCTTTAGATTTTGTTACATTTCTGCCTCCAAAGCACGGATCCCAGATCATTATATTCATATTTTTTTTAAATACGTAAAGCCACTCCTTACGTAGTCAAAAGCATGTCCAAATACTTGGCACATGTCCATATTTTAAAGATACTAAGCTACTACATATTTACATATATTTACTAAATACAACAGGATTAGTCAAGCTATTTAAGGATCGTTAGAAACTATCTACAGATAGCTCAACTGATCTAGGTCACTGTCAGTCGGAAGCGTGCCCAAAACACTGGCGGCCGGCATTACCACGCTGGATGGCAATACTGATCCTTTGATCCAAAAAATGTGCCAGCTTTCGGATCACGCAGTGATGTACCTACCTACCTAAGTATGTTCGTATGAGCAAGCAGCCATATCTAGTGACGGAGTTTTACGCTTGTGATAATATTAGTTGTCTGTTTAATTTTCGTAAGAACCATTTAATTTTACACTATTCTGCAAATAGATCGTCATAAGCGTTTTAAATACCAGAGTATAATGTTTGATTGCTTGTGATCAATGAATAATTTGTTTCAAAGTCACTATGAGGCTTAATTCGTCCTCAAGTAATCTTAAAATGCCATTTACAAGATACCATTCTTGCCTCTTGCTTTCTCAAACTGAACGGAGCAAGCGCTAATATTCTGTGGCAAGAGGCAACTATGGTATGCCAAAATGTTATCGGGTAAATGGCATTTTAGGTTCAAGATCGGTCAAGCTCCCATTCAGAGCATATTTCCTGATAAAGGCGGTAGTCCATTGATCGTAGATTACGGAATGCTCAATGTCGCACGCATAGGTGTGGCTTAATTAATCTTTAAAGCTAATTTCAAATCTAATATTGGCAGTAACCTTCGCTTCGGAGGGTTATTCAAATAAGATTGTGCAACTATGTTGAAAAATTTAAAATTCTTGTCATTTTCAGAGGATTAAGAAAGTATTAGGCAAAGGTGGAAATATTATCTTACATACATAAAGTCCCGCCTATTTCCCGAAGGGGTAGGCTAGGGGTAGATATATATAAATGTAGTAGAATATTATCATAGGTAGGAATAGGTAACTCTAAGCCGTAGGAACACGATAATTGTTTTCGTTTTAATAAAAATATAGTTGTACGCTCTTGTTCACCGCCCTAACAATGCTATCAATGCCAACTTTCATCGTAGCTTGTAGGAACGTCTTTAATATGTCATATGCACCCGACCAATCTTCTTTTCACTGATGTTCCTCTCCGTTCAAAGGTTGCCTGGAAAAGATCGCTTCTTAGATAAGGCCGCCCATTGTACATTTTTATCTGGTTTTTCTTTTGTTTTAATTTTATTAATGATGTGCAATAAAGAATTTTCATTCATTCGCTTCGTTCTTTAACAAACCTTATTTCAGAAATATTTTTTTTTCCTTGACATTTTTTATGAAAATGTTATGTATTTGGCTTTGGTTCTATTTTAAAACGTAACTTTATTCGGACTTGAACAAGGACGTAAAAAATCAAAAATTAAATGTTCTCCTTATCTCCTAATTACACTGTGTAAGTACATGTACGCACGTTGACCTTGTCATGAACTTGTCTGGCTGTAACACTTCCAAAAGCATGCCAAAATAAACCATATTCCATTACAATTAGACTGTTGTAAAAATACTAGTGTTGGAAAGGTCTTGCATAACTTTTACGATACAATGCTTGCAAAAAATTACAAAATTGTTGCTCGGCAGGAAGTATTTCGTTCATTGAGCTGTTGATCAAATTCACAGTCATGCTCTAGAACAAAACACATTCCTACAATAAATACCTTTCTGGTAGTTCAGCATTTACCTTAGCATTGGAACAAATCATGTGATAGTACAAACAAAAGACTTAAACGCACGCCTAGCGCTACGCGGAACTACGATGATTTTTTAAGCAGTTTTTTGTTACATGTTTCTTTCTTTTTGTACGTAATTGGTTATTAATTTTTTTATTTAATTGTTTTAACTTTTTTTAATATGAACACGTGCAAAATATGTATAGGCACTTATACTTGAACATGCCTCTGATCATCACGAGATACAATTATTATTATTGTTATGTTTTGAGTTTTTTTTCTCAAACTTTTGGATAGAGAACAACGCGAGATGCGTGCAAACTATTATTCTAAAATGTTCTCTCATTTCCAGGTGCCAGACACGGGTGACCACAAGTCAGCTCACGAGGAACGTGTCGGAGGTGCTGTGCGAGGGTACTACAGCTTCCTGGACGCTGACGGTGCGCAGAGGACCGTCCACTACACCGCTGATGATAAGCTCGGCTTCCAGGCTACTGTAGAGAGGACTGAGCAGCAATAGAAGCTCTACAACAATATGCCCTACAACCCGCAACTCTTTAAACACCATTTACACGATACTATTCTTGCCTCTTGCTTTCTCAAACTCCATGGTGCAAATCTGTGGTAAGAGGCAAATATGGTATGTCAGAATGGTATCGTGTAAATGGCATTTAGTGTAGTTCGCGATCTATCGCGACGTGGTTTTTCAGCTGTCACAAGATATTAAGACGACGTAGTAAAACAAAAACAGTGACCATAAAGTTTCATGACAGTCATTTTGTATTATGATCTTGTTACCGATTGGGCGATATAGTCGCTCAGCGACAAAGCCCTTTTCTTTTTTGTAAATAAAAAAAAATGATCTACTCGAATTTGTAGATTTCATTCAGTTTATTTTATTCAGGGTAGTCAAAGTAAAAACAAACTAAAATATTTGTAAATTTTCCTTGATTCAATGGTTAATAAAAAGCCATTTGTCGGGAATCAAATTAAGTATTATTTTTGTATCGGGAACTTTTGTATCTAGTCCTTGATTGAATAAGCTACTTATATTATACACAAACTTAAATGTTTAACATATTCCTTTGCTACTTAAATTGTTTTTATTAAAATTAATAAAGTAAATAATATGGTCACCGTTTCTGAACCACGAAGTAAGAAAATTGCATCCTATGCAAAAGATATTGCTGCTTATTACAAAAACGTAAAACCTTGGTTGAACCCCATGGACACATGTCAAAACAAAACTGTTACCACAAAAAGCGTTCTATGTACGAGTATTTAAAGATCGTGTGTCTAGGGACAGTTTTTTAGTTAGACTTGGTCTAAACTCGGCTCATTTTCTTATAATAAGCCCCATTATGTCTAAAATGTTTTCCTACATTTATTAAACCTAGTGTATAAAATTTCCTAGTGCCAATAAATACTTCAGTCATAAAACTATACCTACGATGAAATAAGAATTAATTAGGAATAGAAGATACCAAACCTGAAAAGTAGTTAATGTACAGTACATTTTTTTTTGCATTTTTTTATACCTAAGTATTTTTTTTTTACTTTCGTATTTCTCTCTATTTCCGAATACATCCGATCGACTTTAAGGTAGTAATTATATCCCTTTACCTATCCTAGTATTATTTTATTAGATAATTACCACCTTGAAGTTCTTGATGTATTCGGAAATAGAGAGAAATACGAGAGTAAAAAAAAAATACTTAGGTATAAAAAAAATGCAAAAAAATGTATTACTTGCCTATAAATTAAGCTTTTTGTAACAACATTCTATGTATTTTAATTTTTTTTTTGTTGTGGCACAAAATAAACTATTTCATCTTATCTTAAACCGCCCGAAGCTCTATATTAATGTAGTTGTGCTGTAAGTACTCTACTTTTATGCAATTGCAACTTTAAAATAAAATTGGAGTAATTATAATTATAATTCCTAAACATGTCTGTATATTGTATGCTAGATAGACTTAATAGTTTAAGAATTTAATTTTGAACATCGATGGACTCTCAAACTAACAAAACTCGAAAATCCAAATGTTGTGTATGATCTTGCCCAGCATAATACTTACTTATTTATCAAATGCATCTACCGTGTCTGTGTAAATAAATACCTAGAATATTTTTTTATATTTTATACGAATTACTTTAGTAAATAAAATGTTATGAAATTATTACTTGCTGTGTTTTAATTTACAATGCTAACCTTCGATCAGGAATATTACAGATTTAGTGTCTGCGCAGCGAAACCGTCTCGTTAAATAACAGCTCAGGGCCGTTATTTTGTTTAAAGAAGAATGATCGTAAGTATAAGATAACGTTTTGAGGATTTGTGACTTTATTACTAGGTGTAAAGGGTGTTATTCGGTTTAACTTGAAACTTTTTTGTTACGCGGACAGAATTTAGCTTTGATTTTGTACCTTGCGCTATATCTATAGTATTCTCGATCGAAAACTCTAACAAATGAAATGGTCAGAAAGAAAGGTTCTTTAAACCTGATCGCACATTTGGCCGCGCCGTACGCGCCGCAGTCATTTTTCTATTCAAAAAATGCTGATGACGTCAGAAAATGTGGCTGGCTTCTGACGTCTCAGCATTTCTTCTATTGAATTGACAGTTCGGCGCGGATAGGTTTGCGACCAGCCGAATTGAGACTTTACAAGAGATGTCTTGGCATGCAATACAATGCTAAAATATAGGCACCTCCATATATTTATATAAGTATTCTGGAAAAACGTAGGTCAATGTTGTTATTGTATTCAAAGACAAAATGAACCAACTTACTTAAAGGAAGTTCGTTCATAGAACTTTCACCTTTTTATTTAAAAAAAAATTTTGAATCTACTCCGAATCACTAGAAAACAACCGGCTGGAGCACAATTATGAAATTCTGTCTCCTGAAACAAATGTAACTGCAACACACACTAGGTATACGTTGCTGCTTAGTATGACGAGGTATGAGGCTTCTACGAGGCCATAAGAGTGTCATAAATATATAAGTATGTGAATGTGGATGATTATGGCGATAACTCCTTGAAAGTTACAATAGCAACCAGCAATAGGGTTATGATAAAATCATAAGGCTTGCAAATAGCTACATCTCAATACATTACAAAAATATTTGTAAAAGACTTTTATGTTTTGAAATATATTAACGAGAGTAGGTACATACAAAAACTGCAAGCAAATAATATAAATGAACTTCTGTTGCTGACCGTACCTAATAGGTATTATTACTACACCTGTGCCAGTTGTCAATAAAAATGTTCTATGAGTCACTACAATAGTTTTTTTTTAAACAACACCCACATCATCATGCACAAATAATACTTTACATACATTTAAAACGTTTGACACTAAGAACCTTAAGCCCATTATGGATGCTACTGCTTCGAGATAATCTATTGTTGTGGAGGATTTGTCATTGATACGCATTCGCTTGCTAAGGATGTCCGTAAAGTCCATATTCCAAATTTTTATGCAGTTTTTTTTGCAAAAAAAATTGAATTTTTAGTTTTCTTGGTTTGATCTGTTTTGATTGCGATAAAAGCTTTGCAATTTTTTTTTAGTCTTATTTGAGTTATTTGTTCAAACTTATTAAACCGGTTTACAAAAACATTGTTATTATCAACATCTTTACATCTATCACCGAAGCCGGCTTAGTTTTTTTTTTTTAATTATTTACAGGTACACAACTCGGCTCTACGATTATTATTTTAAGGAATCTTTACTAAATTGGATTTACATCAAAATTAATTTAAATAATAAAGATGAATTCCGTACTGATGTTTTTAGGTATGTGATTCTAAGTAGGTATTTTGATATATTAGCCCAAATACTGCAATGATATCCTTGAAATTTATTGGCCATGACACTAATACCTACCTACCTTCAAAACAATGTATAACGTATAGATTCCGTACATTGACTTCCTAATAGCAAAACACAAGCACAAAGACACATGACCGTGTTCAAAAACAAGAATCAAGCGAGAATAATGACGCAACTCGCAAGCATTCATTCATAATTCATTGTCTATAGATATCTGATAAATACGAGTAACCGATATTATTTATATGACTAGAAGTAGGTATCTAAGTACGTATGTAGGTACTTAGATACCTACTTCTAGGGCTACTCAGGCTACTATCCAATTAAAGTTTAGAGAATTTTTACTGCGGGTAACACGAAGGAGCGCACAAATTTTTGTTTTTACTTTATAAAATAGGTTAGCATTTTGACCTCACTTTTTGTTTTATAACAAATGCTACTCAATCCAACTCTCGTTCGTTGCAATCATAATTTATTTTATCCCTAAAAATCATTGCATTCCTATCATTTTATTTAGCTGTTACATAATGTTTTATATCGACATCAGATACCAACTGTCTCTGTTATCTTAATGTATTAGCAATTAATCAATTTTCATGTCTTATCGCCGTGGATCGAGGTTTCCGGCTGTAGATTATAAACTTGAAAACAATGATTTTAGTCCCAAAGATAAAGTGTAGGTAAAACAGTCTGCTACAAAAGCGTTACAAAAAAAACTACACGACTACGATTTTATCCAGGAGATTTTTTTTTCTTTTTTTATGTGCTAACCTGGACCTACTACCTACACCATCGTTACTGTATTATTTTTTTAAGAAACTACGAATAAAGTAATTCTTATTCTTATTCTGTAAGATAGTCCTCTCTATCATCTACAAAATGTACCCTAAGAATATATGAAATGATTAGGTTCTTATTATTAAAAGTACTTACCTACCAATACCACAATGTAAGTAAAAATCCTCCCATTCAAGAGATCAAGTCTCAATTCTCCAAGGAGCACCTTCTCCGAAGACAGACAGACACCCGGACAGAGTGCATTTATACTTATAGATAGTTGGAACAAAGGCGTCCCGGCGAGCTGTCAAAACAGCACGAACTGTCGCGCGCTTCAATGGTTATATTGTGGTGCTCAAACTTTCAAATAAAAAAACAATTGTGTACTAAAAAAAACCTTTCAATATCTGTAAAGTCTCCAAAAAGTTCCGATAGCAAGGTTTCCAGAATTGGGCAAAACTAATTTTATTTAGTTTTCAAATAGGTAGGTACTTTAAATTTTCTAGATTTAAAGTTCCTGATAAACTTACATTAACAACATTGAAAATACTTTTGTGGGTGTTTTCACAAAATACACGTGAATCTTTTGGAAAATTTGGCTGCTGATAAAGCTACTATCAGCAGTTAATTTTCCACGAACAGAAGCTATTTTAATCATTGATATTTGATATAAATCATAGATATGCCTTGATGCCTATAATTCTTACTTAGCATTGCTTTTTTTAAAGGCGACAATTAAGAAAGTTTAATTCTCCATTTTCAAATCAATTGATATTTTTAGAATAAATAAAAGAAAAATGGGAGATGGCCAAATATAGGAAAGATAAGATAAAAAAAACAGTAAAAATTGCAAAGGATAATTTTGCCTAAAAAAAGTGATAGCTCGTTTCTGTCATGCATGACGAGAACATTATGTATGACTCACAATTTAAAAGTTTGAAATCCACTGTGTTATCGATCGTTCAATGAATCGGAATGGCGCGCATTTTTTATACAAAACGATACAGCTCAAAAATGTCAATAAGTTTGAGTCAGGAAGACAGGTAAATATGCAGATTGCAAAAATCGCTCGTAAATACCAGATCGAAAACTTCGAAAAACTCTATTTGATGAATTACATAATTATCATCAAGGGCAACCTATGCCTACATTCAACGGAACGCAGTTGTATCAAACCTGCTTACAACGGAGACGTGGTCGCAAGACACGGCTAGTTTGACGAAAAGTTTACGACAAGCTACACGAGAATTTTATAGGGCATATACCCCTATAGAAAATAAGTACCTGCTCAAATGTAATTTTTACCTATTCTAAATTACATTTGCTGCTACACGAGAATTTTATAGGGCATATAGGGGATAGAAAATAAGTACCAGCTCAAATGTAATTTTTACCTATTCAACTGTAGAGATACAGTTGTATAGATAAAAATTACATTTGCTGCTACACGAGAATTTTATAGGGCATATAGGGGATAGAAAATAAGTACCAGCTCAAATGTAATTTTTACCTATTCAACTGTAGAGATACAGTTGTATAGATAAAAATTACATTTGCTGCTACACGAGAATTTTATAGGGCATATAGGGGATAGAAAATAAGTACCAGCTCAAATGTAATTTTTATCTTTCTCGTGTAGCTTGTCGTGAAACTTTTCGTCAAACTAGCCGACCACCAGTAAGTGGATGAGTGATCACTATTGGCATTACCAACTGAGCGCTTCCATGCTTCGGAAGCCACGTTTAATTGTAGGTCCTGGATTTTAAGTCGTAAAGCCATGATAAGCCAGGCGGCCTAAAAACTCCGTCACTAGAGGCACAAACAAGCTTACTTATGTTATATTTTTTACAGGCATAATATTTTCTCGTGGAAAACATTCTAGATAAGCTTGAAGTAGTTCATCGAATCAGTTGGAAGGCGCTAGGTTTAATTTCCTGAGCCGCCAGTCTGTTGGAGCTCATCTGCATATCTTAGATCTACCCACATCCCCCTGTTTGGATTGCAAGGTCATTGTCTGTAGGAAAACGCAGCACATTATTCAAGAGAAAATGTGAAAATTGTGTACGTACAAAAGTAGTACGCTACAAAATATTTGCAAACCTAAATTTAATAGAGCGCCTAAATTAAGAAATTTCAAATTCAATTTAGATATAGTATTTGTTAATTTTGATGATGATTTGTTATATTTTGACTGTGACAGGTACTCATGGAATAGAAAAATGGTTTAGCGACATTTAGCTAAAAATAGGAGGTTTAGCTGCCGGCATACATTCAAGTCTATAGTTTTGCGATGGTACTCGGAAAAAGCGGAAAAAAAGGAGTATTATGATTCACATCGTTACGCTCATAGACATTATTTTTTTCCATCGTGGTGGTTACGCTCATGTACGAATCTCTCGGTGTGAATGTGAAAGTGAAGTATTAGGTAGATGTGTAGGTACCTATACCAAAGTCATAAAATCAATCATCATTCAAACTACCGGAGGCCTCCTTCAACAATGGCTTACGCGTGTCAGCTACAATACCTGTCTTACCGTACGGAGGAATCATTCCCTCGGGAGCTGACTTTGTTAACTGATCCTTGTGCTTCTCGCTGAGAGCAAAAGATTCAAGATTTTGCGAGAATTAGCTAAAGAATTTAGGCCATGCTTGAAATTTATAGGATCAAACGATACAGCAAATTGCCAACTAAAATCATATGAGAAAAACTGAACAGAATCACGACTGTCGCAGGACACGGTAGACGTTTTATTTATAGCTCTTATGAAAATCGTGAATTTAGTAAGTAGTTAGCTAGATACTCTACATATCTAAAGTATGTAGAGCCTACTCTACCTACGTTAGATAAAAAAAGTGTATGGTTGTAAAATAAAACAATTTTAAATTTCCTAAAAAAATTGTTCTAAACCTCAAAACCTACACCAATCTATTTTGGAAAAAAATGAATTTGATCCGTGATGCTCACACGAACGCGTGTCTCGGTCGACCACAACGTTGTTACAACGTAAACAAAAACTCGATGACCGCACCGATCGTATTACCTCCAAATTGACGAGATAAGAGTATAGACAAGTTAAAGTTAATAGAACTGATGGGGGTTCCGTACCTAAGAGGCTCATAATTTGGCTGAATTCATAAACAAATCTCTTAGTTGAGTTTTTTTGATACCTTTGAACTCAATCATACGATATCTTAGATAGTATGATGAATGTTTGATACCTATTTATTACAGTAAGAATTCAGTTCTAAACATCTGGGTAAATAAACACAAATATATACATATTTTTTCATATGTCAAACGATTCATAAATTCGTAAAGTATTTCCTATAATTTTGTCATCATAAAACATATTGAATACTTAGGCGAACTCTAAAATATTAAAATGTGTCTACCCTTTAGGTCAGCCAAGATATGTTTCATGTTCATTCGTGGTCATGTATTCAATTCCTTGGGTTGACTCAGGAACATGTCTGGCGCCTGTAGATAAGGTTTATTGAAATAAATTATTAGTAAATATTTTAAGTTCGACGATAAATATATTAAAATAAGAATAACAAAAGTGAAATGAAAATACTTATTACAATTTTTTATCAATCAAATCAAAATCATTAGGGTAGATAGAAATGTTAGCTAAAAAAAATTAAGCTGATCTTCCGTTTAAGACCTTTGATTCGTTCTAGAACTTCAGTTTTAGAACGAAGTAAGTACTGTAATATAGCTGTCACAGTCGCCATGTAATATAGCTGGGAGGTGGTGCAGGAATCAAACTACAGAGCTACATCTTGAATGTTGTTATTCTGTAATTCACCTCTATATTAAGTACTATCAATTGACCTTTATTCTAAAGCAATACACATCTTATATAGAGAACTTACGTGCTATTATTAATCTACTTAATTATACTTAGAATAGAATAGAATAACACTTTATTGTACACAAAAACACATTACAGGAAATACACGAAAACAAGTAAGTAGGTACAATGGGCGGCCTTATCGCTAAAAGCGATCTCTTCCAGACAACCTTTGGATGGACTGGAAAAGTTACACAGAAAAACGGCGGTGTACAATAAGTTACGTAAAATAAAATAATAAGAATATAGTACTTACACATACTATTAAATACATACAGGGTGTAAAAAGACGTCTACCGAAGCCGAAAGGGGTAGGTACAGCATCCCAAAACACAACCAAATCCAAAAGGATTTTCCGAAAAAATCATTATATCCGGAGAAAACAGCGTTTGAAGATCACTGTTTGCCTATGTACTGGGCGCGTTTTTATACGTAGATTGCTGGATTTTGAGTTTTAATTGTTTTTTTTCTTTTATAAATGGAATAATTAGGTAGGTATGGTCTTATTATGTTGTACTTGTAGCAAAAAACTAGAAAATAAAATAAAATGACGTAGCTAAGTCAAAAAATTTTTTGAGTTTTTTTTCGATAAATATGTTCAGAATCATGGTCTGATTGCAATCCCTCAGTTTTCGGTAGCAGTCTTTTTACACCCTGTATACCTACATAAATAAACCTCAACATAAACAAAAAATAAGCACATGGTCATTTTAGCATTGTAGCTGACATGGACAAAAAGTGTTCATAGACATTAGATTTAAAGATGTGAATGGATTTAGATGAACGAATAGAAGAAGGCAATGAGTTCCAAAGAGCTACAGCTTGTACCGTGAAGGACTCGCCATACATGGCGGTAGAATGTACAGGGGTAGCCAGCTGCAGAGTATCAGAGGATCGCAGATTACGATCATTTGCCTGGTGCTGGTACTCAAAACGCTCTTTAAGATAGAGAGGAGATACTTATACTTATCGTCACGTATAACTGATTCAATTATATGATACATATGATACGTGTAAGAATCCTAAACGTATCTACTTTCTTATCACAGTACGTTGATGTATGGTAGTATTATCAACTAATTCATAATTTCGAGCAACATACTACTAGTATGTTTATCGAAATTTTGACACCTATACCTAGACACTCTACATAATCTGAATTTGTTACTGACTCCCAATAATTACCAAATAAATTATTAGGGAGAGGCCAGTCAAGCGTATTTTTTTAAGAAGTTTAAAGTCGCATAAAACGAATTGAAACAATAGGTAAGTACTTACAAAAGAAACTGAAAAAGTACACGAGTGTCGTGGAACACTCGGTTGGCTTGAAGCAAAGAGTACTTTTATACTGGGAATTTCAAATTCAAATCAAACGCTCTTCCGTACTTACGATGTAACATGGACTGGTTGCGGCGCATTTCGCACTGTGACGATTTCATGACGTGACGGTCGTGACGGTAAAATGGAACGAAATTTTTCTTTTAAAAAAGAAACTGAAAAAGTACACGAGTGTCGTGGAACACTCGGTTGGCTTGAAGCAAAGAGTACTTTTTTATACTGGGAATTTCAAATTCAAATCAAACGCTCTTCCGTACTAACAATGTAACATGGACTGGTTGCGGCGCATTTCGCACTGTGACGATTTCATGACGTGACGGTCGTGACGGTAAAATGGAACGAAATTTTTCTTCCAGCCTCAGCCTGTTTTTCTTCGATACCGTCCGAAAAAAACTTCGTTCCAAAAACTCCTTTTGCTTCGCCGTGTAGCAAAAACAAAACTTTTGTCGGTAGGACAACTCCCAAAACTACGCTCGCTTAGCCTGTGATAGGGTACTATCACTGTTTTGAATCTAAAAACCCTGATAGCATACCAGTTTAAGTGTCTCAGTTAAAAGGACAAGTTCGCAAAACGTCAAACTCCAAATGATTAGCAGTATCAAAGCAAGCTCAGACGTTTGAAGATAATCAGAAGTGCCACGAGCACAAAAACGACTCGATGCCGTGACGTTGCTTGTTTGTTTTTTGACAGCGTGTGATGAAAAACAGGTTCTTGGTGATAACCGGATACCGGTTTACCGGTAATAGTCTTATCTAATTTTCAGCTTGCAGTCTAAGGAGAGTTCTTGAGTCTAAAATGGGTTCCTTACCGTATCATATCCCGATCCCTGTGCTTCAAGACCACGTTTTGCCTGTCTAGCTAGAATGCATCCAAATCGTATCGTCCTAAGTTGAGCTGAAACCTGCCGATCCGTGGAAACGCATTAACCAACTGAGCTAATAAACTGTAAACTCTGAATTTCCTGAATTTCCTGTTTCCTGAATCAATAAATAATGAATGAACGTATGAAACGTAGGTATATTTTCCACATAGGTTCAGAATAATGTCTAAACAAAAAAAAAGTACGTGAGTGTCATGGAACCTCCATGGAACTGTTGGAACGAAGTGTCAACTTTGACATTTGGCATTAGTCAAAAAAAATATTGTCAATATTAAAATCCTACAAACGCTCTTCCGTAGTAACAATGCAATAATCTATGGACTTTTTGCGTCTACGCACTTCGCACTGTGACGTTTTGACCTACGTATGTGTCGTGACGGTAAAATGGAACGCTTTTTTTCTAGCCTCCATCCTCGATACCGCCCGAAAAGGAACTTCGTTCCAACATAAAAGAAGTCTTTCTTCGTTCAAGTGAGTTCCCGTTTCCATCGTAAATGTGTCCCGTGGACTGGAAAATATCATCTTATTTATTTATCTCCTCGCCTTGTCGACAGGCCCATCACTTCATAATTACAAAGACAAGACAGTTTTTCCATAATAATTGACTGGACAGCTAATTACTCTGATATGCAATTTACAGCTTTATTTCAATTAACTTAGAGTAGAATATTATAATACGTCAGTTTGTCAGATTTCGATAGGCCCTTTGACAGGTTTGTGGTATCATTTTTGAAATATTGTTTTTCGGTGACACTGCCATTTTTATCGTCCGAATAACTTTGGTGTTTTTTTATAATTATGTTAAATAAATTTTGAAATTGGGCATAAAACTTTTGATCTGTGACAAATTTTGACAATTTTATTTTGTTATCACGAATAAAACTTTGGTACTTACCATTATGAATAGGTAAGGCTTTTCACTTAATACTGGTCATAATTAAGTCAATGACTCTAGGAGCGGTTTCACATTATCCGATCCGATATCCGCATCGGACGCCGATACGATTATCGGATCGGATAATGTGAAAACGCTCTGAAGCAGTAAAAAGAATGGCTTTGACCCTAAACTAGTCGTAGTCTGTGTCATGCGACACATGCAGAAACTAATATCTGTCAAACGTACTCGACCGTTTGTCCTGAGAATTAAAGGCTTAGCGCCCGCTACCGACAGACATATACTGATAAGATACACTATTATTAGCTAAAACTGCAGTAGGTGTAACTAACATTCAGGCTTATTATTTTCGAATTGATCGTTTTGAAAATAAATATAAGTAGCGAAAGATCTACTCGTAACATTGGTCTGACAAAATTAGCAAAACTATTATAGTTTAGCATTGCTCTTAAATAGAGTCTAAGAAATGCACAATGCCTAAGCATTGACACGTCTTTTAGAATGAAAAGTCAGAGGGAAAAATGAAAACTAAAAGAAAAATGTGTCAGCGAGCAAAGCAAGCCGAGAATTTTATTCAAATGAGAAAAATGTAGGAAAGAAAATAAATATTGTGAACAGTTTTAATTAAAAACACGAAATATCTACTAGGTGTAGATAAGCGATAATACCGAACACTTCAGCCCAAAATCCACAAGCGGTGACAAAATCTAAAATAATTGTTGCTACCGAGTTTGTTCCCAGATAACTATGATATATGATGTGAACACTGGCCCCATATCTCTACCAACCATCTTGACCCCTCGAAAATGTTTCATAACTCTTATAACACTGTATATAGAGTTGAAAATAGAATTGTAATGATGATTTTAAAATGGTGGTGTCGATAAAGACGAGAAGTGTCGTGGTCTGACAGTAATTATTTCGACACGGTATTGTAATTGCAAGCTCCACCATTTATAGTAACTGTCAATTAATTTAAGCCTAGCCTGACTGATTGTGGTTACCTGTTCAAAGAATACAAAAACCCCGTATAAAACTATGGTTTTATACGGGTGTAGGGTTTAAGGGTTATGATATGATATACCTTCCTTGGTTGTCGGGTAAAAAGCACTTAAATTTTTTCTCTTGCTCCATTTTCCGGACTTTTTCAATTACAAACAAAAAACGGTATCTTAATTTTTTTTTTTCTTTGTAGGGGAGAGCGGGGCTGAAAGTGCCAATTTTGATAAATCACTTAAAAAAACTATTGAAATGAAATCGTGCATTCTCAATTTCTTTAACACTTATGTTAAATTTATTGTAGTTTTTGAATTTAAATTAATAATTGGCTATTTTGCAATAGTTTTTTTGTGACATTGAAATTAGTGCAACGAGACCTTGAGGCACAATTGACCCCGTCGTGGGGCGGGTTGTGCCAATGCTGAGGTTGGTTGTGCCGTTCTAAAAGTGGATATTTTATATAAAAAATAATGGTGTTTAAATAAAAAATAGGACAAAAATTGTTATATTTAAGCTATTTCTTTATATAAAAAAAATACCCATTACATTCACAATGTTTTTTCTAATTAAACTCTTACTAAACTAACTGACATAGATAACAACAAAAACAATCAATATTTTTCTTCTTTCTTAACTAAAAAACTCAACATAACTTATAATTTGCACTATCAGAGAGATCAATTTTCATTTTTAAGTGTTATAATAATTATACATTTTTTTATTATGTATATTTATTATATTATACATTAGTTGATTTTCTTAATGCGCTGCTTGTCTTTTTTTCCTTCCCAGCTACAGTTTTCAATTTAAGGCATCAGCAGCTCTTTGTAGAAGCTCCTTCGAAGTAATCCCTCTCTTGGTCTTTCGTTTGTCTGTCCTCATCCTATAATAATAATAATAAAATATAACGGTGGACTTTTCACACAGGATCATCTAGCCCCAAAGCAAGCAGAAATTGTGTTATGGGTACTAGAATGACTAATAAACTAATTATATACTTTTTGTTTGTAAATACATACATAGAATACTATAAGACAAAAACGTAGACTATAACAATGGATCGCTTGGGGTCGGTTGTGCCGCGGCACAACTAGCCCCCAATGAGAGGCACTTTCAGCCCCGTTACTAGTACACGCACTTTCTGTCAAATTTAAAATGTTTTGCTTATCAGAACTTACAAAACAAACCGAAAAGCGATGTATGAATAAATAACCACTGACCTAGTGAAACACTGGCATAAGTAGCTTTAAAAAGCAAGGCGATTGACCAAAAAGTTTAAAACACAAAATATTTACTAACGTGTAGTCAGAGCATCACACTGCATGCCACCACTCGATACGCGTCGCAGCCGCTACTAAAGTGGCTGCCGGCGATGCACGCGCGTTAGACGTTCTGAGATGCAAAATTGAAATGGAGCTATCTCTTTTCGTCTTCGAGTTATGTTCGCCGGCACTACTTACCCCCGGCACTTCCAACCCCGCTCTCCCCTACTTTCTCTGGAGTTTAAAAGAGAATCTTGATTATTTGATGAGATCAGTGCAGTGTTAGGTACAGTTTTAGTTCTTTTTTGGGATACATTTAAAAGACATATTTTCAAATGATTTTCTTTTTTTCAATTTACGTCTGTGTTGGCAAGTGATTGATAAGGCATGTTTTGATATTGATAAGGGTACCTACACCCAAATTATTGATATTGGCTACAGACGTCACAAATTATTTAAAAGCAATGATGTTCAAAAAATATAGATGGAAATAGATGGAATAGCGTGGAAAATAACACATCGAAACAGTCTATTAGCACAGTTTTTACTTCAGTTTGCCTCAAACTGAGCGACGGTTTTGTCAGCAACAGTCACGTGTTCCAAGCTCGAATTTTAAACTTCGATACTAAGCGCATTACTAATAAACGTGGTGTTAAGTTATTCCTCGGAATAACCATACATTTTGACAGTTTACACGCTGGAATAACTTTATACCACGTTTATTAGTAATGCGCTTAGTATCGAAGTTTAAAATTCGTTTATTAGTAAGGCCGTAAGAACATAACGTATCTATAATTTATTTAATATTATTGTTTATAAGTATTTAGAAAAAAAATATTCGGTGTTTGTCAAGTCAAACTAACCATCATGCCGTTTATCTTGTTAGTTTGTCATTCATTTATACATTTCCTTTCAGTTTTTCAATGCTTCTAGCAAATATACGATTCCATTTCATTTCAATTAATTGTACTTAGGTATTTTGTTTTATTTTTGTTAAAAATGTTTTTTTTAATTTCCTCTCGTAAAAAGTAGAGCTCAGCTTGCTTACCACGACTGCCCTATATTTAGGGTAAAATGAAATGAAATGAATGAAAAAAAACTTTATTACAACACAATGTAGATACCTAAATACTTAAATATAGATTATTACATAGATACCATTGTTTGTAATTGGCGGTCTTATCGCTGGATAGCGATATCTTCCAGACAATCTTTTAAACTAGGCTACAACTAAAACTAAAGCTAAATTGGCAAATAAGCATACTGGGACCCCCCAAAATGGGCGGTAAGTAGACTGAACAGATTTTTCTTATGGCGTGGACAGAAAATCCAGAAAATTAGGTTTATTGGTAAATAACTTACTCAAAATACTATTTTTGCCAAGCTGTTAGTTATCTACATCGATACGTAATAAGCACACATAAACCTGAAGATTTAGATAGCAGTTCGATTGATAAGATACGATACCTACTTGTTGTAAAAATCAAAATTATAATCCCTGTCATTACCTAAACTTACGAAAATAACATAACTGCTAAGATAATGTTTGTAACATTGTTTTACATACACTGAACTGGCTATAAATGAACCCATATTTCTGGGCACTAAATAGGGCAGTACCTAACTTTGTACATAGGTACACACAATTAGGTATACTTACATAACAAGACACGCAGAACCGAGACGAAATTAGGCAACACTTTATGCAAACATTTGTCACGCATCGGGAATGGTACCCGTAGCCTTCTGCTAGCACTAGCGATAGATCCTAAACCTACTAGACTGTTGTCAGTCCTATCCCAGCAACCTTGATTGATAGATTGATGTAAACCTTCCCACGCCTGTAATTACATTTTATGGGTTTATTTTATGGGATAAAGAAGCCGAAAGATAAACGATAATATTTAAATATTAATCCTGAGACAATCACTCTCTTTGTTCTTCAATATTGATAAAAACTTTGATAGAAACAGGTTCACGTCTATCATCAAAGCGCAGTAGTAGTATCAAAGTTCCCTCAGGATTTAAACTTATTCCGAAAATCTTAAAACATGAGGGTTTGTAATTTTCTCTGGCATTAAAGTCATCTTTAGTATTTAAATTCACACAATAACTTCCCTACATTATAGTGTATCTATTAGTCTTTGTAGCTGTTGGTTTTCATATAAATAAAAAATAAATTACGTGGAACGAAACTGTTACTAAAGTCTCGTGTCCAAAACTCTGATTCCCACAGTAGAAACTTGGTTCCTCCCGTCACAGCGCTCTACCGCCAGTCCCTATGGACTTGTAGCAAGTACAGTCAGCGACGCAACTAATTCAAATACTCACTTTAGTAATGTATGTTATACAGGGTGTAAAAAGACTACCAAAAACTGAGGGGTTGCAATCAGACCATGATTCTAAGCATATTTAGCGAAAATAAAACGCAAAAAAAAAATTTGACTTAGCTATGTCATTTTGTGTTATTTTCGGTTATTTACTACTATTACAACATAAGAAGGCCACACCTACCTAATAATTTTATTTATAAAAGAAAAAAACAATTTAAACTCAAAATCCAGCAATCTACGTAAAACAACGCGCCCAGTACATACGCAAACAGTAATCTTCAAACGCTTTTTTCTCCGGATATAATGATGAAAATCCTTTTGGATTTAGATGTGTGTTGGGATGCTGTACCTACCCCTTTCGGCTTCGGTAGACGTCTTTTTACACCCTATATATTTTCTCATGATAAATCGAAACATTAGGACGTAAGAGTTGTGACGCAGTTTTTAGGCCGTCTACCTCCGTCAGCCGCCGGAGTGCTGCCAACGTGCCATCCGAAGCATACATAGCTCGCTCAATTGATAACTCCACAAGCTCATCTCATCCAATTTTGTGACCGCATAGAACGTGCTTTACCTGGGGCTAGGCGATGTTCTTATCCCCAAGCCAGCCGGTTGTTTTTGCCGCTGAGTGTACCTGCACAGCTCCCAACGGACTATCCGTCTTGCGCGGCCGCTGTTCGTAGCCACAATCAATCATCAGCGATTTGGAACTGGGCTTGCACAATGTTAGCGACTTGGAAGGTGACAAACTTTACTTCTCTACTGTCGTCAACAATACCGACCTTTTTTGAATTCTATGTATGTACGCCTGTTTTTACATGTAAAGCTAGATAGTTTTGTTTGTATCAGAGATCAGAAGCGTCGGCAATTCTTTAAAGATTGAAAATTATCAACGTTTTGCGCGGCCTCAATTGGCGTGGCCTTTAGCGACTCCATTCGTGCACTTGACACATGTTTTCCTCCGGTTTCCACACGATGTTTTCCTTCACCGTTTGAGAGCAACGGCATACTGCACGTACATTTTCAGCACAAATACTCGTCGGGGCACCGGATTCGAACCCACGACTTTAGGATCAGAAGGCCGCTACCACTACTGTAGAACTCATATATATCTGTACCAAAAAGGTACCATGCTAAATCTATGGTAGAACTCTACTTCTATCGGTATTTTGAAATATGCCAACAATAACTTTCCCGCAAACATGTCAGTGACAGGACAAACAAACAGACACGAGACGGAAGCTCTCCGATAACGATATCAGTGATAACGTGCATCTCGTCTGAGTTATTTTGGTAGTCAGTACGTGGAGTGCAACCGATTTATGCGTCGTAACTTGTATCTTTACTAAACATTAGTACAGCGTTTTTTTCCGATTCTGTACATCGCATCATCCAAAAACTGTCCCAAAGTACCATACCTAGGTACCTACCTAATATAAATTTATTTTAATTGCTAAAATAAAGTTAAAGTAAACCGATACGACTTAGGCACCTTCAAGAAAAGAGCCTATTCCTACTTCAAAGGCCGGCAACGCATCTGCAGTGCTTCTTGATGCTGCAGTTGTCTGTGGGCGGTGGTAATCACTTACCATCAGGTGTGCCACTGGCTCGTTTGCCCCCTCTTCCATAAAAAAAAAAAAAAGTAAGCAACCGTCTGTCTTTTATTAGTTATTTCTAATTTCACATCTTTTCGCTAAAATTATTTCCGGAAGCTAATCCGTTGACAGCTCACCCTTGAACCGTTAATGACCTTGAGCTGCTAAAAGTGACATGACAGCTGTCAAAACGAACACCCGACCCGTAGTGATGGAGCAGCTTTGATTAATTAGTGACTAATTGGTCTGACACGAACAACAACTTAATTTGTAAGTTCGCTATTCCGTTGTGTTTTAGATTATAATATTAAAATTGCATAAAATAATCAGTACCTGCTATGCCTGGGCCAAATAATACTTAATAACAGTGCTTCTACTGAAAGTGGGTTTCATTAATTTCGGTATTTCGAGAGCGAGGCTGCAAGTGGGCTGCTAGTGGAATTTAAAACTCGAATTATTATAAAATATTTCATCATCGAAAGTAACGGTCACCATTCTACCTTAATGACACATTATCATTATAACAAAAAGACCATCGAACATTAGCGCAGGCCTTATCTCCGGACAATGAGAGCGGTCGGACAGCCAACGTCTTCATATTCCATACACAAAAACAATACCCTATCAACTAACGAGCCCACGCTCGGCGCTCCTCTCAGACGAAAAATGAACTTTAACTCAAAAACACAAAGTCGATATTACAATGTCATATCGATATCGCCCCATCACTGAAAGAACACAAATGTCAAGTTACTGATACACAAATTTAAACTCTAAACTTAACAAAATAAGAGTTGAAATTACAATGGGGCTATTCAAAAACTAAAGGGTTATAATTGAATAACGATATCATAGTGTTGTGACGTGTCGTTTGATTAATAATGGAACAAGCTTGTCCACTTTATAGTTTTTTTTAATAATGTTGATATAGGTAACATGTTATGCTTTTAACGATAAAGCAATACTTGGATTTTACGTTTTAATAACACAAAAATGTAGAGTGAAAAATGTTCTCTAAGGAGAATGGAGAATAAGTAAATTTCGATAAACTAGAGTGTGTCTAAGAAGACTCTAGCTAGATTGAAGGATTTCAATTAATTACTTATGTACTTCTATAATAAATTTTCATGCCAACTTTTTGATTCTTCTTTATAAAAAATATACTTACGTACCTATGGTTGTCCTTTTGAATTTAAGAAAACACCGTCAAGATAATGGTAAGATGGATTGATGCCCGACAACAATACCAAAAACTTAATCAACTTATTGGCTTTACACACAGCTGGATCTCTAGAAATCTTGTAGTCTTTTATCAACACATTCTTTGCAAAACACTTTGGTAAAAAATAAATCTAAATCAGTAATCTATCAATAGGTTCAATTCTACAACGGCCTCTCTAAAATTTCTAATTTAAGCTAAACGTCGACGTCGCTAAATAACTTTACTTTTCTATGCTATGAAGTTTCTTATTTTAGGAGGTATGTTCAAATTAGGTTTAGCTGCAAACATTATAATTATTTTCCAAGCACTAGCTGACCACTAGTTTCAATAAAAACGTTATCATTACACTGTAGGCTAGGGGCTACCAACAACATACCCCTTAGCACATTCATCATGCAAAGATACTGAGTAGTGTTTCCGCTACTAGCTTGCTAGAAAGAGACAGGCAAAAGCAATGCAAGGAGAGACAGGGATGTAATATGCAACTTAATTTAAGCAGCGGCTTGAGTGGATGTCGTGGTCCTGTTTTGTTTATTTATAGACGCTATGTGCTAAGTTAGTTACCTACTGAATCTTCATCATTGGTCTTTTGAATCTATGATAATCCATCCTACAGAGTACAGACAGGTGGCGGGAGAGCTCTACAGCCATTACCTAGAGCTTAAAAAAAATCGTTCAACAGGATAGGATATAGGTAAGTACCTATATTTGATACGTATTGCATCAGAAAAACAATCCAAAATACCTCTTTCCTGAGTTTTAATGTTTTTGTTGCCATCTTCGATCAGTAAATATCTAGTGAATCGAAGGTTGCCATTATTTATCGCGGTAGGTATCGATTGTAAAAGAACATGTGTAGAGTAATTTTAGAGCAAATTTTTCTACTATATTCCAATTTGGTTTGACAATTGCTGGTTTGGAATACGACTTCTTATTCCAATCTAGAGCGGTGGATCAAATTCTGAATGTGTATGTACCAAACTAGTATTCTTGCTACAAACTAAAGGAACAAATCCAGAAATAGTCAGAAATGTTGTACCATTTATTATCCAAGCATCACATAAAACGTTTGAATAGACTCTTCACAGGCGCTATTTACTACTCGACAGCTGCCATCGCCACGAACATGGCAGTGGAACGAAGTATTTTCGCACCTTGAAATCGATTTACGTCAGCGGGATAAATTAAAGCATTCAGAGCAAACGGACGCCAGGGCCATTCAGCACAACACAAAGTAAATAAAAAAACATCCGCCGCGCGCTCCCAGCCTCCCAGATTCGCAGCATTATCTCGCCGCGGCCAATACAGCATGGAGCAGGTCGGGTCGGCGCGCCATTGGCCCGCGCCGACCCTTCGGCCCCACCCCCTCCCTCGCCCCGCCCACACCCCACAAAAAGTTTCCAGAACAACGCTCTACCTGCCCAAGACCGCACGAGCTTAGTTTCGCTTCGAACTCCGTAGAGTTTCATTAAAATTATTTAAACCAGCTTCATTAAAATCACGTCTTGCTCTTATCAGACTTTAGATAAGTCCTTCTCCGTCGCGCGGCGTGTGAGCCGATAGGTGAGACAAGGACGGTGGATTTAAAGTTTGAGGTGCGGTCGGGAGAGTATGCGGCGGGGCACGCCGGCAGTGTCCGTCGGCGCACCTGACGAGCGCGCGTGCGGCCGCCCCGCGCCTGCGACACCGAGCGGCGCCTAGTGTTGTGCGTGATGTAAACTCATCGGTATCGATAGACCCTACACGTTAAACATGATGACTATGGACATCGGGATGTACAACAACCAGCAGAATGGTTACGGGAGCGCGGAGTACTACCAGCAGGGCGGGAGCTATCAGCTGCCGTACGAGGGCTACCACGAGGGGTACTACGAGCCGCCGGCGCACTACTACGAGCCGATAGCGGCGGGGCAGCCGGCGCACGAGCACCCGCCGATCACGCCCGTCATCAGCACGGATACGGGGCTCTGCTACACGAATCTGGACTATGGGGAGCTGCAGCCGAACTATCCGCTGCACACTCTGCCTCCGAACCCCGAGGTTCCGCTGAGGCACCGTGAGGAGCTCCCGCGGCCCGATGAGATGCACCTGCACGAGCCGAAACTGGACAACCACTATCTGGAGACGAAGTACAACATGCACTTTGTGGACGAGTCTGCGATGCAGTACGGGCACGCGGGCTCACCGCTGCCGTGCGCGGAGTTCGAGCACTACCAGCCGAAGGACGAGTACGGGGCTCTGCGGGAGGGGTTCCCGCGGGAGGGGGACTGCGTGCAAGCGCTGGGACACCTGCAGCATCAGGCGCATTCCTCGCATGCGGCGGTACCCACCTATAAATGGATGCAGGTCAAGAGGAACGTACCTAAGCCTTCTGGTAAGTTAATAAAACTAAGCTTAGGTATGCTTCTTTCAAAAAGAAGCTGTGTTTAATTATAAGAAGTACCTACATCAGTTGCTGCTGAAAATATACTTACTTATTAATTATTATTGACAATTCTTAAAATAATGATTTTATAAGAAAAAAGGCCTAGTAATTACCGACTGTCAACTCATAATAAAAAACAAAATAATTCAGTGTGTAGGTATATTATTTAAATAGAACGTAAGTTAAAGCAGTGGCCACACCAGGAGGAGTCAGGGAGCACAGGGTCACAACCTCCGCGTCACTCACGGCAAATAATTTGACGGGCCCGTGTGTGTGCGTGTCTATCTCTACAATAAGTCAAAGCTAAACATTCAAATAATTCATTTAAAAAGTTTAGGTTTTAGAAGATCCATTAAGTAGGTATTTTAGCACTTTCAAAGGTCCACTGCATCTTGTTTCTATAAGGAGTAAGTTCAAGTTTTGCCAAATTACCTTGGTACAAGCAAGTAAAGATCTGACCGCGGGAAACATGCGTTGGTGCCTGCGACACAGTTTTACAAAAAACTTCTGCAGGTATCATCGTTTCCCCTGTATACATAAGCCACTGTTACTGTTCCTGAACAAAACATTATTTGATTTGAAAAAAAAAACAACATGCAATTCCATCCCGCAGGCCGCAGTGTAATAAGCATGACAGTTCCATCCATACATCAAAAGGTACGATGCTAAATCTATGGTTCCATCCGCGTTTCAAACGACACAGATCCACCCGCAGTTTGGAACTCAGTCCACACTCTCCGTGTAAAAGCCGCTTTTGACCATTCTCCTTTCGTGATAGGCAGTGGCCACACTGTAGGAGCATGGGGTCACGACCCGCGTGTCACTCACGGCAAATAATTTGACGGCGCGAGTGTGTCATGCCGTGACGTGAGTGTGTCATGTGCCTATCTGTCTAGCATCAATATAAGACTACCATACCAGAGCCACTTAATTGTATCAATTAAACATTGATTAAGTACTTGCTTGTTTTGAGTATGTTTTTTTTATAAATATCATAATAGGTATAACAGTTACATACCTACTA
Source organism: Epirrhoe tristata (assembly GCA_951394285.1). Classification (NCBI taxonomy): domain Eukaryota; kingdom Metazoa; phylum Arthropoda; class Insecta; order Lepidoptera; family Geometridae; genus Epirrhoe; species Epirrhoe tristata. Next base: position 10,965,145 of record OX596143.1, on the reverse strand, counting down.
AACCCCGATCTAGGTAAGGTACCTACCATTGGTCCACAACAGTCAAAACCCAGATGTAAAACCAATATATTATAACGCATGTTGTGATACCCTATAATTGTGGGAACACTAGACATAAGACATTTTTGTTACTACTCTTGTATGTGTAAACCCGTGTTGGGTATCCTTAATAAATTAAATAAATTAAATATCTGCAGATGATGCAAACATTTTTCAATTCAAGAATAGAACTCACTCAAACTGTATTTCAACTGAGCACTCGCCCGGTACAACACCAAATCGGCGCAAATAAGATTTATTTCCAACTCTATTAATTTGTTCGACAGTACAGTCGAGTACAAAACAACAGAAACAGTCAAAACAGGCCCCGACTGTCAATGCGCTCGCCACACGGACATACGGACAGACAAGTGTTAGATCTTGAACGCAGATAACGTTGACGTGCGTACTGCGTGCTATGACGGATATTTTCTATTTATTTTATGCCAATTAAAATGAGATATGGAATTAAAAATATTTGATGGCTGCTTTTATTAAAAGCATACAGAAACAATAATTGAAAAAGTAACTTAGGCACGTTCTATCAGGGGCCTTATTGTGTAATTGAATGGCAATGAACATGTGCTTCATTTTGACATTTGAAACCCATTCTGGACTTCAATTGTCATTTTCCTATTATGTGATTGGTTGAGCTCTATTGGGATGACAACTGGGGATAGATTTCAAGTTAGACAATAAGGCTGCAGGTAGGCAGGCAAAAGTCTAGTACAATATTCTTTACTATGCTTTGATAAACTAGTTCCTAGCTTTTATTTTGAGCGCATGAATAAACGTATTAAATACACGCTAGCTATAAAATCCAGGTTTTAGTAGCATGCTCGCTCATTTGCTTCAAGTTTATTAGCGATTAATTATTATTATCCTAAAAAACTGGGTACTTATTCTCTACTTTAACTATTTGTCAATTAAAAAAGTAGGTAAGTACTTATTTTTATCACAAAAAAGTTTTTCTTTTATCTTTCCGTACCTACGCGAAAATATGAATATTCGTAAAGAATATATTCGGGACATGTTCGGGACACGCAAGCCCCGCACGCGGTTCGTTTACAATCCAGCTAATCCCTTGTTGTCCCTTATCTCTATTTGTTTCTTTAATTACACGCGAAAGGGAACATGGCGGCGGGAAATTTAGGAAGTTTCTTGAAGGATAAATATTTGATAAAATTTTATTAACAATCCCATGTTATTCATTTAAGTACTTACTATATTACAGAATTTGAAAGGAAATGAAATTACTTAATGATAGAGAAGAAATAAAATACTTAACAAAAATAATACATATGAGTTAATGTTGTTAGTTCAAAAATAATAAATAAAATGTAGGTAATAGAAAAACAAATAGTAGGTAGAGATTAATTGTTAATCATAATCGTTAACCAACACAATACAAAAACCAGGTACTGTGACCGACAACATTCCATAAAAAGCTTTTAATAAAATTAGACCCAATAAAACTCAATATTTGCAGTCTCCCTCATTGATGAAATACTCCAAGTCATAATGAGTCAGCTCTCGTGTGCGGCGGCCTAAAGTGGGTTTATTTGAATCACCGTTGTCGCTCAATGTACCGACTGTTTAAGCTTTTGTATCTAAAAAGCGACTACCGTTTTAATGTTTTTTTTTTTTGTGATGAAATTGACCTCGAAACTTATACAGGCAAGAATGAGGTCTACGATGGAGCGAGCTTACTCAGAAGGTGTAACTCTCTTATCAGAAACAAACAGAACTCGTTTATCAGCTACACCTAAGGCTTATTCGACAAGTAACTTCAAAAATGACAGCTCATACGACTCAAAATATTTTGTACTTATTTTATTTTTGACGATTTGTGGGCAAAACGAGCCACGCAGTGGACACCACAAAATATGACGCGCAGACGTGGAAGACCTAGGATGAGATGGCGGGACGAGCTGGACTCTCACCTGAGAACTTGGCCTGTTGCTGCGTTAAATTGCGAAGAGTGGAAGAAGGGAAGGGACGCCTTTGCCCTGCAGTGGGACAACACAGGCTAAATAATAATAATAATATTTTATTTTGAAACAATAAAAAATGTAAATATAAGTGCTTTGGTCATGAAAAATAGCACTACCTACTCTTCATCAAACGGTCCACTGTAATGTTGGTCAAGTCCTACCATAATGTTCGCTATTTCATCTTGTTGCAAAAAGCTTTTACAAATAAATCACAGCACTTTGCTAGATATGTTAGAAACTAACAAGGAGGATACTTCTCCGGTTTTTAACCGACTTCAAAAAAAGGAGGAGGTCATATGTTCGGCTGTATGTATGTGTACGGTCGTGACATGACGGTAGCCGTATATTAGGATATCAAAGCTTATCGAGCGCAGTGACAAATTGCCTGAGCTTATTAACTTTGTACCTACTTATAAAAGCAGGCTTTTGTAGTAAATCGCTTTTATGTTTTGCTTTGGGAATAAAACATAAATAAATAAACAGGCTCACGTCTGTATCCTCAGGGACGGTCTTCACGACGATCTTCAGACATACTTACAAGACCATTTAAAGATGTATAGAGGTAGCCAGGAGAACGTCCACAAGAACGTATATAACGTAAGAAGAATAATATAATGACACAACAACTCTCCGTCTAAGCTGAGACTTAGCTCAATATGTTATCTTCATACTCACGTATGAAGCTGATTTTCCTCACAATGATTTCTTTCTTAATCAAAACCTATTTGTCGCAAAGGAACAGGAGTAGAATCATCTAGCTCTTTAGACTATTCTAAGTGATACCAGCAGACCTACTGAAAATTATTTTGTCTTTCTACAGCTGACCACGTTACCATAACAGCTATTTATCCCTTACTTTTTATTCCCAACTACCCCACTAGTGTGGAGGTTAGTGGGGTCATCACTACATAGTATAAAACAAAGTCGCCTTTTCTGTCCCTATATCCCTATGTGCGCTTAAATCTTTAAAACTACGCAACGGATTTTGATGCGGTTTTTTCCAATAGATAGAGTGATTCAAGAGGAAGGTTTATATGTATAATACATGCATCATATACTAAGGCAACATTGCTAATTTTAGAGGTTTCTAACGTGATGTCGTAAATTAACCTATTTTTTTGGACTTATTTATGCCCGTGCAAAGTCGGAGCGGGCCGCTATGTTTTTATATACAACGTTCATAGTTTTTCTGTAGTGTATTTAATTTAGTATCAGCATTGCACCCGTGCGAAGCCGGGGCGGGTCGCTAGTTGGGAATAAACCTCTTTATCATTGGTCAATAATATTTACTCCCCACACTAAATAGATAAATATCAAAGCACTTAAAAGGTACTGCTAAAAATTAGACCACACGTGAAGACTGTCAAAGACCGCTCAGATCTTATCTATTCCACAATGCATCCTTGTGCCATGCCATCGAACCTCAAGGGACCCAACACAAACATGTATTCAAAACCACGCCACTTTCAACCTTAATTCTAAGAAGCTAGAGGAATTTGAATATGCACAAAACTTTGGTAAGAGATAGGTATTGTCGCTGGAATCTGTCGCATCACGTCAAATATCTGATCTTTGTGCAGTTTTGTGAGTAATGTTGGTTATTTTAAAGTTGACATTTGAATGGCAGGAATACGGAATCGGTTTCAACCATATATATAGGAAAAAGGTACCATGCCAAATCTATGGTTTAAACTGCTATGATATTGCTAAATTAAGGGTCTTGAACAACCAGAAGTGCCGTTGTATTCCAGTTTTGTTGGTTTTTAAATATGAAAAGTTATATTTTTTAATAATTTACTTCAGGGTAGGGTTTAATGAATCTGTTGAATAATATTGGTAATTGTATAAGTATAGAGTTTTTGTGAGGGTAGCCTAGTGTGAGATCAAGCTTGGTGATAAAAAAGTGGCAGTAACTGTACAGAATCTCTAGATCTCAAAGTCAAAATCAAAAATTATTTGTTCATTATGACCGCTCCGGGTCTACTAACATCTTGATTCTTTTTCTGTCCCCAAGAATACCGTGAAGAACCAGAAGTAAATAGTTCAAGGCTTAAATTCCTTAAAACGACTTATACCTTGCCATAACTTTGATCTATCGATACAAAAAGTCAAATGAAAACACAGGAATAGAAACTCCTGTTGCGAATACCATGAAGAACCAGGGCAACAAACACATAGCTTTCTTCAAACTATACACTCCAGTCCATCAAAGAGCCATAAACTTTGAACTATCGATATAAAAAGTCATGGGGTCATTACCAACACAAAGGTATCGGAAAGTGAGTCGGTCACGTGCGGGGGTTGCGTGCAGATGGTGCGATAGGCCTGAGGACTGGCCCTTAATCGGTTTACTGGACTGACGGCGGCGTGAGGAACAGACGACAGTCTTTGTTCACTAATACTGATATGTTACCGTCTTCATCAGCTTGTACAGCAGCCTGCGTACCTGACCACCGTATACGGTAAAATAGAGTAAAATTGCAATTAAAATCGTCGAGATAGGTGGTCAATGTGGTCATGGTAATCAGGCCGGGCATGGTTAGCCTCCCCGTTAAAACACCATTTCAGTCGATCCGGTGTCTTTCGTATCTTCTTGTAAGGTCATTACGTCGTCTGGTCTGCCGATAGGTACTGATTCGTCCGTCCTAGGTCCTATTTCCAAAATCTCTCATTTTACATTTCAATTTCAACTCTTCATTTCCATGATCTCAAACTCTAAATTAAAAAAACTGCACTCTGTTATATTTCTGCGTTTAAAGCCGTTAATTAGTGTAATGTGTTGTGTATAGCGCTAATTAATGGCATTCAACGTAAATCAGTAACTACTAACTAGCATTAAACTTACTAAGTAAGTAAGTAAGTATACCAAATTCGAAAGCCTCGGAAATTTAAAACTGTTCAATATGAAGTCTACAAAATCGCGTTTCGACTTGCACCACACTTTACCCTAATGCATGTGACTTGCAAGCTAGTTCCCTAGCCTCCTAATAACCCCCTCTGTCTCCTCGATGGCCAGCTCTAGGAAGCACTAAACCCATGTAATTTTCCCGAGAGCTTTTCATAGCGTGTCTTGAAACGCTCATGGCACGGTCTGCACAGTCATTCCTTTTCTTCAACCAACGTGAACGTACAACGTTACATGAGTTAAAGGCTTCAGATTTTTAATAACCAGAAAGCCCGTGTTGTATTTTACTTTGTCGTTCTTGAATCGTCGAAGTAGCGACGTTCTGTGCTGTCTCAAAAGTGGATGGGTGATCGCTAGTGGCATTATTAAACAGAGCGCTTTCGTTCCTCGGACTTGGCACGTTAGCTGGCGGAAGTCTGAAGGCGGCCTCAAAACTTTGTCACCAGAGATGACCATGAACTCAGTACCTTTTGAAATATACAATTTTAGCTTGAGTAGGTATTATATACCTATATAGGTAAATAACACCTTAAAAATACAATTCTCTTGTTAAGGAAGAGCTTTTACTGCCATACAAAACTTCCATAAGTGGCTACTTATGCCGCGCGAATGAAAAGGTCGCTATGTTTGAGTTGTGATTGTTTAACCCATTTTCTGATCGTTACAACCTTTTGCGTCAACACGCCATCGGAAAGCCGTAAAGCCTTTGCAATATTTTACTATTTGTCGCTAAAAATATGTTTCGGGACTATACAGATTAACCACAAGGTAGAACTAACGTGGAGTGTTGACAAGGTAGTACAAGAATTATCATGGCTAATATTTAACCATCTCTAGTAGTCACATTAAAAAATCTATGGAATTTCTAAACATGACTTGCTTCTCAAAATTAATAATAGATAATGCTGGACTTTTCATACAGCATCATCTAGCCCCAAAGTAAGCAGAGCTCGTGTTATGGGTACTAGATGACTAATAATACTACTTATATACTTTTTGTTTGTAAATACATACATTTATACATAGAAACATTCAGACCCGAGACAAATATTTGTAGATCATACAAACATTGGTCCCGCCGCGGGGATCGAACCCGCAACCTTCTGCGTCGCACGCGGGCCTTCGCCCACTGCGCCACAGAGGTCGCCATAAGTCATTTAAAAATGATTTTACATTAGTTATCATCTCCTTTCATAATGGTATGTTGGTATGTTGAAACTTTCTCATAAACTTAAAGCGTGTCGTGGGTGGCAGATAATATAGGGACCGATTGACAGAGTAATGTGAACTTATCAGAGCCCTATCATCGGCTAATGATGTTGGGATTTAATCAGAACTTATTAAAAGTTGACATGTTTGTCAGAATATTTGGAGACAATAGATATTTGATTTTTTTACAGTGTGTTCAGAACTTTAAATATTATTAAACACGCAAATTGACTCAACAGTTTTAATATGAGTAGGTAATAGGAGTTAGACTAGATGATTTGGACGCAACAGAATCCTTGTAAGTTCTCGAAGAAAACGGAGTAAAGAATCATTCAATCTAACCCATACAACTAATCTTAGCCTTATGCCTAGGGATGCTAATAATTATAGTGAATTGAGTCTGAAGTGTTGCTAACATTAAACCTAGGCCTTTCTATATCATATATATTATATTATATATTCTATAGGATCTATATTAGATGATTTATACAGCGTCAGGAGTCATTCCATGCCTACACTTAATGGGACACTGTAGTGCCTGGGACATTGTTTGAGATGGAATAGGCTTGCCCAGCACCTAAACCATAATCTCAGCTTAATCAGCCTGGCCCACAGGAAAAACAACGTCAATACGTGTGACTAAGCTGCGGGTTTCCTCACGATGTTTTCCTTCGACGTAAAGAGCTCGTGTTAAAGCGCATATAAATTTTACGAAACGAAAAATCCATTGATGACGACGACCTTCGGATTGAAAGTCGAGGCACAACCCCATTAGACCAACACGGCTATAGTGTTGCTACTCCTCCAGAATTTCTGATACAAAAGCCACATAACGTCCGTCATGACGGTTGTCGCTAGTTATAAAACCTTACAGAACATTATTAGCCCAAATCTTAAGGTGCATTTAGACGATACGGTATGACGCACGTTTTGCTAAGCTAAGTCCATTCAGCGTGCGGTCTCCAGTTAGAGTTAGCGCATTTACACGACACGGTATACCGTATGACTAGGTTACTTAGTCGCACGGTGAGCGCGCCGGGTGGCTAACACTGCGGCGAGTAGGGTTACCATACGGAAAATTTTAAACGCGGACAAAGACCAGAGAAAAAAATCAATTTCAATGGAAAAGTCGCGTGTGTTGTTGGTACCACGTAAGTGAAGCCACGTGCGTTCCGCAAGCTCACATACCTAAATGTACGTATAGGTACACGTTGATATTTTTATCTTAATAATAATAATCGTCCTGTTGTAGGTGAATTTGATTATTTTTCTACTTAAAAAAAGAATCTTAAACATATTTTGTATCCTATTATCTTAGAAAAATCCTGATAATTCTAAAATAAAACGACATGTCTGGAGAAATTTTAACGTATGGTCACTGTAAAGTAGGCGGAACCTGGCCACAGATTACAGAGAGTACCAGTCATAGTTACCTAGTCATGCGTTTTAGCGTACGGTATAACGAGATTATACGATATAATGTTGTATGAACCTTTTTAAAATTTCGGCGTGCAAATCAAGTACACTTTGGTGTAGTGGTCTTGATCGCCGGTTCTCAATATGAGATGTGCCGGTTCGATACCATTAGAAAATTATTTTAATTTTGCTTTTTTTTTTTTTGCTTTACTATTTTGTATTTTTTTTATGTTGATTGCGAAAAAAGAAAATAAAATTTAAATTCAAGTTCCAAAAAGAGGTACCTACACTACTTGCCTAGAATAATTTTGTTTTATTTTTTCTTCACTAGTTTGTAATTATTTTATGTTAATGACGAAAAAAGAAAATAAAATCAAATTTCAAGGTCCAAAAAGAGGTACTTACACTACTTGCCTAGAATAATTTTCCTTTTTTTTTTTCTTCACTAGTTTGTAATTTTTTATGTTAATGACGAAAAAAGCAAATAAAATCAAATTTCAAGGTCTAAAAAGAGAGGTACTTACACTACTTGCCTAGATGGTAATTTTATCAATTTTAACCTGACTATCATAGGACAACGTACCTACATACCTACCATTCCATGATACCTACGTACATACCTAAATGGTATGGTTCCTATGACACCTACCTATCTAATGGTAGGTTTACCTAATGATGCTCATACCTAACAGAAAAAAGTGAAGCAAAAACTAAAAGAAACTGGTTCACGACTTCCAAGGCACGGTAGACATTTTTTTCAGATCGTCACTCAAGATCCTTTCAACACTTTAAAGTTGTCAAAGGGGTAGGTAAATCAGATAGGCTTCCAAAATTAATAAAAAGTAGGTAGGTACTTGGGTAAGTAAGTTCGTATGAGTACTACATAGGTAGGTAGGTACCTACTCGTACCTCCGTGGCTAAGTATGTAACTAAATAAGTAGGTAGCATCTACCTATTTGGTTACATTTTTTTTTTTTTTTTTAAGACATTTTCACACAGCATCATCTAGCCCCAAACTAAGCAAAGCTTGCGTACTATGGGAACCAGATAACTGATATACTACTTATATACTTTTTGTTTGTAAATACATACATATTATACATAGTAACACCCAGACCCGAGACAAATATCTGTAGGTCATACAAACATTTGTCCCGCGGCGGGGATCGAACCCGCAACCTTCTGCGTCGCAGGCATACACATAACATATATATTACACATAATATTGTACTTACACACGTATAGGCACAGATCATATTATGCTGTTATAGGGAATAGGTTTTGCTGTGGATCTACCTACAGCACCCTACAGTTAAAACTGAGGAGTTGGCCACACTGCCTGTGGCTGTGTATCTAACTATAGAAGTCTAGAGAAACGACAGAGAGTTGCTTCATTAATGTGTTTCTAAATAGGCAGGTACTTATCTACTGGGAAATTTTGCGAAATTGTGAATAAGTAGGTACCTACCTACTAGCTACTAGTATACTTACCTTACCTATAAATGTATAACCTACCTACCTAGAAGCCGTGTTGGTCGAATGGGGTTGTGCCTCGACTTTCAATCCGAAGGTCGTGGGTTCGAATCCCGGCCGTGCATCACTGGATTTTTCGTTTCGAAAAATTTATATGCGTTTATACCTGAGTACCTAGGTACCTACCAACAGGAATACTCTACGTAGGTACCTATTTTGGTACCATACTACCAATGTTGGTAGGTACCTAAATAAATACTTACACGTACCTAAGTAGGTAGATAGACGAGAATATGTACTTAGGTATGCTACCCGGGTAGGTAGGTACCTGCATACTTCTAAGTAGAGTTGAGAACCGTGTTAGCCTAGTGAGATGTACCTACGTACCCTCATCAACCTACCTCCGAAGGCTGCGAGTTCGAATCCCAGACGCGCAGATATGTAAATTTATACCTAGGTAGGTACAAACTTTCCTAACTGTGAAGATTTTATTCTATAAAAATTTGTAGGTAACTTCACGAATGTCAAGATCCGTTGGAAGAACTGTACCTGTCTCAGCTTCCTTAGCATCATAGTAGCGAATTGTCTAGGTACCTACCGGAGAATAGATAAAAATGACAGTAATAATGACACTGTGAATGACACACACCACAGAACTATAGTTCTGTGACACACACTAATGCGTAGTTCGGACTAGTCTTGTATTTTAGTCGAGTAGCGAGTAACTTATTACCAAAACGTGTCCGAACAAAAAGTAATTATCTAAGTACTACACTACCTACCTACCTACCACATTGTTGGGATGGTAGGTACCTACCTAGTAGGTAGGTAGTTATGTGATACAGCTTTATGATAGTACCTAGGTAGGACCGACCTACCTGAGTACCTACCAACAGGACTAAACCTATTAAAAAACTCTACGTAGGTACCTATTTTGGTACCATACTACCAATGTAGGTAGGTACCTAAATAAATACTTACACGTACCTAAGTAGGTAGATAGATGAGAATATGTACCTAGGTATGCTACCCGGGTAGGTAGGTACCTATGTACATACTTCTAAGTAGTGTTGAGAACCGTGTTACCCTAGTGAGATGTACCTACGTACCCTCATCAACCTACATCCGAAGGCTGAGAGTTCGAATCTCAGACGCGCAGATATGTAAATTTATACATAAGTAGGTACAAACTTACCTATCTATATATATATGTGTGAAGATTTTATTCTATAAAAAATTGTAGGTAGATAGATAGGTACATAATATTATGATACGTAGGTAGGTACCTACTACATTAGGTACCTACTGTTCGCCCAACGAGTCTAAGCATTCGTGAAGTTAGCCGTTTGTCTGCGCAGCAACCGCTTTTTCATACAAAATTGTGTTCTACGCAGACAAACGGCTAACTTCACGAATGCCTAGATCCGTTGGGCGAACTGTACTAGAGCACTATGTCAGACAACCTTCTCGTGTGCCCAAAGCTGCTAGTCCCTTAGGTACGGAAAAAAGACTTTCGCTCGGCACTGACGTTGCTACTACAGACAATGTCAGAAAATAAATATGGGGAAATATCCCGACAATCGAACCAATAAGGCTGGCTCAATCAAACAAACAAATGGCTGCTATTGGCTGGCTAGTGGCGGGCGATGACGCACCGACGAGGATTGCGGCGCGTTCATAGGTTGTATAATATAAGATGCGTTCAAAAAAATAGTTCCGTTCGTTCGTACATGATTCGATTCGATTCAAGTACATTTGTTTCGATACCAAGTAGGTACTAGTATGGTACCAAAATAGGTACCTACGTAGAGTTTTTTAATAGGTTTAGTCCTGTTGGTAGGTACTCAGGTAGGTCGGTCCTACCTAGGTACTATCATAAAGCTGTATCACATAACTACCTACCTACTAGGTAGGTACCTACCATCCCAACAATGTGGTAGGTAGGTAGGTAGTGTAGTACTTAGATAATTACTTTTTGTTCGGACACGTTTTGGTAATAAGTTACTCGCTACTCGACTAAAATACAAGACTAGTCCGAACTACGCATTAGTGTGTGTCACAGAACTATAGTTCTGTGGTGTGTGTCATTCACAGTGTCATTATTACTGTCATTTTTATCTATTCTCCGGTAGGTACCTAGACAATTCGCTACTATGATGCTAAGGAAGCTGAGACAGGTACAGTTCTTCCAACGGATCTTGACATTCGTGAAGTTACCTACAAATTTTTATAGAATAAAATCTTCACAGTTAGGAAAGTTTGTACCTACCTAGGTATAAATTTACATATCTGCGCGTCTGGGATTCGAACTCGCAGCCTTCGGAGGTAGGTTGATGAGGGTACGTAGGTACATCTCACTAGGCTAACACGGTTCTCAACTCTACTTAGAAGTATGCAGGTACCTACCTACCCGGGTAGCATACCTAAGTACATATTCTCGTCTATCTACCTACTTAGGTACGTGTAAGTATTTATTTAGGTACCTACCAACATTGGTAGTATGGTACCAAAATAGGTACCTACGTAGAGTATTCCTGTTGGTAGGTACCTAGGTACTCAGGTATAAACGCATATAAATTTTTCGAAACGAAAAATCCAGTGATGCACGGCCGGGATTCGAACCCACGACCTTCGGATTGAAAGTCGAGGCACAACCCCATTCGACCAACACGGCTTCTAGGTAGGTAGGTTATACATTTATAGGTAAGGTAAGTATACTAGTAGCTAGTAGGTAGGTACCTACTTATTCACAATTTCGCAAAATTTCCCAGTAGATAAGTACCTGCCTATTTAGAAACACATTAATGAAGCAACTCTCTGTCGTTTCTCTAGACTTCTATAGTTAGATTTTTTTTTTTTTTTTTTTTTTTTTTTTTTTATTTTTTTTTATCAACAAATAGTTTTAGTGTAACCTAGAGTAAATTATGATTAAAGAAAGAAAGAAAATTATGTTAACTTATGATTATGATGATACACAGATTACACTATGGGACTTGGTGCCCTGAGTTTCGGACAAGATTTTCTGTTTCCCGAAACTCAGTGCCCATCCCCGAAAAAAACAAAAACAATGTTTCGTGTGAATGCAAAATACCTACTGCTAAAGTATAAACTTATCTAACGATTACGTACCGTTACTTCCATTTAACCTCATTGCTTACAACACACACTTACAACAATTAATAAACCGAAAGAAACCAACTTCAAGTATTGATTGAACTTATACGAGTAGAAACATAACACTATTCATTTGTTTTCGCATTGGCCGGTCATTCAATATTACCTACCACATGAGACGCATAATAGAATTTGTTGAGGAAAGAATGTAGGTAGTAGGTAGTTCCAAACGATATTTCAGACTACCCACATTTTGTTCGCGATTTTAAGGCAGATGTTATTAGCTGTGCTTTGTTTTCTATGACTGGAATAGTAAGTAGTCCAGGAGATGGCTACTAAATTTGATACAACATTGAAAACAGTAAAATAATAATTTGAATTATGATTGAGTGGATAGCTATTTAAGTATTTATTTTTCTTTTAGATAATGTATAAAAACACTTAAAAATGCGTGATTGAATGTGTGTGAAAGTGTATGTGTGCACACACAACGTACATACATTATTATTTTTATTTATTTTTTCCAATTTAAGCCTCTATTTTTAAGTAGTTTTCAGTTTCTGTGTAGTTCAGATTTATCAAAAAAGATTTTAGTTTCATTTTACAGTTTATGCGATTTAGGGGGTGTATGCATATTATTTTATTTAGTTTGTTGTATAGATAAGGGGCCATAAAACAGTGTTGCGTTTTTGTAAATTGTGTTCGATAAAGTTTGATTTTGCAGATATTTGCACGGCGTCTTTTAGGTAAGGATGCATCAAAGGGAGTGCGGGAGTGTTGCATTGCTGTAGTATTTTGTAAGTAAAGTTGCCTTACCGTTAACACTTCCCATTCTTTGTATAAGTCGGTTGTAGAATATCTAAAAGGTTTAAACAGTGACACTTTTAATACAGATCTTTGAGCTCTTTCCAGTTTTATTAGGTGGGTTTTGTATGCTCCGCCCCATACTGTGATGCAGTAAGTAATGATAGATTGACAGAGGGTATAGTAGGTAGACTTTAGTAGTCGGAAGCTCATTACATGTCGTAGTTTTTTGAAAATCCATATAAGTTTTCGGACTCTGGATGTTGTTTGTTCAATATGAGGTAACCAATTCATTCGACTGTCTAGAATTACTCCTAAGTATTTAATTTCTGAGACTTTTTCTAGACTAGGGCAGGTACAGTGATCTATGTCATTGCAACAGTGTGCTTTTATAGTGAAGCAAGGGTTAGTTGGAGTAGTTCCACGTAATTTAAAAGCGATGTATTTCGTTTTTTTAATATTTAATGTGAGCAAGTTTACGTTTAACCATCTCATAATTATATTCAATCCTCGTTCTGCGGCTGCATAGACTTTGGGCCAGGAGTTCCCTTGAAATACAACGGCTGTGTCGTCGGCATATGCAAATAAGGTAGCGTTTGTTATAGACATCTTACACAGATCGTTAACATACAATAGGAAAAGACTTGGACCCAAAATGCTTCCTTGCGGGACTCCGTAAGAAATATAACATTCTTGGCTAAGAAGATTTCCAATTTTAACCTTTTGGGTTCGCCCATACAGAAAATCTTTGAACAGATCCAAACACGTACCTCTAATTCCTGCGTATTCTAGTTTATTTACAAGGCGTGGTAAAGAAACTGTGTCGAACGCCTTCGCCAGGTCCAGGAAAACCCCTAGACACTTTTTCTGACCGTCCAGAGCCTCAACGACATTAGTACAGAGATCTAATACTGCGTTTTCAGTTGATATGCCGGTCCTAAATCCAAATTGTTGATTTGAGAGTAGTTTTTGATTTTCTAGGTAGTTTATAAGTCGTGAATTCAAAAGTTTTTCTAATATTTTAGAGAGTACTGGAAGTACAGAGATGGGTCTATAGTTACTAGCTTCGTGTTTATCGCCACTTTTGTGAACAGGGGTTACTATGGCTTTCTTGAAGACCATTGGAAAAACTCCTTGATCAAAGCAGAGGTTAAATAGCTTAACGAGGGGAGAGATTAGTGCATGACGAGCCATTTTTATTAATTTTGCTGGTATAAGATCCCATCCCGCAGCTGACTGGGATTTGAGGCCAAGTATGATAGCATCTAATTCTTTGTCATCGGTTGGGAGCATTACAAAGGAATTCGGGTGAGGATGAAGATAAACATTAGATTCATCGTCGTCACGATTGAAAATATTTGGATTTTGAGATATTTTTTCAGCGAGATCCCGACCAATGTTTGAAAAGTATTCGTTCACTTGTTTAATTGACTCTTGGGGAGTGGTGGATATGTGTAAAAGTTCACTAGGTGGTAGGTTATCTTTTTTAGTGTGGGTTATATCCTTAATTATTTTCCAAGTTTCTTTAGTGTTCCGCAAGTTAGATTCAAGTCGGACTTGGTCATATTGGTTTTTAACATTATACAAAATTCTCGTGCAGAAGGACTTATACCTTTCATACGTAGTTTTATGTGTTAAATTTTCTGGATTTTGTTTATAGTTAAGATGTAATTTGTCCTTGTTTTTTATGCAGCGGAGAAGTCCTGGGGTCATCCATGGTTCGATTGTTCTTTCCGTTTTGCGTTGTTTTATTGTGTGAGTGTTTTGTATTATTGACTGTGATATAATTTCAACTAGGCGTTCGGCAGATCTGTTAGGGTCATTATCATTTATTTCGAAGATATGGTCATAGTTTATAGTTTCAAGGTGTGCAACAACCGCTTTCCAGTTTGTTTTTGTGCGTGTTTTAGCGGGTTTGTTTATGTTGAGAGTTTTGTTAATGCTAAGTAAAATAGGTAAGTGGTCGGTTATTTTGGTCTCGACAACTGCTACATATGATGGCAAGCAAGTTTTAAGAAGGACATGATCCAGACAACTTGGTCCTCTAGTAGCCAAAAAATGGGCAGGATATAGACCCAGTTCAATAGTGTGATTCAAGTAATCAGATACTGTTCCATTTGACATGTTATTTTTAATATTAATATTAATATCCCCTAGTACGGCAATATTATTGTAGTGTTTAATTTTAGATGTTACGCTTTCTATAGAATTTAGGAAGGCGTCTATATGTTTAAAAGATGGTGATCTGTAGATTCCTAAAACTGCTATATCTGGTTTAATTTTTATTAATAGACCTGTGACCTCTTCAAGTGGCGGTTCCTCACACGTATAGACTAGGCCAATGCGAGCGTAAATCACAACACCGTCATTTTGATTCAGACAGTTTTTAGTATAATGAGCATAGTATCCTGAAAGTTGAGGGATAGGTTTATCTTTATCCAGCCAACACTCTGTCAAAACAATAAGATCACAGAGTAGATTTAGTCTTTGTAACAGAAGTTCAAACAAAAAGATATTTTTGTATATACTACGGATGTTAAAGCACAAGACTTTGAGGCTGGAGTCAGGATTGCCGATATTATAAATACAGTTCTCAGGTACACATGTGGTTTCTGTTGCAACTTTGAAAGTATCTAAGTCGTGAAGTACAGTGTTATTCATAGTTAGGGGGAAATTATGCAAGATGATTATTACAAGTTATTGGATATTAAGTTTAGAAAACCAATCACAATAAGTAAATTACGGGCTACGATTTAAGATTGTCTATGTCACTTTCACGGGCGATGCGAATTTGCGGCGAACCGTCCGACTTGCGGATGAAGATTCTTCCAAATGACGTCCAGCAGTATTGGTAATCGTTGGTTTTAGCGAATTCCCGAGCGAGGTAGTAAAGCCTTCGGTCTTTCTGCGTCAGATTTTCCGATATGTATACTGGCGTTGTTTGGCCACTAATGTTCAGAGTAGCTGTACTAAACTTATTTAGCTGGTTGTCTTTGTTGAATTTCCTGAGAGACGACAGGAACTGATCTCTCATGAATACTGTAGTAAAGTCAGCTATGATTGGGTTGATGCCGGACTTGAGATTGACACGATAAACGTCCTTTATTTCGGAGCTATCTAGAGTGATGTTTAGTTTTTCAGCTGTCAGCAGTACCAGGTTCTTTGTGTCCAGCTTTGTTTCTTTTGGAGCCTGTGGAATGTTTTTGATCTCAATACTCGTGCCTCTTGCGTTACGCTCAAGAATATCAATTTTATTTTCAAGATATTCTATTCTATTGCAATGGTCCACTCTCTCGTCTTCTAGTACCGTAAGCCTTGCAAGAACCTCGTTGAACTTTTGACTCATTAAGTCCATGGAGGCTTTAATTTCAGAGAAATTACCAATAATTCTATCGAACTTGGCGTCTTGATCAGCTTTTAAGGATGAGAAAAGGTCAACCAACTCTGAGCGACTGATTTCGTCTCGATCCTTTCGTTTGTTAGAGGAGCGCGATTGGATTGAAGAGTTTGATGAAGCCGCGCTCACTCCTTTCGTCTCGTGGTTTAGAGCGTCTACTAAGTTAGAGTCGGAGCCATAATGCTGTACCGGCGTTCTGTATACCGTTGGCGAGTGCGTACTCGCTTTAGGTGGTGTGCGCTTTAGTGACATCAGTAGTGATTGATAGCAGTAGAGTAGTAAAAAACTGGTGATAGGGCTCTCTGACTATCAGCCTCGTGCAATGTGGGTAGGATGGGTGATCGACAGTTCTCGTACTAGGAGGTCAACACTTCGTTAATAGGCACGGGCGCGCAGGAGTAAGGGGAGACGAAGTTGAGAAATAGCGAGTGATCTCTTTCCAGCGCGTACACAGTGTTGACGGCACGGGCACAGTAGGTGTTGGTTCAATGTGTGCCCCGTGGCGTACGTTGGTTAGTGCTATGCAGCGTATGTGTGGCCTTCACTTACTGCGTTAGTGGTGATGTCGTCAATGTGTGAGGGTGGGTTGATGAGTTTCGGCCTGGGTGTTTATGAACTCCTAATATTTGCGAGAGATTTTTTGCAGTTTAAATGTTGAAATTACTTTATTTCGTAAGAAATACAACACACGTCTACTCGAGTTAAAAGTCCGGGGGGAAGTTAGATACACAGCCACAGGCAGTGTGGCCAACTCCTCAGTTTTAACTGTAGGGTGCTGTAGGTAGATCCACAGCAAAACCTATTCCCTATAACAGCATAATATGATCTGTGCCTATACGTGTGTAAGTACAATATTATGTGTAATATATATGTTATGTGTATGCCTGCGACGCAGAAGGTTGCGGGTTCGATCCCCGCCGCGGGACAAATGTTTGTATGACCTACAGATATTTGTCTCGGGTCTGGGTGTTACTATGTATAATATGTATGTATTTACAAACAAAAAGTATATAAGTAGTATATCAGTTATCTGGTTCCCATAGTACGCAAGCTTTGCTTAGTTTGGGGCTAGATGATGCTGTGTGAAAATGTCTTAAAAAAAAAAAAAAAATGTAACCAAATAGGTAGATGCTACCTACTTATTTAGTTACATACTTAGCCACGGAGGTACGAGTAGGTACCTACCTACCTATGTAGTACTCATACGAACTTACTTACCCAAGTACCTACCTACTTTTTATTAATTTTGGAAGCCTATCTGATTTACCTACCCCTTTGACAACTTTAAAGTGTTGAAAGGATCTTGAGTGACGATCTGAAAAAAATGTCTACCGTGCCTTGGAAGTCGTGAACCAGTTTCTTTTAGTTTTTGCTTCACTTTTTTCTGTTAGGTATGAGCATCATTAGGTAAACCTACCATTAGATAGGTAGGTGTCATAGGAACCATACCATTTAGGTATGTACGTAGGTATCATGGAATGGTAGGTATGTAGGTACGTTGTCCTATGATAGTCAGGTTAAAATTGATAAAATTACCATCTAGGCAAGTAGTGTAAGTACCTCTCTTTTTAGACCTTGAAATTTGATTTTATTTGCTTTTTTCGTCATTAACATAAAAAATTACAAACTAGTGAAGAAAAAAAAAAAGGAAAATTATTCTAGGCAAGTAGTGTAAGTACCTCTTTTTGGACCTTGAAATTTGATTTTATTTTCTTTTTTCGTCATTAACATAAAATAATTACAAACTAGTGAAGAAAAAATAAAACAAAATTATTCTAGGCAAGTAGTGTAGGTACCTCTTTTTGGAACTTGAATTTAAATTTTATTTTCTTTTTTCGCAATCAACATAAAAAAAATACAAAATAGTAAAGCAAAAAAAAAAAAAGCAAAATTAAAATAATTTTCTAATGGTATCGAACCGGCACATCTCATATTGAGAACCGGCGATCAAGACCACTACACCAAAGTGTACTTGATTTGCATGCCGAAATTTTAAAAAGGTTCATACAACATTATATCGTATAATCTCGTTATACCGTACGCTAAAACGCATGACTAGGTAACTATGACTGGTACTCTCTGTAATCTGTGGCCAGGTTCCGCCTACTTTACAGTGACCATACGTTAAAATTTCTCCAGACATGTCGTTTTATTTTAGAATTATCAGGATTTTTCTAAGATAATAGGATACAAAATATGTTTAAGATTCTTTTTTTAAGTAGAAAAATAATCAAATTCACCTACAACAGGACGATTATTATTATTAAGATAAAAATATCAACGTGTACCTATACGTACATTTAGGTATGTGAGCTTGCGGAACGCACGTGGCTTCACTTACGTGGTACCAACAACACACGCGACTTTTCCATTGAAATTGATTTTTTTCTCTGGTCTTTGTCCGCATTTTAAATTTTCCGTATGGTAACCCTACTCGCCGCAGACTTAGCCGCCGGCGCGCTCACCGTGCGACTAGGTAACTAAGTAACTTAGACCCGATGACCGTCGCACTTTTTAAGACATTTAGCGTGCGGTGAGCATTTACACGGGAAAATTGGCATGCGATGTTAAATCGTACGTGCTTATACCGTGTCGTGTAAATGCACCTTTAGTCACATCGAGGATTCATTGATAAGCTCTATTGTTCAACAAGTAATGAACTAACTCTCGATGAGTCCATCTATCGCGTGGGAGCTTATGAATAAATCATTAGACTTAGAGCATATGACAGTAATGGACCTCTGGTATACAATTTGATAGTGGTAGAGATCTTTTTCTGCCTTTGCGTTGTCAAAGTAGTTAGGAAACTAAACTACTTACTTGCCACTGGGATCACCAAGGTGATTCTAATCCTGTTCCTGTTCCTTCGCGACTAATATCGAGAACCATTATTATTTCTATTCATTAGTTATTCATCATCTATATTCATTAGTTATTCGCGTTCGTGAATGAATATTCGGATGCTTCTTACTACGAGCTACATTGTATTCAGTCGATAAGATCAACGTTTAAACACGGTCCTAACCTAGGACCAAATATTCCAAACCGAAAAATTGGCCCTTGAATAGTAAGTAACATACGAATATTTATCAAACGAAAATAAAAACGGGAATACGGCCCCAGGGCAACAAACACGGTTTGCGTGCGGCCTAGCTTTCTTTAAGGTTATCCATCCTAAAACTGATGGCTCCAGCTTTGTTTCTAAAATTGTACACTTCTGACTAAATCATATTTCTATAGAAGCTTAGGTTTTATTGCATATATTGTGTCACTACCACCATCCAAAGATGATAACCGGGTATAGCTTCAATCTGTGTTTAATAATCATGAACTTGTCTCGCTAATCTGTGTATTGAGTGCATTGGAGATTATTTGCAATAAGGCAAGTGTGTACTTTAACTGTGCTTTGAAAACAGGAAATGGACTCATTTATTGCTGCAGTCGGTGTGATTTCAAAGTGTGATATAAACCAAAGATTACACATTCCGAATGAAGCCTCTTTGAGGCGCACTTTAAATACTTTCACAACAATCACTGCTTCAAACAAACTAGTGGTATAACTAGAAAACCAGAGTTGGCCACTGACCTGACTGACTGACTGGCGTAGCTACCGAAGGGCTAGGCGGTGCAGTGCACCGGGGCCCCCAAGCTCAAGGGGCCCTCGAACTCTGAGTCCGGAAGGTTTTGTTCTTTGGAAACTATAGGTATGATTATTTTGAAAATAAAAACAACTGCATTATTAGATTTATGAAATAGTTACCCAGAAAATGACAAATCAAATCGTAAGTTTTTACAAAAAATCAAATACGTTTACATTTTACCACACCCTGCATATTTTGACTTGATAAAAAACCGTTCAATTAGGGCCCCGGTTTATTTTGCACCAGGGCCCTTGGCTACTTAGCTACGCCACTGTCATACGAACTTACTTACTTTTACTAAAAAAAGACGGTATGGCGCTCTGTGAAAGTCATATAATATCTACGAAGTAAATAAGGACGCGAGCGGGCAGATGATGAGACAGATAATTTTGTAATTTCAGCACCTGAATGATATGAAGAAGTAAACAGATAATATTTTACTAAATAAGTAGATATTATTTTGATTAAAACACGATTGTAATCAACGGAGGCAGATAGGTATCGTGACGGATCATGCATTTTCGATTATCTAAAAGATTTCAAATTTTAATCCGTGTGACGCAAATTGATTTTTGTTGTTTTGATTCAACGCTATCTGTTACAACCTATATGGTAGGTAATACTCGTGAAATATACCAGCGGTGCACCCTGACTACATCCGGATTATACAGGGGGGGTTACTGTGAACTCCTATTGCCTGGCAGTTTTCGAACTAAATGTCAATTTCGAATAACCCGGTTCACTAAAGAAACTTCGCAACTTATCATGTTCTCTCGCTTGCACACTAGTACAGTCACAATGTGTAAGCGAGAGAGCATGATAAACGCCGCAATTTCAGATTTGTTTCTTTATGTCAGAATTGACAAGCAGTTCAAAAACTGCCTGGCAATAAGAGTTCATGCTAAGCCACCTGATTTGAGATCACTAAAACATCAAACATTTTTATTATTTTTATGGTGTACTTACAATAAAGTTGTATTCTTCTCCTTCAAACCGTGAATCAGGCAAATATACAAGCTACCTAGGTGAATACTAATGGATGGACTTTTGTCGATCCTATCTAAAATATTTTGAACACCTAATTATATTCAAACGCTTGTCTCAAAACAACGTCATCAGAATTTGCCACTACTTTGTTATTATTTCCGCGGACTATGCAAATGGAGGACCGCTTCGAAGACGTATCAGTCGCCGATCCATCGTCCCACGTGGCTCAAACACCACTATCAGAGTTAAGATGTTAATATTTAATTGATTTATTGAGTGTTGACTGTCCGCCCGGAAGCCACACTCCAAATATAATAAATTACCGAACGCCAAACATTGATAGTGCGG
Organism: Epirrhoe tristata; assembly: GCA_951394285.1. Lineage (NCBI taxonomy): Eukaryota > Metazoa > Arthropoda > Insecta > Lepidoptera > Geometridae > Epirrhoe > Epirrhoe tristata. The sequence continues at coordinate 10,943,818 of OX596143.1, read as the reverse complement.
GGACACGTCCGAGTGATCGATCGAACAGCTTTATCGATGCCGCAGCTGCATTCAAAATGGCCGCCGTGAAACGTCAGTGATGACTTCATTGTGTCTTAACCGGACTCTTGTTCATTCATTGTTGTTTTGTTGGACACCGTTATGATATCTTGATTTTCGGGTTCGGAATAGTCCCGTGACTCGGTTTCCTACGATAAAGTATGAGAATTTCATGACAAATTTGACCATGAAGCTCATATCATTCGATATGTTGACTGCTTATGAGCAGTCAACTATCTTTGATTTAGATTTAACTATGGTTAAATCTAAATCAAAGATAGTTAATGAAGAAACTGCGGATTAGAAGCTGAAAATTTTTATAAGTATTTTATTGCAAAATTTGCAAAAGGAATTGCGCCGGAAAACGTGGACATCAAGCAATCTAATCACTCAGCCGTGTATGTAGTAGGTACTCACTTTATCGGTCACGATGTGCAATTTTATAATATTCGAATTTATCGATAACCAGCCTTTGTAAAACTCGACTTATGTGTGTATTTTGCATCTGCCAAGCATCTGGCAGAATCGAAGATGCTTCAGTGCCGAGGGCAAGCCTGTTAAATTGTCGGCCCCGGCTATCAAGGACGTAGGCGTAGGCCATCAGGTAGCTTTTATACTCCGAGAAGTCTATCATCATCATCATCATCAGCCTATGGCAGTCCACTGCTGGACATAGGCCTCCCCTAGTGCGTGCCATTGCGCCCTGTCCTCAGTTAGACGCATCCAGCTTCTGCCGGCAGCCTTTCACAGATCGTCACTCCACCTGGCCGGAGGGCGTCCTACACTACGTTTGCCGAGTCGCGGTCTCCACTCAAGAACTCGTTTACCCCAACGGTTATCGGTTCTTCGGCAGATATGGCCAGCCCACTGCCACTTCAGTTTGCTGATTCTCTGAGCTATGTCGACAACTTTGGTTCTATGTCGAATAGTCTCGTTGCGGATTCTATCCTTCAGAGAAGTCCATAAATTCATACAAACCCATTTTGGTACTGTACTGTGGTAACTAGAGACTCGTAAAGTGTAGGTACATTCAACATCATTTCGCGATTGTCAGCATTAAGCAAGTTACCTGTTTACGCCACTATACGACAATCATCTGATTAAAAACCAAAGAATGTTTTATCATCATCAAAATAAAGGTAGAGATAACATGATTGATGGCGCGACTTCATAAACAGTCACTGTAAACAGTACTGACGTGACTAGACTCAAATATTTAGACCATCCCTACGTTATCGACGCGCAAAACGTTTAAGATGTGACGTTGATCTTAGGTAATAGTTCTATTTGGGTAACACCCGATAGTGGCGATACCTCATCAATCACACATAGTTCGTGTTTTTATGACTTTAGAGATCAACTTGCTCAAATAGGTATTATTATCTCTAAAAAGTGTACTATCCTATGAATAGGTAGTATTGTGAATGAACACGTCACTACGATACATTGTCGTCTTGATAGTCAAACGCTACGGCCTTTATAAATAAACATGGTGTAAAGTTACGCCAGGTGTAACTTAGGAGTAACCATAACATTTTTGGGCCCTTATTAATAAACGTGGTGTAAAGTTACGCCAAGTTTAAACTCCAAAAATTGTATGGTTACTCCTAAGTTACACCCGGCGTAACTTTACACCACGTTTATTAATAAGGGCCTTGGAATTTAAGCCTGGCGTAACTTTACACTACGTTTATTAATAAAGGCGTTTATGGCTTTTGGCTTTCGTTTGCTCACAATGTCTTCATTCACAAATTTTAAAAACCGATTCTAAAAATCTATTGATAAAATGTCCAGTAAACGACTGTCATTCAAATCAGGGGGGTTATTCCCGTTCTTATTTTCGTACGTTTGATGAATATTCGGATGCTTCTTACTACGAGCTACATTGTATTCAGTCGATAAGATCAACGTTAAAACACGCTCCTAACCTAGGACCAAATATTCCAAACCGAAATATTGGCCTTTGAAGTCAGAAATCGTAGTAAGAAGCATCCGAATATTCATCAAACGAACGAAAATAAGAACGGGAATACGGCCTCTGTGCTTCGCATGCCTTTGAGAAAGACCATGTATTAGTCATGGTTTACGATACATACCTAGATATTAGAAATCTCTCGCGCTCTTTGTATTACTTACTCTTCTATAATATTTTCTTTTTTTCGGTTTGAATAGGTAGTAGACGCACGTTTCATTTCAGTACCTACTCAAAATAAACTGTTATCAAAACACGTTTCTAATATTATTTCCAAACCTCGACGGATATCACCAGATGATTTAGATAACGGATAGCCGTCGATAACAGGAAGGTCATTGATAGGAACCAAGAAACACCTTCATTGGATTTATGCAAGGGATTTATTATGAAAAATCTTGAAATCAAATCCAAGATAACGAGGGTCTTAAGCGGATTTTGTTGTCACTGATTATATCTAGAAATAGATAGATACTTACATAGGTACGTTTCGTAAGAACATGCAATGAATGGTACGTAAGTACATAAATCGTATGAAATACTTTTCAAAATCTTTTAACCTGCCGTAGACACACACACGTATATGAACACAAAACGTATATTCGTAAAAAAACGTAAACAGGTTCACGACTGTATCCCCAAGGTGCGGTAGACATTCTCTCAGATCATTTTTATGTTACTCATTCCAGATCCTTTGAAGATGTCTAAGGAGGGGTAGTCAGAGTAATCATATATTCAGTATTCGTTTTTTTTGTTTGATAAACCTTTATACTAAGCACAACGGATCTTTAGCTCTCTAAAGTTAGGTGCAATAGTCGATTGCGCAGATTTGGTAGAGTAAGCAAGATAGCACGATTTTAAGCGTCATCAAAAATGGGTTCTGCGCAGCTACTTCAGAGAGCTAAAGAACGATTGTGCGTATTGTACTTACTTATTAAATTCTTTTTTTGAAAAAATCTGTTCTATCCTAAAGTTTCTGATTACCTATATTATATTTATTAATAGTCAAAATTAAAAATCGTTATTTAGTTAGGGGATTCTGCTCCTATTCCTTCGCGACCAGACCAATAAACCCCGTGAAGAAGCAGAAACCGAAAACCAATTTGCATCATTTAGTTTCATCCAGTAAAATGAGTCCTGGGCGTTATAAAAATATACATAAACACAGAACTGTAGGATATATATTTCCGTGAGAGTGGACCCTCCGTCCAGGGAGGCGTCACTCCTCACGATTGATCGCCTCCCCTGGGATCTTGCTGTTTTTATCCCGACTGTCCGGGGGACGGGACAGTGCCATTTCGATTTAATGAACAACCATTTGGACTATTGGTGTAAAGTTTTATCAGGGCCAATGGAAGAAAGAACCTATTTGCAACGACATGCAGCAAGAACAACAATTAAACACACCTGAAATATGTATGACACTAACGTGGACGTGGGGTATCTGAGACTCCTATATATTTTAGGATTGGAATGTATAGTTGGTATAAAAGCATAACTTCATGTAATTATTTTACAAAATTGTACCAAATAAAGTTGAAAAACTGTCCATCTGTGCCGTTAGCGTCTAGTTCTTTATCTGTAGATACCTACCTAAGTATATGGTTTGTCATTGTGAGAGTAAAAAAATGAGTAAGTATTATTCTCTTCTGTTCGTCAAAACTCGTAGTTCTTTCGAAAAGTGTGGTGAAAGGATTTTAAGTGCATCAAAGCAAATAATATTAGTTTTATGATGATTAATAATAACTAATAATATACAGGGGATGATAATTTATGTAAGTCTACATCATTATTTCAATCAACATGTATTTTTCAAGTAGGTGACGTATGACACACCAATCTCAGATATCTGTAGGTATCTCAACTAATCTCGAGTGGAGTGCATGTCAATGTTCTATGTAAGATAGGAGTGAGATTCAATGAACTAGTAACTACTGGACTACGTCACTTATTCCCTTTAACTACAACTAACTTTCCTACAAATTAATGTTTGTTCCGCCATTTTCGAATAAAACTTAGGCCCATACATCTTTAGATTATTAAGGTACCTACACAGTGTCAAGAGGCAACCTCTGCCTACACCCAACGAAACACTGTAGTGCTTCGAGTGCTATTATTAAACTGTAGGTACTTATCCATAATATGATGCGGTTGATATTCTATGGGAGTTTAAAATCTTTTGAAGACGTCTACGAGGTTAGAAAGACGGACGTCCAGTCGCATATTTGATACATGCCCACATTTTGCAGAAGTTAACATTCCATACGTGACGAATTGCAAGCCCATCGGATAAGCCTAGTGAGTAGGCCAACACTTCCACAATAATTAAATTATTTAAACCCGTTTCAATAACAAAGCCCCTCTGGTTCTGAAGTGTACAAAAAGTGTCACTTTTTATCTCAGCGCGCTGATGTTTAAAATTGCGCAAATATGCAGAGCAAATAACGCTGAGTAGGGTCGAGGGACCGGCTCGAGTGCTCATGAATAAATTCCACTATGGATATAGAAAGTGCCGGAAAATTAAATCACTCGAGCTTTTCTTTGCTTTTGATTTGAAACAAATATTACAGACTGAATTTATACGTAGACATTTTTTTCTCACCAATTCAATATTGAACACATCTTGGACGCCACCTAAATCATCTGTAATAGATGCAAAAGGCTACTGATGATGATGATGAAAGGTATCTTTGTAAGTTGGTGTTTAAATCGCTTTAACCAGTGGACCGATTTGGATGAAACTTGGAATAAGTAGATATTGATCGTAGCAGTGGTAGCAGGCTATTTGAAATGTGGTGACCACGCGAATGAAGCTGCTGAAAACCATTTGAAAATCATGAATTTACGTACTTGCCAAAAGATCCTGGGGATGTTGCCTTGTTGCAAGTCGATGGAGATTAGGTATTCCTATATTACGTACGCTTTTGTGTGATGCTAGGATTATAATGTTTACGAAATCCTTCATTATTTTATTCTATCGATATACTTACTTATGTTGGCACCCTCCGCGTTAATAATTTCGTACTGGCAACGTGCATTATGCCGGCACGACAGCGAATGACGGATCGCTATTCCGGCAAAAAATATTCTCTCGCTGTAATAATCTAATAACACAGGAATTGCTGAATAGGCTCTCCGAAATATGGTAATAACGTGAATTTACTTTTCAGAGTAAAATACATACATGTTGGAAAACTGATATTCCAACTTACAAAGCATCGTTGATCCCATAATCCCGTTCCAAAATACTTTTTAGGTTCTGTCGAACATAACACCATAGTTTGTAAGTAATGGTTTTAAAAATTCATATTTTTGTCAACGGTTTTAAAAGAAGCCTTGTCATCACCAACATTTCTAAGTAATATAAGCATCCCATACAATATCAATTAGTCATATAATTTATACCACGAGAACAGCGACTTAGGTTTCTTAATGTAGTTTTAGCTAGGCTATTAGGTATGCATCTTCTGTCCGTGTTACGTTTAAAATGAATAAGTGATTTTATGAACTTTTCGAATATAAAAATGAGCCATCAAGTCCGTATTGACATGACAGCCATTAGTCAGATAGACTGGGAGCGAAAGGATTACAGGATTATGCGGTGGGTGGGTACCTATTGGCTCGACTGTTTACTTTGCAATTCAATTTGGGAACGATACGTACTTATCGGGGAAGCATATTGAAAACAATGTTAACATCGAACTGATAATTTTGGTTCAAGTGTTTATTTTATGGCAATTTCGGCATATGGATGGCGAATCAATTAATCAAGATACCTATTGTTTTATTATTAAGCTCTTAAGGACTAGCCCCCTTAGTATGGTGATTGTGTACTCGTAGGTACCGGAGAATAGATAAAAATGACAGTAATTACATTAGAGTGTGGATAAAAGTAACTTTTGTCCACATTCTACCCGTTTTATCCACATTCTAATGTCATTACTGTAATTTTTATCTATTCTCCGGTACCTAGACAATCGCCATGCTAAGAAGGCAGAAGCTAGAATATCCGTCGTGCTGCAAGTTCACATTTAGTTCAGAAATAACTATGAACGCGGCGTAACGCGGCATCTCTTTTTTTTTTCTCTATAATAAATCTTTCTTAATTTGTCAAAGATAGCATTTAATATTTGATGCAAAATGCTTTATTTACGCAACGATAACAAAGGTTACCTATGTAACGGTTAAATTAAAAATGCATTCCGCTACTTTAAACTAATTCAAGAATTTGAAACGCGATGCATCATTTCGAACACGATAAATATCATGGAAAAGTCCGGGAATTCTTTGTGTCAACTGAATTTCGTGTTGTTCCGCTTAATAAATATGTATGACTTTAATTAATCGCCTGCATCTCCTGTCAGCTCTCTCCGCCACGAATTGAAATGTCTCAGCTGCATTTATAACTACTATTATTTTTGATTACACCCATTTTTCGGTAAAGAATTCGAGCAAACATGGCGGTGTTTTAAAAAAATATTCGTGAACGCATCTGCCGCATTGTCCAATTTTCAACCAATCCCGTCGGCTCCCGCTCCCCTAGCTGTCAGTTTACTGTCAATTGTTTGAAATTCGAATGTTATTTTTTTCTGGCGGGCGCATAGGGCGTTGACGCGGCAGTACATGGCCAGTCGTGTTACACAATTGAATTGATTGAATTATGGTTAATTTGGGTGACGGCGAAACGTTATGGATTACCACCCGCATTGTTGTCCGGCAAATAGAATGCTGGAGATGTACTGTTTCGCATTGCATGTTTGTACGTACATATCGAACTACGAGACGAGATACTTATGGCTTTCAAGTATTCGGAAAAAACACCAAGTTTTAATCCCAAACTCGCTTCAATCAATGACTACAACCCAACTAAACCCACAAATCGTATTCCCGGTAAAACAAAAACGTAATCGCAAGTCGCCGCCGGCAAATATTTGCGCAACGCGTAATGGATTGCCGATGTCGCGCGGTGTTGTGTTACAGCCTCCGTTGGCCAAACACCGCGGCTCCTTTGACGTTACCGATGCAGCTAGCCTGCTATGCTATTTACCGATGGAATAATGACTGGTTATTGTAGGTATATACCGACTAGATATGATTCAAAATAATCAAGTCTAATCTCAGTGTTGATATAAAAATACCTAAGCGTTTAGGCATTAAATGTGTGATAATGTTTTTTTTTTTGACGTATGATTAGACTTTATTATGAATTAATAACGGGAGATTATTGATACTTTACATCTATATTAGATGATTTATACAGCGTCAGGAGGCAACCTATGCCTACACTTAACGGGACGCTCTGTAGTGCCTGGGACATTGTTTGAGATGGAATAGGCTTGCCCAGCACAGAAAGACGACGGCAATACGTGTGGAGCTGATAAGCTGCGGGTTTCCTCACGATGTTTTCCTTCACCGTTTTGAGCTCGTGTGATGATTGATAGTTAGCGTATTAAAACTATGAATAATCCGATTGGTTATTACCAAGTTTATGTTTCATGGAATACTTAAAATCTTAAGACATTTTTACAAGCAATAATATTCAGTTTTTTGACAAGTTACTTAAAATACCATTTATTCAGAGCAAGCCTCCATGCCGTATTTAAATATTATCCATAGAACAAACACGAGGAACAAACAGCTCGGCATTGCTCCATCGATGTATGGATGCAGTTTGCTTCGAGTCAATATTGTCATGGCTGCGTACACGCTACACGCTACACGCTGGCTACACTGATATGATCTTATACTATCTATGGTCAATGTTTTTACAAATACATCTTAAAAGTCTTGAGACATAAAGCCTTATTTCCATCATTCTTTTTAAAGTGACGTCATAAATCATTGTATCATTAGTTTTATGATAATAAAAAAAATAACATTCTAGAATTCATTCCCTGTAACATAGAGGCAAATCGTAGCACTGTGCTACGCGAGTCTACGGGAGCTACGCAGACTTTAAAAAATAAGGTATTATATGCCTTTACAGTTCGCCTAACGGATCTATGCATTCGTGAAGTTAGCCGTTTGTCTGCGCAGAACACTATAGGACGCAAAGTTTATTCCTGATCATCGGACAAGTTCACCTCTGATATAGATCTATTATTTTTACCCAAAAACGTCCTCAAATTTCTTCCAATATTCCGGTCGATCAGACTGTTGGCCATTTTCTTTACGAGAAACAGACGACTAGCAGTCTGGTCCGATGGTTATTATTATTCTCTACCAATGCCAATGACCATTAAAAGTTCGAGATGGACTCACTGTTGCGCAAATATACAAACAGACAAACAGCCGGCTCTGTTTGCTCTGTCGGGTTGAGGGAACATGAGATGGTAACGCACCTGCGTGTTTTAGATTTAGAATCACAACTGTATCTCTAAGAACGTAGGATTGATAAACTGTTCAGACGTTTGAGCTGTTTCTTAAAAGTCTAATAACTTCGGAATTAATGGCAAAACTAGATCACGACAGCATGAGATATTAAGCAACATAACAGTAGAATAAAGTAAAATGACATTTGAGTATAGACAAAAGCAAAATAAACTTTTCTATTACCACGAAAATGGCGATTGCATGTTTCTATTCTTCAGTAGAATTTTTCTTTCTCACTTCAACTAAACATTAAGCAATTTACAAGGATTGTACCAGAACATAAGTAATTTTGTTCTGGTTTTGCTTTGTCTTAACCTATCGTCCTAGGTTTGTAATATGTTTGTGTTTCAATGTAGATCGCAGCTTAAAATAGTATTAGGTAGGTATTAAAATATTTGTACCAATCACGCGAGCGAAATTGCGAGCAAAAGGCAGTAAACTCTATTTCTATTACTTATGTTCACACATGTTCTCTAATTAATTGAACGAAACGGTACAATCACGCAGAAAATCAACGAACAGCTGTCAAAGGATTAACTGGACACGGACAGTCGCGGACAGGAAGGGAAGGATCCATCACAATTATTTATTTGTCACGTTGTAAGGTCTCTTTATTATAATTGTGAGTGACGGATTTCTTGGTAAATGTGTAAGACAATTGGCCAATCCATGAAAGATGTTTGATTGGCGAAGCAATGTGTAGTTTACACTTTAACTTAGCTAACCCCATGTTTTATTAAGATTTAGTTAAGTAGGTAAGTACCTATTTTAGTTGCAAGCGTGATTTTTGTAATATCGATTGTAGGTTTTCATGATTTGATATTCTGTCGGGAGCGCAAAAACTTAGATTTTATGCTTGCTTAATTAAAAAACTAATTGGTTTCGATAAACCATTGAATTGTTTCGGCCGGTTTCTTTAACGCAAATCATCTTCAAAATTAACAATCATTTGGTCAAATCTGTCATTCGACCAATGAGAACCAAGCGGGACCAAATAAGTATTCCAAGTTTAATCGGCTTGTCAATTGAAAAGCGTACGAGAAACCGGCCGTTGGTGCAAACGATCAAGCCTGAGAGCGGTTTCACATTATCCAATCCGATATCTTATCGGACTCCGATACGATATTGGAGGCAAGTAAAATGTATAAAATATGTACCTGTCTTCTGGCTTCTATCAATTTCCTTGCCCCGCCATCGTATCGGCGTCCGATACCGATATCGGATCGGATAATGTGCAACCGCTCTGAGGTTACGTTATGTTTTTGATAGTAGTAGTTTCATTACACCCAGAAGATTTTTAATGAATAACTAAAACAAATATCCTATTATTTGACAAATAAATATACAGATCAGTTTATTTAAAGTAATTGGCTGCAAAAATAGACTAATACATGACCCAGTCGAATTAATTTGGGCAAATAATGTTGTGTAAGCATGTTTGGCAACCACGAGGCCGCAAACGCAGAAATATTTGATCGTAAAACATCGAATTCTAAGAATTCTGTTTCAATATTTACATATTTAGAGCTTTCAATGCGTACCTACGTTATATTCAATACCTACTACCTGTTTGGTTCAAGTTTCGACAAATGGTCGTCGGATAAAGTAATCGCTTGGGAAGGTTCTTCCTGTCGCGATGTCGTGTCACTAGTTCTTTCGAAACAGTGTGGTCTTTCGTGTATGTATTTATTTATATTTGAAGTAGAATGGTTTTTATTTTATAATAACTAGGGACAGTGGCGAAGTGTGGCATAAAAGAAGGCAGGTCTATACCCAGCAGTGAGTGTTACCAGTCTGAGATGATGATGATGAGGGACAGTGTAAGTTCATAGAAACATTGTAAAGGTACACATAGGTACACAGGATTTCAGGAGCACGAAAATATGTTTTTTTTTTTATGTTCGCGTATGTAAGCGTTTGATACAACTTACCTACAAGTCCGATGATCCGATAATCCAGCTAACAAAAACGATTGTAACATCATTGATTACCTACGCCATCGTATCCCTGACCTACCTCAATAAACTAGCACTAAACGATCCAACGATCACTTGTCTAAGACCTGTCAGGGCTCAAATTTGCCGTGAAACGATGGTCAGGCCTCCGCGCCACAGGGGGCCTTTTAGACTAATATTGAAATATCTTTTATCTTTCTTTTTGTGGCGTAGAAATGACACCTGTCAAAGTTATGCTCCCACGAGTGGCATTGTTGGTAATGGGAGATAATCCGAGGTTTGCAAACAAACCTGTGTCCGGTGAGGGACAATGGCTACGGATATCAATGCTTGCTAAGTCTTTGTTTACGTAAAAAAATAACAAACATTAGATCCGTAGGAGTCAGATACTGCTAAACCGTTTTTCATCCGAGTCACTAAGTTTTTGGAACTCCTAAACAACAAAATTGTTGATGACAATATTATTTGTAAAGGTTTTTTTTTTAATTTTTAAATGTTAAAAATGTCTGTTTTGCGCGGTGTAGGTAATCAAATAGGTTACCTTTCGATATCATAGTATGGTAGCATATCTTTATTATTTTGTAAAAACGAGTCAAAACTAACAAAATCTCTTTTTCTTTGCAGCTCCGAAATTGATGATCCCACCAGCCGAGTTCGTCAGCCAAGGCGTGATGGGCAGCCCCCAGGAAGGAATGCGCACGCCCACCGGTGGGCAAATCATGAACCCACTCCTCAACCTCAACAACACAGGCCGAACAAACTTCACCAACAAACAACTCACAGAACTTGAGAAAGAATTCCACTTCAACAAATACCTCACGAGAGCGAGAAGGATAGAGATAGCATCCGCTCTACAACTGAACGAGACGCAAGTAAAGATTTGGTTTCAAAATCGGCGGATGAAACAGAAGAAAAGGATAAAAGAGGGACTCATAGTCGCTCCCGAGGTCACCCCGGCCAATGTGTCCAATGAGAACAGCAGGGAGTCAAGCTAGAGTGAACCTAAACGCTATGTTTTTATGGACGATTTTTGAAGTCGAACTGTGTTTCCAGTGTAGTTAGCAAGACGCATAATATAGATTCCTAAAATAATTACTAGCTATGTAATTCCTCTAACGTTGAATACATTTTATCTAATCGTATATCTTGACGAATGACAACTATACTTTTTAACCGACTTCAAAAAAAAGAGGAGGTTATATGTTCGGCTGTATGTATGTTTTTTAGTGTAAGTATAAATTATTATTTTTGAAAAGAAAGAGGTTTTTTGGTTTGACTTATTTATTATTGTAAAGCCGCGATCCTATTTCAAATTAATTCTCTTATGATTTTCAAAATATACCTAGCTCATTTTCGTTACTTGTCATTCGTCAAGAAACACAACAGAAAATAATATCTTCTTTGTCTAATCATCTTTAGATACTTTAGGGTGTTCATATTTTTAGTAATATCAATGAAATCGTTCTGAGATTGTATTAAGATAAGCTAGTAGATAAGATAGGTATTTTAGAAGTTTTTTATTTATTTTTTATCATTATTTTATTTTTACCAAAGCTCATTTCCATAGAACATTCATTCGTTTGTCAAAAGTATAAAAAGTTATATTTTCATTGAATTATACTAAAATCAAAAGTTGATTCTTATTTTTTGTGTATTTTTGTATTTGTTGAATGTTAAAATCGAGTTTTATGTGCATCAACATTTTACTCGTTTCTATATACCAGAAAGTTAGCAAAATAGACCCAGCTTTATGTAAAGCGTTTAGTTATGTATTGTGATGACAGCCTTTTATGTACCCCGAATAATTTAAAAGAACCAAAATATACTTTTACATAGGCTTTATTATGTACCTATATTACGTTATTTTTACATGAAAAATAGCAGTTTATGTTCAAAATCATTCAACTTCCATTACAGCTTTCACAAATAGTTTTATAGACGGCATAAAACGGTAATCAAAAACTTTTATGCGTCGAAATAAAAGAAAAAAAAACACTAATAACACTATTGAGCTGACTTTTGAAATTTAGGTTTTCATAATGTTTTCCACTGAAAAATAATAAAAAATTCGTCGCCTATTAGGAGTTCCTAGTCCCTTTTGTAATACATTATGTACAGAAACTTTGTACATAGCTCGTGTGAATTATAATGTAAATCGTATGTAGGTTGATAATTGTAATTTCATCATTAAATTAATTGTGTCTATTTTCATATTGCCGTTTTATTTGTTCTTCGCAACTTCGCTAGTTATAAAACTATAGTGATATGATAGATAGATATTTTATCAACCGACTTCAAAAAAGGAGGAGGTTCTCAAGTCGTCTGTATGTTTTTTTTTTTGTATCTTGTTACGCGATTGTTCCGCCATTTGTTGACCGATTTGCAAAATTATTTTTATGTTTGAAAGGGTATACTCCAGAGGTGGTCGCATATAAATTTTATTCCTGAGGGATTGATAGTTTCCCCGTAAAACTCTAAACACCTTCCCTCCTAGCCATGTCACAAATAGAAATCGAATCGACAGCTTGACGCCCTGAGTCACACCGCGTTTCGAGTCAAACATTGAAGTCGGTTTTCTTTTTAGTATTAAAACGTAATTATTTCTCAGAATAGTTGACAATCTCAAGTTATTAATAACACAATAGCTAAAATAGTTTCATAGTGTTCCTCATCGTATTAGGTTTGTCTAGACACTATGAGGGAGACTTTCCCAGCAGTGGGACATATAAACTAACTTTTCCCTCCCTCTAATGACAAAACGTATTCTGCCGTAGGTACGAATATAAAAAAAAACAGTATGTAATATATTTTAATAAAAAATAAAATATATTAATTAGGAATGTTAATACTCTTTATAGCTTTACAATAAATATACCTCAGTTTTACCTTAAATAAAACCATGTTAAAGGAACTTATTCTACATACACCCATTAACATAACTCAAGGCACTTTTAATCCTCATCTTCGTAAATAAAATAAAATAAATGTTCTAGTTATTAAAAAGCCACGCGACTAGAGTTCCATCATAAATTCATAGCCAATCATTATTCACTTTAAATAATTTGGTTTTATTTCATCTTTAGGACTAGTTTCACGAAACTTTATCTAACAGAGCGTTAGTTAATTTGACATCAAATTTAGTAGAGAAACAACGGATTCAATATTAAACAGACCGTTACGATTGCTTTGTGCTCCACCATGCTCTTACAAAGGAATATCTTCATTAACAATCCGCTAAATCTAATCGCTGGTCGGCCCGTTAGCTCACTAGCAGTTGACATCGTAGAAAATTAAAAATATATCACAACAACCAAAAATCCGAGAGTGATAGCCGTTTGTCTGCGCAGAACACAATTTTGTATGATAAAGCGTTCCCTGCGCAATAGAATGGAGTTTACGGCGGGCCCTAGACCATCAATTATATTGCGCAATGTTATATTGTGCAATATTATTTATTACAGACCGTTTAGGGTTAATATTAAAGATTGCTGTGGAAATCGATGGGGGAGGCCTATGTTCAGCAGTGGACACTAGATGGCTGACATGATGATGATGATGATTAAAGATTGCGCTATGATTGAACGAAAGTTTGTGCGAGTTTAATTTTTATTGCACCATATTTTTTTATTGCGTCGTGTAAGGTAAGTATTGCGCAATATTATTCATTTTTTATATGAATAAGAAGTGAAACGTCCGGCTAAAACCATTGCGCAATTCCTATTATTGTGCAATATAATTGATCGTTTGGATTCAAAGCACATTTCAATCTTATTGTACAATAAAATGTATTGTACAATGTTATTGTAGGTCTATGGCCCGCCTAAGACGTGACTAGTTTCTATGGAATTGAAGTTATATCTTAGCAGTTTCGATAATTTCAAACTTCATGTTGTTTTCAGTGAGATTGTTCACGAGGTTTGTGTTCCTGAACGCGACTCCGGTCGTTAATACACCTCCCCTGAAATATTAACTATATTAAACATCGCTTTTGGAACGAAGTTCCTTTTCGGACGGTATCGAGGATGAGGGCTGGAATAATTTTTTTACCGTCACGATATATCGCTGTCTCCGGGATATAAAATGATAACTGCAAAAACACAGCTTTACAGGAGAAGCAAGTTCAAGTTCAAGTTTTCAAAAGTTGTAACTTCGTACCGACCGAGTGTTCCACGACACTCACGTACTTTTTTTTAAGTTGAGCGCTCGTGGTCGTGCTTGCTTAGTTGAGTAGAGTTATGTTTATATTTTTTTAAATTCGACGGAACAGCTGTTTATTACTTACTTGCCGGGCATTTTATCACTTTCCTCGAGTATCGTGATGGCGGAGTACAGCAGGGCAGACACTGTCGCGCCATACCCGGGGTTCTTGCCGCACACCTACAACATTATGATTATGACCCATACTAATATTATAGGGCTGAAAAGTAAAGGATTAGCGAGTTTATATGTTACGTTCCCCAAAACGCAACGATAGCGCGATAGAATTTTTCCTGTGGCGCCATCTATTATGTAGTAAAATGTGTCTGTCTGTCTGTCTGTCTGTTTGTTACCTTTTCACGCCTAAACCACTGAACAGATGATGCTGAAATATGACATGGATAAAGATTATGTCCCAGAGACGGACATAGGCTACTTTTTTTTCAAAACTAATCATGAAGGGCGTGAAATAAGGGTTGAAATTTTGTATGGGGACTTAAAGTGAAGTTCCAGTTGAAGGCCACTAGATGGCGTTGCTGTTCTATGGCTGAGGTCGAGATGGCGCTATTATTGCATTTTTATTTTTAAAAGTATCAGAAGAGAATCTTCTGAACAGCAATTTTCAGTTCTGTTTTTATTAAGTACTAGCTGTCCGCCCCGGCTTCGCACGGGTTTATTATAGGTATTTAACAAAAATTTAATAACAACATGGCGATCCCGGAGCGGGATGTATGATCCTTTAAAGTTTAGAGGTTAATATTTAGGTAAGGTCTAAGGTAGGTAAGGGAGTATTGGGCAGTAAGGCAGGTTTGGACACCACCGGCAAATCCTCGTGTTATGCCGGCCATACACCATCATGCCAATCCACCCCCATACATGGTCAATTCTAACTGATCAAATTCCGATTTGACGATAGGCATGATGGTTTATGGCCGACATGACACGGGGGTGTCCAAACCTCTCTACTGCCCAATGCTCACCTACCTCCCATATATTTTCATTGATATATTACCACTCCCTTCCATTCATTCCATAGTTCCCAGACACTTTTTAAACTATCATGGTTTTCAACATTTTTAACACAGTTAACGGGATATTTACCATGATTTAATGTTTTTTGAGTTTCCCGATATTTCGGCGCAGTTGCATACGCCATGATCAATAGTATCTATGGTATTAATTATGGTTAAATCCCGTTACCTGTGTTAAAAATCCCAGACACTTGTCCTACCCTACTAACTGATATTTATTCTGTGGTCGCGATGTATCTTACATTTTTAAACTCATGACAACTTTTGAATAAAATGTCCAATTTCAATCATTCAAAAAGTAATCGACGGGTACTGAAACAGCTTTTACTACGAAGGAATTTATTTGGATAAGAATAAATACCAAAATAAGAATAACGTGGTCTGCTTTTGGTCGTCATTTTTATTCACTTTTTAAATTATAAAAGTTGTTATTCTGACACAACCACAATAGTTGGACATATGCTATCGCTGACTTTTTTGTAGATATTGATACGTTCTTTAATATTGTAGAACATTTTTTTGTTCTATCATCAATAGTTTTCGCAGCGCACGCGATATGAAGAATTTTATGTTCAAAATTTTTACACCTTTGGTTACATTATTGCAATTTTCATAAGGATCTCTAATTTTTTTGAAAATAATTTATAGCCTATGTTCATCACAGATAATGTAGGATTCTAATGGTGAAAGAATTTTTCAAATCGGTCCAGTAGTTTCGGAGCCTATTCAATTCAAACAAACAAACAAATGTTTCCTCTTTATAATATTAGTGTAGATGTTATTTTGCTGACGAAGTCGCGGGTACCAGCTAGTTGTCTATAAAATATATTTTTGCTGACCACGCTGAATAATATTATTGTCTTTTACCCTGCTTAGTCTTTCTAGGTTGATAGTTTGGAAATAAAAAGTGCAATCCTTACTCCTACTCAGTCAAATTATTCAAATACACTTAATAATATAAATCATCTAGAATAGCTGTAAATAAAGGCCGCAGCTCTAGTTCCATATTTTTTGGCAACAAATGAAAAAAAAAAACCTACTGCATCGTCACCTTAGCAACGACGCGTTTGTTAGGCTTCTCCTTAACATCCGTGCCCTCGTCCCAACCTTCACCATACAACACCATCTGGTATTTGGTGTTCCCCATCACCACATCCGAGGGGCCCTCGTGAGATACGAAGCCGAACGAGAACAAGCGAGGATGGGCTAGGAGAAGGCGGCGGCAGAAGGCTAATCTGGAAATTAAAAACTATTGTCAACTACTCGGTTGGAATGAAGTTTGTACATTTGATATTCTGCGCACCTTGTGCACCACTTTTTGCACTCTGCGCATCTTCTTTGGTAGTTAGGTACTATGCGCACCATTTTGCACAATTTGTGAAGTTATCAACGAAAACATGTTTTTTGCTTCTCCTGTAAAGTTGTTTTTGCAGTTATCCTTTTATTCCTCGGAGACAGCGATATGTCGTGACGGTGAAATCGACCGCTTTTTATTTCTAGCCTCCATCCTCGATGCCGTCCGAAAAGGAACCTCGCTCCAATAAATAGATAGGTGTTCCTAAAGCACGGTGGATATTGTTTCGGATCTATTGGGAGTTTTAAAATTCTTGTCACAGCTCATATTTTACCTTAGGGGCAGGTAAATTAGAGAATTTGTCATTTATATTTATATTATCAATATGACGTCACAAAATATATGTATTACTTTGCACGAAAGGTGTTTGAGGCGTAATTTTAATCCTTTTAGGACACTCATGGCAAAATAACGACAAAAAGCAATAAAATAAAGACGATCCGGTAAAGGTTGCTGGGTGCCGTTGGGTGCAGGCTGCACAAGATCGATCGCTGTGGAAATCGAATTCAGCAGTGGACACTAGATGGCTGACATGATGATAATGATTTTAAAGGTGGTTATATAGTACCTAGTGAGCAGGTACAGGCCAGCCACTCCCAGCAGCCCGAGCACGCTAGCCCACAGCCCCCCTATCTGGATGTAAGCGCGGAACTGCGCCGGCCTACCGCCGCGCTCCAGTTATATAGTACCTAGTGAGCAGGTACAGGCCAGCCACTCCCAGCAGCCCGAGCACGCTAGCCCACAGCCCCCCTATCTGGATGTAAGCGCGGAACTGCGCCGGCCTACCGCCGCGCTCCAGTTATATAGTACCTAGTGAGCAGGTACAGGCCAGCCACTCCCAGCAGCCCGAGCACGCTAGCCCACAGCCCCCCTATCTGGATGTAAGCGCGGAACTGCGCCGGCCTACCGCCGCGCTCCAGTTATATAGTACCTAGTGAGCAGGTACAGGCCAGCCACTCCCAGCAGCCCGAGCACGCTAGCCCACAGCCCCCCTATCTGGATGTAAGCGCGGAACTGCGCCGGCCTACCGCCGCGCTCCAGTTATATAGTACCTAGTGAGCAGGTACAGGCCAGCCACTCCCAGCAGCCCGAGCACGCTAGCCCACAGCCCCCCTATCTGGATGTAAGCGCGGAACTGCGCCGGCCTACCGCCGCGCTCCAGTTATATAGTACCTAGTGAGCAGGTACAGGCCAGCCACTCCCAGCAGCCCGAGCACGCTAGCCCACAGCCCCCCTATCTGGATGTAAGCGCGGAACTGCGCCGGCCTACCGCCGCGCTCCAGTTATATAGTACCTAGTGAGCAGGTACAGGCCAGCCACTCCCAGCAGCCCGAGCACGCTAGCCCACAGCCCCCCTATCTGGATGTAAGCGCGGAACTGCGCCGGCCTACCGCCGCGCTCCAGTTATATAGTACCTAGTGAGCAGGTACAGGCCAGCCACTCCCAGCAGCCCGAGCACGCTAGCCCACAGCCCCCCTATCTGGATGTAAGCGCGGAACTGCGCCGGCCTACCGCCGCGCTCCAGTTATATAGTACCTAGTGAGCAGGTACAGGCCAGCCACTCCCAGCAGCCCGAGCACGCTAGCCCACAGCCCCCCTATCTGGATGTAAGCGCGGAACTGCGCCGGCCTACCGCCGCGCTCCAGTTATATAGTACCTAGTGAGCAGGTACAGGCCAGCCACTCCCAGCAGCCCGAGCACGCTAGCCCACAGCCCCCCTATCTGGATGTAAGCGCGGAACTGCGCCGGCCTACCGCCGCGCTCCAGTTATATAGTACCTAGTGAGCAGGTACAGGCCAGCCACTCCCAGCAGCCCGAGCACGCTAGCCCACAGCCCCCCTATCTGGATGTAAGCGCGGAACTGCGCCGGCCTACCGCCGCGCTCCAGCAGGGCGCGTTGTGTGCGGTACACGATGGAGTTGTCCGAGCCCGGGAAAGGAAGGGACCACCTTCCAGAACGCTGGTGGAGCACTGACCTGCGATACAAATGAGAGTAAATTACAAAATTTGATCGAAGACAACAGACCATAAAAAAACCGTGGCACTCCCGGGAGTGCCGAGAGAAGTGAAAACTTAAACAGAAAAAATATTATGCATTTCTATTCACCCGTTTAATTATAAAATAAGCGTTTAGAAATGTAAAAATATTGCCGTAATAGTTTACCGAGTACAAAACTAGATGGCGCTATCGGTAGGTGTCGGTGAGCAGTCACGTGACTCGCACGTGACCTTTTCGAGGCGAATCCAAGAATTTATTCTCATCTCATCAAAAATGTCCAAAGCGTCTAAAGAAGTTTTCGCTTTAAAAATTTTTGGATATTTCACAAAACACCATCTGGCACCAAAGTGAGCAAAACTTACATTATGGATAGATACTTCATAGAGAACACCCAGACCCGAGACAAATATTTGCAGATCATACAAACATTTGTCCTGCGGCTGGAATTGCACCTCTATGTCGCAGAAGGTGGTCCTACGCCCGCTGCGCTACTTAAAGATTTTCAATGAAATGTCGGGCAATAAACTAAATACAGGGTGTAAAAAGACTGCTACCGAAAACTGAGGGGTTTCAATCTGACCATGATTTTGAACATGTTAAGCGAAAAAAAAACGCAAAGTTAGCTACGTCTTTTGATTTTATTTTCTAGTTATTTACTGCTAGTACAACATAATAAGACCATATCTACCTAATAATTGCATTTATAAAAGAAAAAAACTATTAAAACTCAAAATCCAGCAATCTACGTATAAAAACGCGCCCAGTACATACACAAACAGTAATCTTTAAACGCTGTTTTCTCCGGTTTTCTCCTTTGTTTTCCTATAATGATTTTTTCGGAAAATACTTTTGGATTTAGTTGTGTGTTGGGATGCTGTACCTATCCCTTTCGGCTTCGGTAGACGTCTTTTTACACCCTGTATATTATGAGTGATAAAAATTTAATAAATACTGAAACATGATAACAAAATCAATACAGTTCATACCGTTTCTTCAGTTTGGGCTCTAGGGCAGGCATTCTTTCAGGATACAACTTCATTCTTAGTGGCTTCAACTTATCATAATGCGCCAAACTGGAAAGTAAATCATAAATGAATGTTTATCTAAATACATCAAAAACAGGAGTAGAATCACCTAGTTTTAAGACGTTTCAAAGTGGTCCCAGCGATCCTACTGAATGGAATGCTTTTTGACTTTGATTTTGACATATTTTGATGGCTTACTTCGCTCGCTGTATACATGTCTAGTGAGCGTAGTAAGCCATCTTTATTAGTAAGTTAAGTAACCCTTAAAGTAAATCAGCATTGATTAATTATTGCAATATAATTGAATATTTTATGGACAAATTTGAAGAATATAACTGTTTATAGGACTTACTAGATATTGAATAATTATTGGACTGTTATTAACTTTTAATTGGCATTGACATTGTATTAATTAATTACTTATTTGAATTGACATGTTACTTAATTTAATAGACATTTTACTGTGTGACATTTTGCATGCTTTAAGCTGATCATGGTGGTTCTTTTAATTTTAATTATTTCTGTTTTAGACCTAAGTTTACCCATGTATCGCGAAATGAATAATATGAATACTTTGCTAATCAGCACTATTGTGTTGTTAGTGAATTTTAAACAGATATTTATTTTTTTACTTTAAAAAATAAAACTTGTTTGACAGAAATAGTAAAGAAAATGCAGATATCAGTTACCTATAGACAAGCGACTCCCATGTCCCGTAGTGGATAGAGCCTTCTTTAAGCGCGCGCTTGCGCAGGTCCGGGGGCAACGACGAGCTCATGTAGGACTCCACACTGTTAAGAGTACCTGAAAAAAGGTATAAAATTGACATTTCAAAGACTGAAACCACATAAACTCAGCCTTAATGCTATCATGATAAAGTTCATTTCAGCCTGTTAACTCTAAACTAAAAGATGCAACCGAACTTCGACATTAAACAGAGACATATAGAGTCCATATTACCATAAGATTTACCTCCGAACTGTTGTTGCAGGAACACAGTGCCCATATCATTGGGGATGCTATCGAAGCCGCACGCACTGATGACGTAGACGCCTGCATTTTTAGCTTGCTCTGAGTATTTCAATTGCATCGACTCGATGAACTAAAATAAAACAAAGATAATAAGAATAAGAATAAATGTACTTGACCCACACAACACAATACAATGAAATTAAGAACAACAAACATTTAGACGATACGAGTAGGTACAAAGAAACGTAATAAAAAATAAACAAAAATAAAAAACAAATTATCCATGTCCTACCTATTTTTGTGTGGTGCCAAAAAGGTCCAGTCTCAGCTTTAGTGCTGCTCCCAGGAGAGGGAGACAGCGCTGATTTTCAGACTGGGCCTTACAGGGTGACATCACGCGCGGTTAACATAAACATATATAGAGATAATGGGAGATAATGGGATCTCCCTCCTAGTGGTTTTCATCATGACACACCGTCTACTGACACAGGCTAGTGTCTGGAGACTGGTGGAAGCACGCCTTCCGATCTTAAGATCGTAGGTTCGAATCCTGTCGTGAACCAATGTGTCATTTTATCCAATCATTTATGTGCACAGGTGTCAGTAGGCTAAAATGGTAAGAAAAATGCACCTTTCTAATGCAAGTCGTTACCTACTCTCAAATGGTAAAGCAAAATGGCGGCGGGCATGTGGTATTAATTTCTTCGAAAATGTATGTTTCTACTCTATTTTTTCTACTACTATACATCTTTTGGCAATTCCATAATTTTGAGGATGTCTAGGGGACCAAACCTACCGGCAAATTCATGCCCAAATTTTGCAGAAATTAGCATTACGTGACTTAATTCTGACTCTTTACACCGACCACAAACTCCTCACCTGAGGCTCCCCCGTGATGTCGACATGGTGAGCACCCGCCTCCACGGCCGCCTTGACGACCTGCTCGCCGTACAGGAAGTAAGGGCCGCAGCAGTTGGCGATAACCCGCGCTTGGGCACACATCGCCTTCAAGGACGCCGAGTCTGATACGTCGGCGATTATTATCTTTATGTGGCTTTGGTCTTCGCCTAGAAGGGAGATTTTGGCTACATTTAAAAGACTAAGGAGGCTTTTCCTTTACTTCGGCGAAAACTTGCGGGTCAAACGCGAACGCGAACGGAACAACGTATCTTTACCGCTTTGGTAACGTGTGTCAACATCCATATCAGGCTTCCCCGGAAATGCGCTTTTTGATAAGTGGTTATTTATACGCGTTATACAAAAGCGTGCGTTTCAAATGTATACGTACCTAATGTGTAGGTACCTATACGCAACGCGTTTATGATAGTCAAAAACGCAAAACGCTATCGTTTGACGCTATCGTTTCGTGTCCCGCGAGTTTGAAACGCAGGTTATGCCAAAGCTTTATCTTCTGGGAGATGTACCGAGGTATCTACCGTTCAAAAACTCGTGGGCAAGTAACACTGATTGAATTGAATTGAATTGAAAAATTTATCAATTTGATTGGATTTTTTAATAGCTTTGGGTTCTAGTTAATCATTTGATGGGAGAATTCTTAAGTATGCCAGTGCTGTATGAGTTGGAGATGTAACAGCTGGTTTATGGATCGGCAACATGCATGTGTTGCCTCTATTACGGGCATAGAAGGAACCCGTGCAATGTTTTAAAGGAAATGTTCCGTTTCTCGATAACTGTGATTATTGTGTTCATTCAAGCATCGCGCCTTCCTCATTACCACATAAGTGTTAAATAAATGTACATACATAACAGACTATTTCAATAATTGTTTGTACAGTAGGTAGGTACTTACATCAATAGTTGCTTACATTATGAAATATTTACCAACTGCAGAATATGGGATAAGTAGGTATCTACTGCATCAATAGGAATTCTGTATTTTATCAACATCTGCATGAACTAAGATGTGAAAAGGTACCTACTGATTATTTCTCCTTGTCATGTCACTAGTTCTTTTTAAATTAGTGCAGTGGTGCGGCTTAAAGATAGATAGAAAGCGTTTATTGTTGAGAAGTTCATATTGTTTCCGGTTAGTAGTGCCTTAAATCCTAAATTAGGTTTAACTAGACACTAGAGTTCTCTAATATAATTTATGCACACGCTTAATACCTATTACGCACACACAGGCACAGCGGTGTCACCGTCTTGTGTTCTAGCTAATGGCGCGGGATGCACCAATCACGCGCATCAGACAGGCGACCATTTTGTGAAATGAGTGACATCGCTGCGCCTGAGCTTAGCTATAGAATGCTCCTTTTTTGTAAAAGTAAGATGGTAGAAAATTACATATTTTAAATAATGCATTTTAGAAAAAAAAAAGAAGCTCCTCGTATGTGCTGATTATTGGGATGAGTGATAAAAACTCACCAGTCTTCTTGGCCACATCTTGCATGAGAGTCTCCAGTTTGGAGTGGTTGCGGCCGGCGACGCCCCACGTGATCCCTGGGTGCTTCTTGGACAAGCGGACCATCTCCAACACGGCATATTTGCCGGTGAAGCCCGTCGCGCCAAATATCACTATACTAAGACGGGACATCTGAGGAACAAATTAAATGGGGTACCTTAAAGTAGGTATACTTAGTATGAACCTACACACACTGTGAAGGCTAAGATGATTTTGCAGCTAAAATACATATTTATAATCTTTTTAACTTCATTTAAATTTATAAAAGGGTTTGATATTTAATTCTAGACTAATATAAATATTCATAGTAGGTACCTAATCTAGACTAATTTATAACATTATGTTATTTACATTTTTTACAGGGTTTTACAGGGGAAGTTTGAAAGTAGCGTCAGTGACTGACAAATTGAGAAATGGAAGGTTGGCGTGGTATGGGCATGTCATGAGGAGGGATGAGAGTCATATAACACGACGAGTGATGAGTATGAATGTGGATGGATATACGGGTAGGGGTAGGCCTAAGAAAAGATGGATGGACTGTGTGAATGTGGATATGTTTGTGAATTCTGATATGACGTCTGATAGAGGGAAATGGAAGAGAGAAACATGTTGTGCCGACCCCACTTAAGTGGGATAAGGGCAGGAAGAAAGGTTTTAATATTTATAGTTTGTTGTTGTCAAGCGCACGAAAGGAGCCTCTTAGAGGCGCACTTAAAATCCTTTCACCACACTGGTTCGAAAGAACTGGTAACATGACAGGAAGAAGAAGACCTAAAGAATAATAAATATTAGCTAGGTAATGAATATTACTTTGGGAGTGTCAAGTAATTAGTAGGTTGTGTAGATACTTACCTAGTTTTTGTAAGTTTGTACCACCTACACAGATAAACATTGAATTTAAGTTTCAGAATCAGAGTCCATTCAAATCTAATCTACAAAATAATGATCTAAAAGTAGATAAGTATTAATAGATTTACATATAGCCACAATATAAAATAATACTTTATTCTATTCTATTCTAATATAGCCCAGATAAATAAGTGAGTACTATGTACAAACTAGCTTAGAGGTAAAAGGTTAGGTCTAACACTCTAACACTTAGAGGTCTAACGCTCTGGCTACCTTTTAATTATTGTATATTTTTATCTTTGTCGTACTACTTAAGTAAACCTATCTAGAAATATGTTTATGTGCCCTCTTTTAATGCATGTTGTGATACCCTATAATTATGGGAACACTAGACCTAAGACATTTTGTTTTAACTCTTGTATGTAAGGTGTACACCCGTGTTGGGTATCCTTAATAAATAAAATATAATAAAATAAAGATTCATCTAGCTGCCTGCACCTAGTTGAACAGCTTAGAACTTACATTCTACTCTCCATAATGCATGTTTTTTCTCTATGTAAGAAAGAAGACCAATAATTTACTTAGATATAAAAAAAGTTAGCAACCTTTGGCCTTTGGGAAGTAATAGCAAAATCTTTCTAATATATAAAATTCTCGTGTCACAGTTTTCGTTGCCATACTCCTCCGAAATGGCTTGACCGATTTTGATGAAATTTTTTGTGCTTATCCAATATCTATGAGAATCGGCCAACATCTATTTTTCATCCCCCTAAATGTTAGGGGTAGTCCACCCCAAAATTTATTTTTTATTTTTTAGACAAAATTTTTAATTTCAATTTTTTTATGATACAACATACAAAAATACATACAATCCTCAATTTTCACCCTTCTACGATCAACCCTTATTTTTTAATAGCGATATAATGGAAAAACAACGTTTGCCGCGGGTCAGCTAGTATAAATATAAATAAATGATAAATAAATAATGCTATTCTGCATCATCAGCCAAGGAGTCAACCGACATCAAGTCGGGGTCACCAATATATAGCGGATGTATTGGATCTGCCTACCTAGACTTCTTCTAGCACTGGTAAATAAGAAACTTGGTAGACTTTCACACTATATTGAAACTCGATACAGATAGGTATAAAATATTCGCGACTTCTCAACTAACTTATGCACATAGCTACGACACGTACACGCGACGTGACCCGGCTAAGAGGTGGCGTGTGTTCGCCTTCAGATATTTGCGAGGACTCCTTTCTTGATTGCGCCGCACCGCTTTATAAGAATTGAGAGAGCTCTAAACGACATGCGCAAAATAGCAATGTTCCTTTTACAAATATTTAACTAATATATTGCCTGCCAGTTGTATACACAAATCGTTTATAGTCTGCTATCCAAATAGATTCTATATAATACAAATGAGTTTATTTACACGACAACTCGTACTCCTACAGACTTTTCACACAGCATCATCTAGCCCCAAAGTAAGCAGAGGTTGTGTAAATATAAAGATACTATTTAGAACTTACACAAAGTAAAATTAACGCTAGGAAGGAATGCCTTTTACGTACCTTCCAAAGTAAAAAGGACGAAGACCGACCGACCGACGATTATACTTAACTAAAGGTTGTTTACTTATGCACACTTTACGAAAAATAAACAAAATCAGCTGTTATTCGGCTGCACAACACCATCCGCTTTAAGGTCGATTCACACATATCAGTGTTGCTTCCGTTCCGGCACCGGCACCGGCACAGTGAAAAATATTCTTTCATACATTCTCTATGAAAGTATCTACACTTGTCCGTGTCAGTGTTGCTTCCGTGCTCTCAGTGTCCGTTCCGGCACCGGCGATCACGGAAGGATTGATTGCCACCGATATTTTTTGCCGGATCACGGACGCCGGCAAAACGATGGACGAGCGATTGATAGAATTGGTTCGTGAAAACCATGTGTTGTATGATTTATCTCATGGAAAATACATGGATGCAAAAGATAAAAACAATTTGTGGAACCAAATAGTGTATAATAATAAAAAAATAAAATATATCTTATAGTGTATAATATATAACCATATAGTGTGAAATATTCTCCTTCTGTCTCTCTTGATTTCCATGCATCATGGACCCATTTTCTCTTTTTTCCCATTTTTGATCTTCTTCTTCTTCGTCTAGAGCATTGCTAGTTCCGTAGTGTTGAAGAGAGCCATAGCAACAATGACGACGGACACGTTTTTCACTGAAGCTCCGTGAACTGAGCACTGACATGTGTGAATAGACATCACTGAAGCAACACTGAAGCAACACTGAAGCACTGTGCCGGAACTGTGTCGGAACGGAAGCAACACTGATATGTGTGAATCGACCTTTAATATCTCTATGCCATCCGCCCGGCGGGGCCGTCAAATCAAAGTCAGTTCAGTTCAGTTTCTTGGTTAATGGCTTCTGCGACTTGTTGTCACAATTCTGCCAGTGTCCGTGTCAAGATAGTCATGTCAAATCAAAGTCAAACAAACGACGAAATGCGGACTATTGTCTATTGCTGACTGAGTGCTAGGAAACAGACAGATGTTAGTGACAGTGACAATTAAAAATAATGAGAATATAATGTCATTCCCTTCGTTTCGTTGACACTTGACGTTTGACGTCAATAAAATTGTTTGTATGTACGTAACGTCAAACGTACGTACGTTTATGATCGTGGATTCTAATCTAACCTTTTCAATTTTCATTCTTAAAATTGTATTGCTAGGTCACAAGATACTCACAATGGAATTAAATGAAAGAATTCTACATTACCTTGATAAATGTGATAATGTGGACACACTACATCTGGCGAGTGAATTCAGTGAGGACCATCAGAAAATAGTTGGTGCTGTGAAAAGTTTGGAGGCTCTCGAGATGGTTGTGTCTGTAGCTGCCAAGAGTACAAGATGGGAGCTCACGGAAGAAGGTAGACTTGTAGCGGAGAAGGGAAGTCATGAAGCAGTTCTGTACAGGAGTATTCCTGAAGCCGGTATCGCCCAGGCAGAGGTTATGAAGGTGAGAGGTAGATATGTATTTCAAGAGGATGATAACGATTGTTATTATAAATTCTCAAAATATGAATTTGTCACTGCTCCTCTGTTTTTATATGTTTGCTGGATCTGAATGGAAATTAAGAAAGTTTCAAAATCATCGTGAGAAGAATTAAATGTTAAATCCTGGCTAGTCTATTCTAGGTAGGTATAGAAAATACAATCTAAACTCACTTATTTGTAGCATAATATCCTAGCTCTCTTTTGACTGTTATAAACTAGCAGGTAAATGAAATATCTAAAATATACAAAATGTCTATACCTAGCCAGTATTGCACAGACGTGTGTGTCAACAGTAATGACCTAAAATATTTTATTTTCAGACAGTACCAAATGCAAAAGTTGGCTTCAGCAAAGCAATGTCTTCTGGTTGGATACTAATCGATAAATCTGGAGGAGCACCACTAGTGAAGAGAAAAGTTGACACCATCACCGATGCAGTGCAGGAACATTTAAATGAAATCAAAAAAGGCATTGACAACCTTCCTGATAATGTCCGAAACGACTATAAGAAACGGAAGCTTCTAGAACAAGTTACAGTAAAAAGTTTCATCCTGACAAAAGGACCGCAGTTCTCGACAACTATCAAAAAACTAGAGACTGATCTCACTAGTGAAATGCTGTTGAGTGGTGCATGGAAGACTCTGCAGTTCAAGCCATATAACTTTGATGCTTTAGGTAAGCTCTTGTAAAATAATATGACCTAAAAGTCATATTGTCCTGACTAAAAGTCCTAAGACATCATAACTACGATTTCAGTGTTTTGGCGGAGTATCAGAAAGTACTATTGAACCACATCACCCAGACCTAGAACAAATATCTGCAGATCATCCATTTATAAAAGTAAATTTACACCTCTTGCATCTCAGCCCATTTCCCCATTAAATAAACTGTCTAGAAAACCACAAATTTTGAGTTAATTAAGTGATGTATTTGGAGATACCTGTCTATTCTACAAATCCCGGTATCTATTTATATTCTATAATTTTTAAGGTCAGCCCCCCGAGAGTGGAAACCTCCACCCGCTATTGAAGGTCCGCTCGGAGTTCCGGGAGATATTCCTCGAGATGGGCTTCACGGAGATGCCGACCAACATGTATGTGGAGAGCTCCTTCTGGAACTTTGATGCGCTGTTCCAGCCTCAACAGGTATTTTTATCAACCTATCATAAATTAGAAACCTAGTGACAAGCATAACGCCCTGTTATTCATTTTCGTAAGTATATTCGCAAGAGTTAATAACCAACCAAATGACCTGTTGACGCAGTTTTCAGGCCTCTATCATGGCTTTGTTCCCTAAAAATACCAATGATGACGAAGCCGGCTGAAACGGCGTTGGCTGGACGATCTCTTTGTTTTAAGAGTGGTGGGAGATCGCTAGAGATAGGTTGGAAATTATTGAGAGCTTTTACCCTGCAGTAGGACGAGATAGGTTTTAAAAAGTTAATACACGTGGTTGTTGCAACACAGCCAAAACGTCAGGATAAAATAAGATAAATTAACACGATAAAATCCTGCAAAGTATATTTTTTGAATTTTTTTCTGGAGGAAGGATTAAGGATTTATTGACTTTTATCATACTATCAGCATCCGGCAAGAGATGCCCACGACACGTTCTTCGTGTCATCTCCCGCGACCTCCACGCAGTTCCCGAGGGACTACCTCGAGAGGGTCAGGAAAGTGCACAGTGAAGGGGGATATGGATCGCAGGTGAGAATAGAATAGTGCATTTTGTTTTATGTCGCAATACTAATAGGTTGTTGAGAGACACAAACTCTTAATTTTTGAAGTGAAAACTTCTTTAGGCGCGTTGGGCATTTCTGATGAGATGAGAGTAAATTCTTGGATTCGCCTCGAAAAGGTCACGTGCGAGTCACGTGACTGCTCAACGACACCTACCGGTAGCGCCATCTAGGTCTGTATTCGGTAAACTTTCACGGCAATATTTTTACTCATTTTTGTTGGAAACTAGGAACGCAAATATGGAGCCCGTATCAAGTCTAAAAATAACTTAAACTTAAACGGGTGAATTAAAATGCATAATTTTCTTTGTTCAAGTTTTCATTTCTTATGCACTCCCGGGAGTGCATAGCATAAGTACCCTAATAGTCTAATATTCAGTGAATAGTCTTTGTTAGCTGAATATCAACAAAAAAGTTAAAGAGTTTGTGTCAATTATTCACCTCAATATAATCAAAATTGTCTTGCAACTCTTAAATAAAAAACCACAAAAACATGAATAACTTGTATCGCTGAACATACACGGGGGTGCATCACTGAACTTCCGCTTGACAGTAACTCCTGGGACACCCGCCCTTTCGGTATTATTTCCCAGGGCTACAGATACGAGTGGAAGCTCGAAGAGGCCCAGAAGAACCTGCTCCGCACGCACACGACGGCCGTGAGCGCGCGCATGCTGTACAAACTGGCGCAGAAGCCGTTCAAGCCGCAGAAGTACTTCAGTATCGATAAGGTAACGACATACCTTAAGCCTTTCCATGTTAATTTCGCAGCCAACTGGCTTAATCCGCCGTCTAATTAAGCGCCTAGCTATTTGATTAAACGGCGCCGTTCAACTAGCGGCTTGAATGATATTCAGCCGTCTGGTTAATTAAAAGCATTTAATGAACTGGCCGGCTGGTTGCCTAGGCTATTCATTTATTAATTCTTAATTCTTTATTGTACAAATTTGTACAAATAGACACACACAGGATAATAACATAAAAAAGGACATGTACAAAGGCGAGCTTAACTTTATTATGGAATTTTAGATAGATTAAATACCGTCGCCAGAGTTGGTCGCTAACTCACAATCTTACTTACCACATTAGTTATGAAG
The DNA here is from genome assembly GCA_951394285.1 of Epirrhoe tristata. Lineage (NCBI taxonomy): Eukaryota > Metazoa > Arthropoda > Insecta > Lepidoptera > Geometridae > Epirrhoe > Epirrhoe tristata. The sequence goes on along the minus strand of OX596143.1, from coordinate 10,913,711 downwards.
AGAAGAGAGATAAGGGGTTAAGATTTGAAAGCATCCCAAAAGTTGACATCGATGAATGTCCCTAAAGTACCCTAAACTTTGTATGAAGAATGTAATGAGAGTGAATGCAAGGAAGGATCCTTGCATTCACTCTCATTACCACTTGCTACGAAGCAAGTGGTCTCCACCTACCCCTTAGCGAAAGAGATGATTTATGTATGTATGTATGTCCAGGTGTTCCGTAACGAAACGCTAGACGCGACACATCTAGCCGAGTTCCAACAAGTGGAAGGCGTTTGCGCGGCGCGAGGCTTGGCCCTAGCCGACCTGTTGGCTACCTTGCACGACTTCTTCCAGCGGCTCGGCTTCCACAAGCTACAGTTCAAGCCGGCTTACAACCCATACACCGAGCCTAGCATGGAGATCTTCGCTTTCCATGAAGGTTAGTAATGTTGTAGGACTTTTTCCAGCGGTACATGAAGATTAGCAACGTTATTCATTGGAATCTTTCTAGCCGCCCACAAGTTAAGTATTTTAGTAAAGTTACGCAACGATAGGTATAAAAGAAAGCTAGCTCCAAACCGTGTTTGTGTTTGGTTCGTCACAGGAATCGCCTAGTTTTTAAGACCATTCTTAGTTATCTCAGTGGTCCTACTAAACGATCCACATAAGAACGAATAAAATTTTCCAGGTCTCGGGAAATGGATAGAGATCGGCAACTCCGGAGTGTTCCGTCCTGAGATGCTGCTTCCCATGGGTCTCCCTGAAGATGTGAACGTGATCGCTTGGGGTCTGTCCCTAGAAAGACCTACCATGATCAAATACGGACTCAACAATATCAGGGACTTAGTGGGTCCTAAGGTAGACCTGCAAATGGTGCAGAACAACCCGATCTGTAGGCTCGATAAATGATTTGTAAATATATTTATTTATCGTTAGATTTGAGTTGTTTTATTGGGAAATAATGTGCCGTATGTCGGGAATATCTAACTGTAATCTGCCGTGTGAATACGTAGACTGACTTTGGTGATCTACTGCCCGAGTTCTAAATGGTTTTCGTTCTTTTCTAAGTGAATAAATGTCGCGTCTAAGAAACTTCATTCGTAAGTACTTCATTCGGGAAGTCTTCTGCTACGAATAAGTAATAATTATTACCTCCTTCATAAAAACCGTAATGTAACCTTTTCCAAAGTGACTGATGCTGTCATTGATTGTCAGAAAATTCCTTACACATTTTATCACATTCCGATTCCGACGATACTTTTTCATGATCAAATAAACCTACCTGAAATAGAATAGAATAGAATAAAGTTTTATTTTCTCCACATATACACAGTTACATGTAATTAAAAATTACATTATAAATGGCATTTATACGCAAACGTGTCGCGTCAACACGTAGCTTGTGGCCGGTGAAGGTGTTTATCCGCCGATATGAGATCCCACAGCATCTTCAGCCAATCGCGGAGGACCCGAACCCCAGTTTCTACAGAATGGTGGAGTATTTCTACCACAGTGCCGTGAAGGTTTGCGAACCATCGCTTGTGGAATACCTCAAGAAACACACGCATTTCTCGGATAAGAAGAGGATGCAACGGGTAGCAGGGATTTTGAAAGTAAGTTATACAATGCAGTTCTTAGGTACCTTTAAAACCCACGGATTCCGTAGTTCTGGATATTGTTATCAAATGTTCATGAATTCATCGCTGATCCTACAACCATAAAGGATCGATTCTTTCATGTGTTATCATGGCTCTATAGAAGCCATACCTAAGTTCTACATATATTATTATTTAAACGAATTATCATTTATCCTTGAGTTTAAGAAGTAACGAATACAAGTGTGTCCCAGGTGATGGGCTCCTGCAACTCGTCGCTGCAGTTTGAGTTCCCGCTGCAGCGTAAGAACGGAGACTATGAGATGGTGCGCGGCTACCGCTCACAGCACAGCGTGCATCGCTTGCCTTGCAAAGGAGGTAACTCAATACTACATCATCTCCCTGCTCTTATTCCACTTTTATAAGGGGTCGGCACAACAGGTTTTCCTCTTCCATTCCGCTCTATCAGCCGTCATCTCAACACTCAGTCCTTTCTTACCCATATCATCCTTCACCTTAGAGCTAATTTTTTTTCCATTTTCCCAAAGAGCATAGGCTTTCCTAACCTACTTTTGAGGTGGATAGCACCAGATACCCTTGTATGGGAGGTTGTAAGCTATGTACCTACATATAATGGTCGGACAACATGGATGGGGTTGAGACGGAATAGAGTAGTGTGTAAAAGAGGTGGCTAGAAAGTCGCTATCACGTCGCTATTCGGCCCTCTTACTAACACGGGCTAATACGATGATGATTTTGTCCTAGGAATACGGTACTCTGATGAAGTGAACTTGGAGGAGGTGAATGCCCTCGCTGCGCTGATGACGTACAAGTGTGCTTGCTCGAATGTTCCTTTTGGGGGCGCCAAAGGAGGTACGATATTATAATATGGGTGTAATCATCGAACCATCCTCGCTGTTCTTCAAATCGTTATTGTCTTTAGACCAAAGAAAGACGAATATGCCACAGTGTTAATTGCCCTTAGTTCATCCCTATATCAAAAGAGTAGGGGTAGAATTGATCACACTGAACTTGTATGATTTTCTTCAGGTGTGTGCATAAACCCAAAGAAATACTCAGTAGCAGAGCTGCAAAGGATCACCAGGCGGTATACTTTGGAGCTTGCTAAGAAGAATTATATTGGTATGGAAAACTTTCAAGACTTAAGTTATTCGAGACTTTAATGTCGGGATATCGTTGATATATTATTGGCATTTTCAGGAGCGGGAATAGACGTGCCAGCCCCGGATGTTAACACGTCGAGTCGCGAAATGTCATGGATCGTGGACACATACGTCAAAACTTTGGGTAGGTTGTTTTAATCAATAACAAACTAGACTCAAAAATTAAACTAGAAGATGTGACGCATCTTTAATCTTTCCTCATTGGATTTTAAGGGGGCATTCAGGAATACGTCGTTTTTATTTAGGTCAAACAAAACTGCCTGTGCCATCTTCTTTCAATGAAAAGAAAATAGTTTTCATTCTTGATAGTACCTACAAATAAAACAAAAGCATGACATGATACTACAATATCTATAGGCAGTCCTGCCTAGTGATTCAGACGTCAGCGAAGCGCATTCCGGTCGGACTACAACCAATCACAGTGCAGGAATTGATCCAAAACTGACGTTTCTTGCACTGACTGGTTGTGGTATTTCGACCCGAATGCATTCCGCTGAAAAAGGCCTGCACAATTTAGTGATTCGATATAGGACTTGTTCATTTGATCTTCAGGCTACAACGACATAAACGCGGCAGCGTGCGTGACCGGCAAGCCCATCAACGGCGGCGGCATCCACGGCCGCGTCGAGGCGACCGGCCGCGGCGTCTTCCTCACCATCGCCGCATTCATTGAGGACGAAGGGTGGATGAAACTCATCGACCTGCCTGTTGGCTTCAAGGTATACCTACCCAAGGTCCATCTGTACGTTGGCTTACGGTTTTAAGGGGTCTATCATCACAAACCTTTCTGTTGGCTGGTGAAGTACAAGAATTTCCACTGGCCGAGTAGCGCCTTCCTGTAGGACCTGGATGTAGGTCTATCAACCTGCTGTGGGCTTTAAATTACTCGGAGGGGTTACGCTATGGCCCAAGAGGTCTTATCACATTCCTCTATCGGCTGGTATGTGGAAGAGTTTTGTGGAAGCCTTGAGGTGTTGCTCACTGTTTCAGGCGAAACCTCGGACGCTAGTTTTATAAAAAAGTAATTTTCAGGGATAAGATTGGACATCTGAAACGACATCATCATCTCTGCCTTGTATCACCCACTGCTGGGTATAGGCCTCCCTTCTTTTATGCCAGTCTCTGCTATCTTGCGCCTCTCGCGTCCAAACATTCCCTACGACCTTCACAATGTCGTCGACCCCACGTGCTCTCGGGACGACCTCGATTCCGGTCGTGAAACGACATGACAGCTTTTAATTAAGAACATCGTAGAAGGAAAAGTGGAAGGAAAACGAGGAAGTTGAAGGCCTAGAATCAATTTCATGAGTCAGATAAAAGAAAAGGTCGCTGTCATGTCGTATAACCCCCGGTTTCTATCGTAGGTAAGAACTGCGACTCGTTTCTACATACAAAAGTTTGACGGATAACAGTCAGCTGTCAAACTTTTGTATATGGAACCGGGAGAGAGAGCACTGGGTGGTCTAGTGGTAGTGGCCCCGCCTTCCGATCGTAAGGGTTCAATACCGGTCGTGCACCACAAAGGGAGAGGTGGCAGAAGTTGCATTATTGCACCCGCGTGCACCGATAAGAGCGGAGTAATGATGAATTTTTTAGGGAAAGACGGCAATAGTGCAGGGGTTCGGCAACGTGGGCAGCTACGCGGCTATCTACCTGCACTCGCACGGAGTCAAGATCATCGGCGTCTGCGAGTTCGACTGCTACCTCGCCGCGCCGGAGGGGATCGACCCCGTCGTGAGTGTCTGATAGTTTCCTGTTTGAGTGCCAGCCCGGATCATCCTTGCTATCATCAAATTCATCAATTGCCTTGCAGTGGTATGATCCAACACTTTGGCACACCTACTTCATCCGCCATTTTGATAAAATCACGTTTTAGCGGCAAGGGGTTTGTATGTAGAAAAACTAACATGGGACTTTATTAGATAAAGCCTCATGATAGTTTTTCAATATCTAATAAGTACAGACATGGCCCGTCCTGTATGAAAAGATTTATGAGATCTTCAAAATCATCCCGAACCTGTTGGAAAACTATCCGAACGTCATTTACACGATACCGCTTGGCATACCATCCTTGCCACAGAATATTATCTTGCTCCGTTGAGTTTCAGCAAGCAAGAGGCAAGAATGTTATGCCAGAATGGTATCGTGTAAATGGCGTTATTTCAAATTCTAAGACAATTCCGATGCCAGAAGCTGCAAGAGTACAAGAAGAAGAATAAGGGCAGCGCGAAGGGCTTCGACGGCGCCCAGGAAGCTTCACCGGAACTCCTGTTCAAGCAGTGCGACATCCTGGTACTTGCTGCCATGGAGAAAACTATCAACCATGAAAACGCGGCCAAGCTTAATTGCAAGGTAGGGCACTTGTCCGACCGCGGGCGAGTCGCTCACTCGCGATCTCTCACAAGCGAAGAGACGAACAAAAGATATAAGATTCCGTGTCGATAAAAGAGACACAAATATTTATAGTCCAACGCCGGCCGTTCTCACCGGTAAAAGTTTGATCGCGGCCACAAGTTTTGTCCCGGGCGACTTTATTCGCGCGGCGGCTAAGCGATACCCGCGCAGCGTTCAAAACTCACGCCGAGAGATGAAAAATGTATAGCCCAGCGACAGAACTATACTCGCTTCAACGCTCAAAGCTCATCGCCCGACGCTTTAGGACAACTGCCTGACTGAAAAGCAACTAGAGGTTCAAAGTTCAAAAAATATATAAAAGAAAGTTTATTAAATGTTTCCCAAAAATTGCACTACCCATGCGTGACTTGAACCCGCGACCTTCACCGATTTTGGTCTTTTATCTGAGCCGATGGGCAGTCGACGCGATGCAGCGATTGGTTGAAATTTTTGTGGGACACAATTACCTATACTTACAGCTTTTTGAAAGGAAATTTTGTATTTTTTTTTTTTAAATACTTTATAATGAAAGTTTAAGTTTCCTTCGTTTCACCAGATAGTGGCAGAAGGTGCAAACGGGCCGACCACCCCGGCCGGAGACCTAGCGTTACGCTCTAAGAAAGTGTTGGTCCTCCCCGACCTGCTGGCCAACGCGGGCGGCGTCACCGTCTCCTACTTCGAGTTCCTTAAGAACCTCAACCATGTGTCCTTCGGGAAACTCACCATCAAGTTCTGGCGGGACTCCAATACGGCACTTTTAGGTACCTTGATACTTGATACGATATTTTTGGGTAACTTGGTACGGCTCTCTTGGGTAACTTGACACGACTTGATCTTAGGTAAGTAACTATACGGCACTCTTGGGTAACTCTAAGCATCCCACTAAAACATCTAAACACGTTCTACGGAGATCCGTTAGTCTAACGGTCAACTTCTCAAATACCTATGATAGGCATTTGTGAAGTTGACCGTTTGTGTAGTGACACGACAAGAAGATACAAAAGATCTTGTGTGACCTAATCTGATATTATAGTCCTATTCACATACTAGGAACCGTTCCGTGACAAGGCTCTTCTAAGTTAATTCCTGAAAATATTAAAAAGGAAATAGACAAAAACATTTTTGAAGTGAAAACTTCTTTAGATGCGTTGGGCATTTTTGCCAACACCTACCAGTAGCGCCATCTAGTTCTGTACTTGGTAAACTTTTACGACAGTATTTTTACATTTCTAAAAGCTAATTTTTATAACCAAACGTGAATAAAAATGCATGATTTTTTTGTTAAAGTTTTCACTTCTCTCGGCACTCCCGGGAGTGCCACGGTTTTTTTTTTAAAGTTGTATATATTATAACAAGATTTATTTTTTTCAAAATTGTTCATTGTTGTACAGCGTGAAACGTAAAAGTTCTGTGTCAGGGATACGTTCCTCCGAAAAATATTATAGTCATAATCCTGTATAACTTTTGTTATCAGATTCAGTGGAGCAGTCCCTGAAGAAAGCGAACGTGGACGCGAAGATAACTCCCACGGATATCTTCCGCTCCATGATGTCCGGCACCAGCGAGATTATCATCGTCAACTCCGGCCTCGAGTACTCCATGACTAACGCCTGTTTGGTGAGATACGTTTATTTAACTTCAACAGGTGCTTGAGAACGTAACGTATCCGACAAAAAGCACACCAAAGTTGCGATTTGACCATTATTGACCTGCTGACCGCTGACCCGCGGCAAACGTTGTTTTTCCATTATATCGCTATTAAAAAATAAGGGTTGATCGTAGAAGGGTGAAAATTGAGGATTGTATGTATTTTTGTATGTTGTATCATAAAAAAATAGAAATTAAAAATTTTGTCTAAAAAATAAAAAAAAAATTTAGGGGTGGAGTACCCCTAACATTTAGGGGGATGAAAAATAGATGATGGCCGATTCTCATAGATACCGCGGATAAGCACAAAAAATTTCATCAAAATCGGTCAAGCCGTTTCGGAGGAGTATGGCAACGAAAACAGTGACACGAGAATTTTATATATTAGAATTTATCGATCGAATGAATATACAATGTAACTCGCAGTTGGAAACGTCCAACATTCAGCAGAAATATCTGTTTTTTCATTATCAGCCATTCTGTTCCATGATCGTAAAAGTAAGCAAAAGCTAAATAATATTGCCACTTATTCTCATTTATCGTTGTATATAGACCTAGGTAATTTTTCCTTTAAGCTGTATAATTCATAGTAACTTATGAATACTTACTATAGTACACACTTTAGTACCTACCTAAATATGTATTTCAGAACGTAATGAAGGCGGCCGAGAAACACAACCTCGGCTTGGACGTGCGGACGGCCGCCTACATCACCGCTATTGAGAAGATATTCACCACTTACGACGAACAGGGACTCGCTATATGAACAAGCTGTGTTTTGTACACTGGAACTAGGGTACCACGGCACGGTGTACAATAAGATGTACCATTGCACTAACACATAGTACTTACTGACATAAAATTACAAGGATGAGTTATAAGTTTAACGGATCAACTATCAATCCCTGGGAATCGGTATAAGGGACGACCTTTCAACCGAAAGATTTTTTAAATTGTCTGCATAGAACCTCTTTTATTTTTCAGCCGGTTAAAAAAAATTTCGACTTAGATACAAAGTTTATGAGTAATTCACGTGTGTTATTACAATGGTATTACTAAGTGTGCGGTTAACACTATAAAAATATAATCCTTATCGATTAATAAGAGTGCCATCTCTTGTCTATGTTTCCGAACTAAAGTTTGGACATAGAGTGGAAAGATGACTGCAATGTGTCTCCATAGATGTCGCTCACAGCGCAATGCTGTATAGTATGTACTCCCAATAAATTTCAACTCATGCGTCGGTTGCCCGTTAGCTCAGTTGGTTAGAGCGATGCCACGGATCGGCAAGGTCGTGGGTTCAAATCCCGCATGGGTGCTAATTTTTGGGATACATTTAAAAATCTTTAAATATCCCTAAGTGTGCGGTTAACACTATAAAAAAAAATATAATCCTTATGTGATAATTATGTACAATTTTATAAGAATTAAATGGTCATATTTGGACATAATTATAATTATCATATTTATTAACGTTTTATGTGTAGTTTTTATCAGGTAAAACATCGATTATATTATGAACTATTATTTTGTGTCGTTTTTTTGATTGCATTTAGCTTGACTCACATTATGCGGTCACTAGACATCTCAGCTCATTCACTCTCTTACCTATTCATCTTTCACACAATATATAATTCTTTCTTTGGGCTTTACTCATAAATCAATCAACATTTAAAAATAAAACAGAATTAAGTAAATATACATTTATTCCAAAACAAACCAAACCGGCAATTTGGACTGATTGGTAGCTGTTCTTAAAAATAATAATTTTAACAATAAATTATAATATTTAAGGAATGAACTGACTAAATTATATATCTTTATAAACACACGGGTTAATACAGCCTAATAAAACTAAACTACCTACGTTCTAGCAGTTTCCTTATTCTTTTTAAACCAATCAACAGTCTCTGCAATCGCTTGATCGAACGGCGTGAACTGAAAGTCTTTGCATAAAGAGCGTAGCTTCTTATTGGATGCAGTTTTCTTGTATTGTCCGTCCGGTTTGCTAGTATCGTAGACAATAGTGCCGGTGAAGCCGTGTGCTTGAGCTATCTTCTCTGCTGCATGGCTGATAGACACCTCGTCTGATTCGTCAACTGAAAAATACGTAACTTCAGCCTGCTTGTAGGGTAGAACAATGAGTGTTGACGGATTTGAGGCATCGCATACTTTTGATGTCAAATACATTTTTACTCCATTCTACCGTATAAGGTCAGAAGCTCATGAAAAAATACATCTATCTATCTATCTATTTTTGACAGGATCGAGGCTAGAAGACATGTATGGCATCTGCCTACCCCCAAAGTCGAGGTAACTACACCAGCTAGGACATGGTGACATAATAAAAAAAATCTTCTCTTTTCCGTAGAGGTAGGCAAAAAGACAGGTTTTCGATTGCTATCCTGACACATTTTGACGTGACTACGTCTTATAATTCGATAGAGCCGGCTGCACGCACGAAAAAACATGACGTCATGCGGCGTTACCTTCATGCGGCGTTACCTCGCTCTGAGGCGTTCCATGTAAGGCTTGAAGTGCAAGCGAGAGCGCGGAACGAGCGACAAAGAAGCACAATCGGCCTTTGCGTTCGGCAGCGTTCGACATCCGTCTCTCTCCTACTTGAGTGAGCGATGCGTAGACGTTGTCACGTTCAACTATCGTCAGTAAACCGACTTTACAGACAACCAATTATTATTGCTTAATTAAGTAGGTACCTGAAAGTATGATAGGCTCCACGCTGTCATAGTGCCTCAGGGTCCACAGGAACAGTCTCGCCAGATCAAGGGAATAGATGAACTGTCGCAGAGGCTTGCCGCTGCCTAACACCGTGAATGTGCTCGCGCCTGAAATTAACAAGATTGGTTAATAATAATAACACGTTCAGTGCCCGTGACGCTGATTGAGTACACCTTTATAATTATTTTTGTTTATGCATGCTAAAAATGATCGTGCGACTGGGAGGGCTGTTCATGGCGTGCCAGTCGGCCGTCCCAGATACAGGCGGAAGGATGAAGTGCACGAAGACCTTCGGTCACTTCAAATCCTTGCAACGGACTGGGTGGAAGCGGCGCGACCGATGGCGTTCTATTGTGTTGAAGGCCACTTTGGGGTCGATGCTGATGCGCCAGGATAGTAAGTAAAAAAAAAAAAAAACTAGGCCTATACGAAAAGGTAGCACCAACCTGTAGAATCTGTATGGTGTATGAGGCCGTATTAGTGTTACCGGACTTTTATTGCGTCGTTACCAAAGAGCCTTTTTGCTCTATTTGTTACATATGAAGAAGTACCAAAATATAATAAATACTTTTGACACAGCATCATCTAACCCCAAACTAAGCAAAGCTTGTACTATGGGAACCAGTTAACTGATATACTACTTATATACTTTATGTAAATACATACATAGAAACATACAGAACCGAGATAAATATTTGCAGATCATACAAACATTTATCCCGCGGCGGGGATCGAACCCGCAACCTTCATCCCAAGCGGGCTTTCACCCACTGCGCCACAGATGGCGCTGCTATTTCCTGATACAAGTCGAGTAAACTCTACAGGACATTCTGTAGAGCAGCAGTGCTGACCTCGTTCGATGTCGTCGTCCAAGCGACGTATGAGCGCGGGCAGCACGTGTCCGGACGCGACGTCGAAGTTGTCGTGAGGACCGAACACGTTGCACGGCACCACCGACGTGAACAGACGAGCGCCAGACTCGCTGTAGCCTCTGCGATACATCTTACTAATATTATAAATGCGAAAGTCTGTGTGTGCGCATGTTTGTCTTCGCGTATCTCCGTGAGGACTTAACCGATTGTGATGAAATTTAGAACGTAGATAGTTTAAGTTCTGGAATAAGATATAGGAGTATAAAATTTTCAAAAATCATGTGTTACACAGGGTGTTAAAGTTTGTATGGAAAATTTTATTCCTTGGTCTGATTCACTTCAAACACAGTGTAAATAAACTTTAGGTAACACTCCTGCACTTGAATCCTAATAATGCGCAGACGAAGTCGCGCGGGTCAGCTAGTATCATAATAAGCCAGACAGCATAGGACCCCGACGATCGCTCAGTCGTAAGAATACTCTTAAAACTAGGTGATCTTACTCCCGTTCCTTTGCGAACCAGGGCAACGTACACGGTTCGCCTAGCGCACCCTTAAGTGACTCTTTTAGGTAGGTACTCGTTGCAGTCAAGTCATTTTACAAATACCTCTCAAATGAAGACACTTACCTGTTCAATATATCAATCATCCTCTTTGCATAGCTGTAACCATAATTTGAAGAGTGTGGTGGTCCATTGTGTACCTAAAACACATAAAAACATAGTATTTAATTTCTCTTAAACATTATCCCCAAGGCGCGGTAGACATTCTCTCAGATCTGTAAGTATTCCAGATCCTTTGAAGATATCTAACTAAGGGTTAGTCGAGGCATGTCCAGATACACATACATATTGCAGAAGTTAGTATTCCATGTGACAGGTTGCAAGCCCATCGCCGCCTATAAGAATACTAGCTGGTTTCCTAATCTTAAAGCAATCTTTACTGAAACATACTTAAAAACATCTGATGCTGAATTTAATTAACCTTACAATAGAAGAGAAGAAGTAAGTACGTGATAAAAACCCGTTTATTCAAAAATTAATTATGTCGTCAAATCACGAAGTTTAATAGAATTAAGAGTTGTGTAGTGATGCTAACCATAGTCTCGTCAATAGGATAAGTAGTTTTATCAGGAAAGATGCAGGTAGACAGACAGGACACCACTTTCTTGACCTTGTACTTGAAGCTAGCTGATAGGACGTTGTCATTGATGGCCATATTTTCTCTCTGAAACAATGGAAAATGAACAATCAGCCTTACAAATGCACACATGGTATAGACTATAGAGTAACCAGGGCATAAACTAAGAATAAGCATACATTTTCTTAATTTGTAGTATGTTTATCAAATCTTTCTAGAATGTTGTAAGGGCATAAAAAGTTCGCAAATAAGTAGGTGCTAGCTTTCAATAAGTAACTAGATTAGTGTTTAGTGCTAAATTACTTCTTAATTTCACATATTTGATACATGCCCACATCTTGCAGAAGTTAGTATTCCATACGTGACAGGTTGCAAGCCCATCGCCGCCTATAAGAACACTAACTGGTTTATGAATGTATCAAATATGTTTGGACATGCCTCTGACTACTCCACTTAGACATCTTCAAAGCATCTGGAATAAGTATCATAAAAAAGATCTGAGAGAATGTCTACCGCACCTTGGGGATACAGTCGTGAACCTGTTTTTTTTTTAATTTCACGATTTTGTTGCACAGAATGTAATCGACAGCTTCATCATCATCAATGGCCTCATACATCTAACAAGAGATGGTTTAAGCAGCATTCTTTTGGGTGGTTCGGCACCTTAGTCGCTTAGCATATTTGAAATAAAGCAGTTTTAACAAAGACTTACAAAAAACTCTAAGTTGTGTGCCATGTTGTGAAACAGACCTCCGACCATCGCTGCCAAGTGGATCACATGCGTTGGTCGGTGCTTCTCAAACAATGCATCTGTTTGGGCTTTGTCTCTGAAAATAATCATTGTGAATTAAACAAAATTAATTTAACAATGAGATGTATGAAATAATAATAATATTAATAGTGAGTTGGTGAGTCTCCACCCGCCATTTTTACATGTTCGTTAACATTGTTTCGGCGAGTGTCATAGTTCCCATAGTTTCCCCAGTAACCAGTCCACGACCATCCCACCCCATAGCTCGGTAATTAGTTTTCCATATCCTCAATAGTTCTGCACAAACCGGAGACTGTTCCTGAATGCATTTTTTTTATAGTCTTGAAGAGATAGTAGCCGGTATGTGTCTCCATCACACAAGATCAAAATTGTCAAAAAGGCCTCTGTGTGTTGGCTTCGGCCCCATGTATGCCTATCAAAAGTCCGGTACTCTATAGTTCCGTGATGTTAAACTTTAACAAACAAAATAATAATGAGAGTCATCATCATCATCATCCGCAGCCTAATAATGAGAGTGAATGAGGCAAAAGTTGTGTGTCAGGATCGTCGCATGTTGAGATCCCACGGATCTCTGCCTAACCTCTCGGGAAAGAGGCGTGATTTTATGTATGTATGTCGAAATAAAATTTATGGATGAAAATAACACAACAATTAAATAGCTATTTCGTATTCATGTCCTACTTTTTTGATAAGCAAAGAATGCTTTGAGTGACTCATTTTATGTCTGTAAGTTTCAATTTCTTAAAATTATAATTCCCAAAGCCATATTAAAGAGACTAGTGGAACCCCCGTGACTTTGTTCACGTTGTACTTACCTTACCTACCTATCAAGTGAGTCTCACTCTCAATCTGACCCTCAATAAACCCTCATCTCACTTTAAAAATGAATCCCGATCAGACTTAATTTGGCTCCCAAAGAAACTGTTACTCTCTCTTTCACCCCCTTTTGCAGGGTAGTTTAAAAAAAACCATACAGATATTTTTAAATGACTCATACCGAGTTTCAAGCTAATCGGACCACGTAGAGAAAAAACCCATACAAACTTTAACACCCCCTACATCTCGTTCAAAGGGCTAGTTTTGAAATTATTTAAATGCCGTCATTTTTTTTATTACGCTACTAAATACTGATACAGACTTTCAAGCAAATTGGACCACATTCAAAAAACCCCGTACAAACATTAACACCCCTACACCCCGTTCTAGGGGTAGTTTTGCATTTTTGTGACAGTAGACTTTCATTAATATTGTTGAACAATCATACATAATTCTAAGTTTCATGTCTCTAAGTACCAGGAATATGATTTTTCATACAATTTACACGTTTTTAATTTTATTGTACTAGGGTACCTGAAGATTGATTATGATTGTGATTGTGATTATATTTTCATAGGATTGTTTAAGTACTTAAAGGTGCCTCTTCTTCTTTTGTGCACTAGGGTTTTGTTGTCACTTGTCTTTCACCTACTTTTGTTTTTTTTGTTTTTTGTTTGTTTGTTAAATGTATGTCTCTGCGTGTTGCCAAATAAAGATCTTCTATTTATCTAATTTCTATAAATTCTCCAATGCTCTCAAATAAGGAAGCTACAGGAACAAAGTTTACCTTAAATCACCATCCTTGGAACCACAGAATATCCAGGATTCATTTCTAGGCCCTTCCCCTGTGTCCCTTTCCGCATTCACCACACTTTTGATTGCCTGACCGACAAGGCCTGAGCCTCCTGTAACCAGTATTACTTGGTTCTCGGTACTCATCTAGAAATAATCATAATTTTGTAAATGATGAAAATAAAAATATTCCTAGGTAGGTAAGTATACTTCTTCAAGTGGTATAGATAGACCCTGTCTGTCCGATACACCCATGGGCTATTCCATAGAATAACATAGGTACTAATTCATACTATTAATCGCTATTTGCTAAGCTATTCGCTATAATTCCGTAACAAACTCGACAATATTTTCAGTTTTATCATTTTGTACCTACCTTGGCAATACGTAAACAAAATATCAAGGATAAATTATAATAAACGAACACACTTTGGATTGTTACTGAAGTAAACCGAAGCCCCGACTCGACTATGTACAGCTGTAATGATAGGTACTGTTTTCTGCCAACAAATCAAATAATAATTTGTTCATTCGAAAATTGATAACAAACATGAAACAACAACAAGCCATAGGATTTAGGAATCGGACGGAAGGTTTTGGATTGGATTGCACTATTTGCACTCTATTGATAGAGGTGAACGGTTTAAAAAGGTACCATTCTAAATCTATGATTTATCGGAAGGTTTATCATTGACTGGCACTGACAGAAACATTTTTATAGTTGCTGAAGTTGACATTGACAGAATTGCTAGTTTCGGCAAACCATAGACATAGGTCGTAGGTACTCTTTTGGGTGTTGTTGTTGCAGTGAATCCAGTGAATATGGATTACTCTTTGAGTAGGGACTTATAGATACTCAAAGGGATTACTGGATATATACTCAAAGCACTGGATGCACAGCCCAAGATACTACCCATTAAAGATTTTTTAGTTTCTACCTCAGAGTGAAGCAAACATAGGTTGCAAGAGGTGAAAGTCTATGCAGGCTATGCAAGTGAAACCTAAGAGATATACTGAATCTGAAAACCAGCGCTCCAACACTCGAGCTATAGGAGCAAATGCTGAGGGGTGGCCCCATAGAAATATATATAGGGTGGCCCAAAAATGATTACCACAGACAATAAACACGGATTCAATTGTCAAATTGTTCATTCTAACGTCACGTTTCGCTTGAAATTACTAAAATATTTTTATTAATTTTTCGAAAACTAGGCTGTTCCGAGTGATAAAAGTGATAGATCAATAATCAGGAAGCAAACCCCTACCGCTTTTAAGCCTTTTTAATCCTCAATTTACGACAACTTACTCTAAAGTGGAACCAAAAAAATAATAATCATGGTAGGTATGTAATTTATCTCCATCACACAAGATCAAAATTGTAAAAAAGGCCTCTATGTGTTGGCTTCTGCCCCATGCATGCCTATCAAAGGTCCGGGACTCAATAGTTCCGTGTTGTTAAACTTGGACTAAACAAAATAATAATAATTAATAACATTGCATGCTGTGCAAAAATTGCATTGTGCCTGCATCCTACTCACAGGAAGACTTGTCTTGAACTCACTTGAACTCGATGATACATAATAACTTTGTTGTCGAGCGCAGCCTTCGATCATTTATCTCAGCGTCAGCGCAGCACAAAGCCACAAACTAAGGGAGTTCCAAATTCAAAAACGCATCGTGACTCATTTGCCACTGCTTGAAAAATAAAACCATTTTTGTCTATGCCTTTATCCTCGTTGATGATTGGCCGCTCTGAAGCCAGAGTATTCGTTTCTCGCTCCGAAAACGCCAAATCGCTTTCAAACCAAAATGGAGGATTTGTCGGTCGAGGTGTACGGTGAAAATGGTGCTTATTACAAGGTTTGTAAATTGTGAAGTACGATAATCTATCGCCCAAACAATGTACATTTTGTCAATGCATCATGTCACTCAATAATTTTCATATTGGATGTGGTCGTATGTCTCATACTTGCAAAAATACTTCTCCGGGAAGATCACCACGGCTGGAATGGACGCCATGTCCGTCTGACAGGGCGTGATTTTTCCATGTGTTGTAATATCGTGTCGTTTACTGTATTTTTAGCAGCAATCACAATCTAAAGAAATATGGGCAGTCCGTGCCGCATTTTTGCATTTGCGCATATTCATGCTAATGACCTAAATAACATATTTCTAGCGCATCGCTAAGTTGTCTTATGTCGGGAAATGTACAGTAATTCTTTTTATTTTTAGGCCATTGTCACCGACGTGCTCGACAACGAGGTTTTGGTAGCCTTTGAAAATGAGTGAGTTGAAATCCTTTAATCATTTGAGTGATTTCCAGGTGATAGAAGAATGATTATTTATTTATTTACTTGTGGTTTTAGCTGGCAGCCAGAGTCAAAGTTTCCATTCTCTCAAGTGTACCTCCCACCGAAAGACAGCGGCAAACACACGGACTTTGTGGAAAACCAGGAGGTGGAGGTTTATGCTAGATCCAATGAGAAAGAAGCGTGTGGGTGGTGGACTGCTAATATCAAGGTATTTTGTTACTTTCCCACTAAAATAAATATAAACATACTTATTCAAATCTACCCTCTGAGATTTATTTTAGATCACACTTTGTTTTTAGTACCGTAAACATGGCTTATATCATATTTATTTTTAGAAAGTAGGTGTACTCAGTGGTTGCCCACTATAAAATATGTGAAAAGTAACTTGAAACAAAAAGTAAAAATTTCATTCTCAAAACCTACAGTTCTAATGTCAACTTGAACTTTCAGATGATGAGAGGTGATTTCCTTGTGATTGAGTACCTCGAATGGGACAACTGCTACACAGAGATAGTTCCTAAAGACAGACTCAGGGTCAAAACTGCTAAGACTCCCATTGACAAAAACACCTTCCATAAGTTTGAAATTGCAGTTCCTGATAACCTCAAGGACTAGTAAGTATTGTTTTATATATATAGCTTTCAAAATTACTCCATGAATAATACATGGTAGGTGTACACTGCTCTGGTATACTAAGCACAGTGGATCTTTACCACTCTGAAGTTAGGTGCAATAGAGGATTGCGCAGGTTTGATAGAAGTGAGATAGCACGATTTTAGACATCATCTAACTACTTCAGAGAGCTAAAGAATGATGTCTGTATTGTAAATATTTTCTCAGATCTTGAAGGATTCAAGTAATAGATATTTTACTGCAGAAATAATATGTTTAACTCAAAACTTTATAACAGAAATATTTTATTGCACTAATATTAATTGAAATGTTGATTTTATGTTGTCTTTTTTCATATATTTTTTATTAGTTTATCAAGTGTTCTAATCTTGCTTGGTAGTAAAAAATTGGCATAAAGTACATAATTTCTGTTTATTTCTACACTAATATTTAGAGGTATAGTTTAAATGAAAGCGATCTTATTTCAATGTTATCACAGGAACTACTGATGATAAACGTTACAACTTATTTTTCATACTTGATTCACAGATACAAAGTAAGTTTACAGCAAAACTATTTATGTTCTAGACTTTGCAATAAGTACCTACCGGAAGTATAATAGTGGTTACAGCATTACAACTAAACTGTATTACAAAATGGCTTTGAAATATCTCGATGATAAGCTATTTCTGGAATTGTATAAAAACCATGCATTAAATTTTAATGGATGGTGCAAGTTAAAGAGAATTATTAGACAATGGCAATCCAATATTTACTGTTCTACTAGAATATATATAATACTAGCTTCAATATTATTCTAGAATATTGAATCAATGAATATTTGAATGAACATTGGTGCGATATCTCTATTTATAAGGTACTCGCCTGAATCAGTTTAGTCATGATTGTTTTCCGTGTTCTGAGAAACAAGCAACATTGTTCTGTCTCACGAAAAGGGATTGGTTTTAAAATTGTGTAGATGCATGCACATTGTTTCCGTGTGCGTAACCTCGGGAACGCTCAATGGAAGAAAGCGCTCATCGCTTACGCACACAAACAAATGTACACAACGAAGACCGCCATCGCGCGTCTCTAGCGCTGTTAGTACACCGACGCATTCGCATGCTATTCGCATCGACAGATCGCATCCGACAAGGACGCACCTATGTCATTAGCTATGTGCTAGAGTGAGACGTGGGTTCGCACTCGCATGCGAATGCGTCGGTGTACTAACAGGGTAGATAGAAGTTCTTACGTGTTGTGGTTTGCACTTGGCAGCCTGCACGACATGCACAGTGCGAAGGTGGAGAACGCGCACAAGGAGTTCCAGAAGGCTATCGGCGCCGCGCTCGTGTGGTACGTGCCAGACAGCGCGGCGCTGGCTGTGATCTCGCGCTGCGACTCGTCCGCCAAGCGCGCCGCCATGCTGCAGGAGATGCACTTCAGGTAACTTTACAGATAACGTTCTCGGAAAGGTCTTTGACCTTGCTTTTCTACAATATGTCGTAGGTCTTCCAGCTGCCGATGCAGGGGGGTTGTTCGCGTTCGTTTTTTCATTCGTTCGATGAATATTCGGATGCTTCTTACTACGAGCTACATTGTGTTCGGTCGATAAGATCAACAATAAAACACGGTCCTTACCTAGCACCAAATATTCCAAACCGAAAAATTGGCCCTTGAAGTCGGAAATCGTAGTAAGAAACATCCGAATATTCATCAAACGAACGAAAATAAGAACGCGAATACGGCCCCTGATGTTTAACATTATCTATATGAATATTATTAAAAGTAACTCTGTCTGTAAACTTTTCATTTTCATGCCCAAACCCTGAACAGATAAGGCTGAAATTTGGCATGGATAAAGGTTGTAATTGTAACACAGGGAAGGACAGGGCTACTTTTTATCTAATATATTTTTATATGTATACTAGCTGGTACCCGCGACTTCGTCAGCAAAATAACATACTTAATAAAAACAGAACTGAAAACTGCCGTTCAGAAGATTCTCTTCTGATACTTTTAAAAATAAATATGCAATAATAGCGCCATCTCGACCTTAGCCTTAGCAACGCCATCTAGTGGCCTTCAACTGGAACTTCACTTTAAGTCCCCATACAAAATTTCAACCCTTATTTCACGCCCTTCATGATTAGTTTTGAAAAAAAAAGTAGCATATGTCCATCCCTGGGACATAATTTTTATCCATGTCATATTTCAGCATCATCTGTTCAGTGGTTAAGGCGTGAAAAGGTAACAAACAGACAGACAGACAGATTTTACTACATAATAGATGGTGCCACAGGAAAAATTAGATCGCGCTATCGTTGCGTTTTGGGGAACGTAACTTATAAACTCGCTAATCCTCTACTTTCAGCTTTATAATATTAGTATGAATAGATACCATGAAGAAACGTAACAACATTCATCTATTTAGGCCTAGCTTTCCTTTACGAGAGTCCTCACTCAAGCGTGAATGATGTCTTATATGATGATTCATTTCTTAATTATTACAACTACAAGTCTGAGAATAAACGATAAATCTTAGACTTCCAACTCAGTATTTTGTTCATCTACAACAATTTTATTAGTAAACTAGCTACGGTTCCTATGGCAGAGATGAGCTAAGGAATATGCTGAATATTTCATGCCATTATCACACTGTTCTTTCTGTGATGTGAGTGATGTTTCCTCGAAAACTAGTGAACACTTCGATGTTGCATAGTTATTTATGTACTTTTGAGCCGTTATCCTTTAGAGCTACGAGCAGAATGCATGTGCAAACATAATGAAAACCAGTTTTAGATAGTATCATTTAAATATCTCTCATGACTATGCAATGTTCTATTGATAGTTGCTTTCATACCTCTGCAATTTTCACGTGGTTTTCAGTTCTTTTTACATAGCACATACCCAAGACCATGCTTGTGAGCTAAAGCCATGGTCTTGTTTGTTTGGGCAGCTGACTCACTGGCCATTCAAACTTCGTGCTGACATTATACTAGAAGTTCATCTCCATTGGTGAAAAAGCTTCTTACCATGTGGTGTTTGCACTTTCTTACACATACATTATAGCAATACCTATGAAATTTGTTAAGTTAGTGTGACCTTTAGACTTGTAATCTAAAGATCGTAAGTCGTAGGGTAATCTAAAGGTTGTTTGGCATCATAGGATTTTTCGTTTCGGAATATTTGCGAGAAATATCGCGAGGAAACCTGCTACTTAGGCGACCATACAAACTGTCACGTGGAATGCTTCTCTAAAATGTGTGCTTGTGCCAAATATGTATTAGATTCAACCCTTAAACAATCTTCAAATGATCTGAACAGCTAGAGATCACAAGTCAAAAAGTTACAAACTAGGATTAGAAGGTAGGAGACGTCTGCCGTGGTAACTGCATCAGGATCCGTTATCTCCTCAGAAACCTAACCCAGAAGCTGCAACTAGTGAAGCGTACTGAAGAAGCGGCTCGGCAGCTCGAGTCCACCAAGATCCACGCGGCCGGCGGATACAGCGAGGAGTTCAGTGTCAGGGAGGAACTCATGGGGCTGGCCATCGGCGCGCACGGAGCCAACATACAGAGCGCCAGGAAGGTCAGCGGGGTCACCAACATCGACCTCGAGGAGGTGTCTTGC
Organism: Epirrhoe tristata; assembly: GCA_951394285.1. Classification (NCBI taxonomy): domain Eukaryota; kingdom Metazoa; phylum Arthropoda; class Insecta; order Lepidoptera; family Geometridae; genus Epirrhoe; species Epirrhoe tristata. The sequence continues at coordinate 10,893,222 of OX596143.1, read as the reverse complement.
ACCTTCAAGATTTGCGGAGAGGTGAGATTGCTTTTTAACTTTAACCCACTTACTCTATTGGTAATTGTTACTCACGAAGTTGTTGTTCTTAATTGTGTGTGTGGATTCGTTTCGGTGTGCGCAAGCGATAATGAGCTTACTCTAGCGCTGATTCGTCCATGGAGCGCTAGCTTACACACACAGAAACAACGTGCATATGCATCTACACGCACAATTAAGAACTACCCGCCTTCGTGAAATGGAAAAACTGCACTGAAATTACAAAATATCGTAGATTTTCGATAAAAGTATCGTTTTATTGGATTCATCCAAAGAATCTTTTTAGTTCAGGCAAGTCAAAAGCTTCCTATGATGATGGCGAACAAATTTGGTGTTTCGTGGGTTGGTTTGAAATCATACTGTTACAATAATGTATGCCTTTGAAGAATTGAAGGAACCTGCAATTGGACTAGAATTTTTTATGTATATTTTTCAAGACATGTATTATGTTATTATGTGGCGCAGTAGCTACCAAACTGATGTCAATTCTTCATCATGATTCAAATTCAAAGTCAAAGTCAAAAAGCATTTATTTAGTAGGACTGCTGGGATCACTTTGAAACGTCTTAAAACTAGGTGATTCTACTCGTGTTCCTTCGCGACCAATACCGTATTGTTCTTAGCTATGATTCAAGAAAGTGTATTGAGCCTTCTTAAATAATGTTGTATATTCCAGTCCCTGGAAGCGGTGAAGGCAGCTCGCTCGCTGCTGGAATACGCGGAAGAGTCGGTGAAGGTCCCGCGCGACCTGGTCGGGAAGGTCATCGGCAAGAACGGGAAGGTCATCCAGTGGATTGTGGACAAGAGCGGTGTAGTGAGGGTATGTTACCGCAGGTTCGGTGCCGGTGTCTCGATCTGATCATTACTGGGTTGCAGTGTTTTGAAAGCTAAGATTTGTCTTAACTTACTTAGTTGAAATGATATAGGCTTGACTAAGGTGAAGAAATTCTCTCGCTGATGTTTCCAGATACATTTTTGCAGATGTTATCCTACTAATATAATAAAGCTGAATGTTTGTGAATATGTTTAGATGTTTGTATGTTAGGTTTGTGTTTCAATCACGCCTAAACCAGTGAGCCGATTTGGATGAAACTTGGAATGGGCGTAGATAGTGACCTGGAATAGCATATAGGCTATTCAAAATGTTGCTACCACGCGGGCGAAGCCGTGCGCAGTAGCTAGTGGATAATAAATTTACTTACCATAGATGAGTCTGTAAAAAATCAACATCAAACTCGATACTCTACCATAAAAGCATTTGAGGTAAAGTAGATAAAGGGTTTTATAGGATATTTTTTCAAGTTTATAAGAATTATATTCTTGAGAAAAAATACAAATCACTTTGCAACCACAGTAGTTATCATGCTTATCGATACACCGAGTAGCACTAACATTCTCACGAGACTTGGCGTGGCTTGATTTAACATCAATCTGAGTTATAATATACTCGCTAAACTTTTCAATTTAAATCTCTAAAATATTGCATTTAGCACAACACCCAAGACTTCGCTTTCAAGATAAAGTCGAGGTCTTGTGGGGTGACCATTCGGTCATTCAAAACGTGCTGACATAATACAAGAAGCTTCAGGGCCTCTGGTGAAAAGACTCGCCACGAAGGTAGTATAAAGCTTCTTACAAAACTAACCTAGTAACAGCCTGCATTCTTGTACTGATTTCATTGTCATAAATAATGTCACAGAGATAATTACTATGATATTTGAGTTTTTCTGTTTCCTGATATTTCGAGGAAGTTGAATACATACATACGAAGTTGAACCAGTGTGGTGAAAGGATTTTAAGTGCGTTTCAAAGAGGCTCCTTTCGTGCACTATCTATCATGAAAGGTAGTGTTGGTCTTAATTGTGTGTGTAGATGCACGCGCACGTTGTTCCTGTGCTCGGGAGCGCCGCACACAACACCCGCCTCCGTTAGAACTCTGGTTGACAACAATCATTTTGTAATCATGATAAATATGACACAAATCAGTACAAAAAATGAGTCAAAATCCTACCGCGTCCAAGCCACGGTCTCACTAGGTAGGGGTAGCGCTGCGTCCGCTGTGTCTTGACGCCGATTACATTTAATGCTAGATCTCCCACAACTTCCAGGTTAAGGTCGAGGGGGACAACGAGCCGCAGCCCGTGGCTCCGCGCGAGGAGGGGATGGTGCCGTTTGTCTTCGTCGGCACGAGGGAGAACATCGCCAATGCTAAAGTGCTCGTTGATTATCATGTGGCGCATCTCAAGGTGACGTTGGGTTTGTCAAGAAACGGTGATGCTACTTATTGTTGCGTTTCGATGTTGATGTAGGATATACTAATCGAGATCAGCCATATCGATGGCTATCTATATCTGGATTACTTTATTGTTTTTAAGTTGAAGGTATCGTATAAAGTTGATAGTTTGGCATTAAACTCTTCGGTTCCTCCACATCTTCCATGTTAACCGCATCACTCGTAATTTATCCAAATCTAATTGCAGCAGCAACATTTTAAAAGTTACTTAAAGAAAGAAGGGGGTTCAGGATAAGGGGCTTATACGTATAGATAGCATCGCTAGCAAAGGTTGCCAACGGGACTATCATGAGGTTCAGTAATCGTGCCGACCGAGCTAGCAGCCTCGCGAGGAAGTCGCCCGCAGTCAAAATCTTTCGTCCGCTTCGCCGAGGCGAACGCTCGAGGCTGCTCGCTCGGTCGGCACGCGGCTCTTCTTCCCTCGTACTCTCAATCGAGCCAGAACATTCCCTTCCAGGAGGTGGAGCAGCTCCGCCTGCAGAAGCAGGAGATAGACCAGCAGCTGCGCGTGGTGTCGGGCAGCGCGGGCTCGTTCCCGGCGGTGCGCGGGGCCGCGCCCGTGCGCGCGCGCCGCGCCCGCCCGCCGCCGCACCGCTACCCCTCCGGTAATACTGATGCGAGGCCGTGGCGTCTGATGCGCCGATCGGATCTAGGCATACGAGAAGTTGCCGTTTGTCTGCGCAGAACACTATTTTGTATGAAAAAGTGTAGCGTTCGAGCATTAGCGTAAGCATTTTCCGTAAACGCGGTACAACGCCATAGAGTCCGGGCTTCGTCGCACAACGGAACGCGCGCTCTCGCGTCCCGATATAGTATCATATCGACGCATAACAAGTTTTTACCGTTTTCTTTTTCATATCAAACGTTTTCACGTTCAGCATAATCGTTAACTCGATCCTCATCAGGCGGTGGGCGCAGAGCGACACCGGAGCTGGGCGAGGACCGCGGCGACTCGTACCGGGACAACAACAGGGGGCGCGGGCGCTCCTCCCGCCCGCCGCGCTCGCCCGACCGCACCGACCGTCCCGAGCGAGCGGACCGTCCCGACCGGCCTGAGCGTCCCGACCGGCCGGACCGTCCCGATCGCCCGGACAGGGCGGAGCGTCCCGAACGCGGCCCGCGCTTGCCGCTCGAGAACGGCCGGGCTCATCCGCATCCGCGCACCCCGCGCCCCAACGATGCCAGGCACCAGGTACTTACAGATCTATTGCAACTTTACAGAGCCGTGTTGGTCGAATGGGGGTTGTGCCTCGACCTTCAATCCGAAGGTCGTGGATTCGAATCCCGGACATGCATTAATTTTTGTTTTGTAAAAGGACAATGCCCATTTTTGTATGGGGAACCGTACCAGCATCCGTCTATGCCAATTAACGTTCAAAAGTCTTGATTTTGTTTATCTTTTCGTTACCAATAATAGGTTTGAAAATAATCACCCGCGTTTTTGAAATAGATTTTTAGTACAAAATAAATAAAATAATACCAGAGTTGGCCACTATAAGTCAGTGGCCAACTCTGGTGAGTGACGAACGACTTAGTACAAAATGTATGGGGAAAGTTTTTGACGATTTCTGACATTTCTAGTACTCAAACCATAAATGGTCCTAGAGTATTTTAATCCCTACATGAAACAGAATCGGATGACATTAAAACATTTTTTTATTTATTTTTGATTTGTTTTCGCTGACTGCATCTTTTTTACAAAATCTGTGAATACAGTTCAAAATGTTTCAAAAAGTTAGGGAAGGTCTCTTAATAACATTTTCCTGTAGCTACAACGGTTAAGGTACCGCCTTTAATGGTCAGTCTTAAAAATCCACCTGTATATGTATTTTTTTTAAAGTGCGGTTCAGAAAATGATTATTTTTATTAGTAAATACTAGACCAAAACAAAAAAATACTATTGGTTTAATATATTCGTGACGCAACGGGGTACGGGCATTTTCCTTTATATGTGCTTTAACACGAGCTCTTAACGGTGAAGGAAAACATCGTGAGGAAACCCGCAGCTTCGTCAGCTACACACGTATCGACGTCGTCTTTCCTGTGGGCCAGATTGATTAAGCTGATAGAATGGTTTAGGTGCTGGGCAGATACTGATTCGTTTTATTGAGTTTGTGAGTGACATGAATTTTGGCTACCGATTTCTAAATTATCTGAATGTCCCACTCTGTCATCATATGCACCCGACCAATCTTCTTTTCACTGATGTTCCTCTCCATCCAAACGTTGCCTGGAAGAGATCGCTTCTTGGCGATAAGGCCGCCCATTGTACATTTTTATCTGGTTTTTCTTTTGTTTTTGTCTGTTTTAATTTTATTAATGGTGTGCAATAAAGAATTTTCATTCATTCATTCATTCATTCATTCATTCATTCTGTGTGAGACATGCCTATGAACTCCAGCTTGCTTCGTACGTTTCACAAATGAGAGGTATTTTTAAGAGTATTTGTATTGCAGAGCGGCAGGCGGCGCGACGACAGACGGCGACAGACCGACGACGACAGCTCCGTGCTGGACAGCCAGGACGTGTCCAGCGCAGACAGAGGTATGTAAACATACACACAAACACACAGTGTTATTGCTCGATTGATTTGGTACACGGTCACACAAACAAGCGCAACGTTTGTGCGCGTTCGCTTCGCTCTCGTGGTACCGAAGTTTTCTGTTATGAGACTTTTCAAAATTCCCTTAGTGCTATGGAATATGGGCTACTCTACACCATAAAAGGAATGTACTCTCCTAGTTTTATGCTTCTGGGACTTAGGGTTTTGATTGACATGTCAGCCATGAAACTTAAACCAAAACTACACTCAATCCAAGTTTAGTCCAAATCGGTTAACTGATTTAGGCGGTGTTTGAACGAGTTAGATCATGGAACACGGGCAGCCTCAGGGTGTGGGTTATTAAAAGTTATGTAAGAGAAACTTTTAACTCATAAAAAAAAAGTCAAAAAGCATTTATTCAGTTGGGATCACTTTGAAACGTCTTAAAACTAGGTGATGTTACTCCTGATTTCGATCTTGTCCCATCACAAATACAAAAATGTAAGAGAAAGTCTATCAAAGTGCTTAATAAACAGCAACATAACTGTATCCTTAAGATATGGTGGACATTCTTTAAGATCATTCTCCTTGATCTGTTTAATTTCTAAGTTAGTCAGTGTACTTATGTTGTGAGTGTAGTTAATCTACTTTTTATGGTCCTTTTTTATTTTTTTCTGTCAAAATGCCAGTGTTCTTATCATGGGTTATAAATTTAGTTATCTATATCATGATGACAGTTCAAATTGGGTTGCTTAAAATTAATGTAACATCTAAAATAAAAGATAATTTCAAGTTTACATTTATTTTATCAATAATAAATATCTACCGCATGCTAGTAACTAATTTAGCACATGATGAAATATTTTCAGATATGAACTATTCATTTACCTAAAATTAAAAACACCTCTCGCACCTCCACTCTAACATTGATCGTCAGCTAAGGTGGGACCGGACGGTTCAATTTCGTCCAAACCCACCTTGACAATATTTACGAATGTCTTAGGCGGCGGCTGCAAGAACGGCGGCGCGGGCGAGGCGGCGGGTGCGACGGCGGCGCCGCGTGGCGGGCGCGACAAGCGGCGCTCGCCGGGCGGCGGCGCGGGCGAGGCGGCGCTGCTCAACGGCGCGGCCTAGCCCCCGCGCGAGGTCCCCGCTCACTCGCGTTATGCTTTTGTAAGAGATTCGTCGTTTGTATTCCCGACCGTTGATGAGAGCCCGAGCCGCCCCGAGGCCGCCGTCTCGACGATGACCGTCTCTGTACATATTCGATGTTCATCCGATCCTTGCGGGTGTCGGCGGGCCGCTCCGGTGGTGTTGTGACGCGCGACGACCCGGACGGACCGAGGTGATCTCTCTGCGATCGGTCGTTACGATTATTTAAACGTACGTGATATGCATTATTGCCGGGATATCACTAGGAAGTTGTATTTACAAAAGATATGGTTAGCTACCTACGTTCCGATTGCGTGAACAACAAACGAGGAGTGAATTCGCCACTTTGGAAGATTGATGATGATAATTGTTCGATGATACTTGATTCACCCGTAGATTTGTTTTTCACGCATAGATACGCTTTTACGTATTGATATGTAACATTAATATTCGACACGAATTCCTTGCACATTGTTGTACCGCTGTACCGATGAACGTTGTCAGTATGAAGAAGTCCTTGGAGGTACATTGGCGAGGCGCGGCCTCATGGCGACTAGAACCGACCTGAACTTGAGTATTGGCGCTCGACGACGATGTCTGAGATGGGCCTATTGGACTTACGATCTTGCCTTTTAAATTGATGTCAAGAATCTCATGCTCTGCCGAGAACATCGAATATTGTATTTATATAGTTACTGTATTGACTAAATTATACTGCATTTTTTTTTTCAGTTACACTATAGTTTTCTTTACCGATGCATGAGTTGGTCTGATAGGTTCCTTCCCTTATCGAATGTTCGGCAGGATACTACCAGCAGAGTCCACGTGTCTATGTGAATCTATTGATTATAGATGATGTAATACAATGTTAGGCCTCGTGAGTTGATAGCAATTTATTAGGCCTAGATTTAATATCTTGGTTGCACCAAGAGGTTACGACGATACTAACATTTGGCTGTTTTCTGGCTCTAGAACAGGCAGAGTGCTGCTCTTTAAATTCCAGTCGACATTATGCCGATGCAATTTACTATTATTGGCACCAATGAGGTTCTTCCATTATGCCAATACGTCTTACTAGACTAGAACAATGTCTTTTTATAGATTCTAATACAAGGTGTAAAAAGATTACCCTTGAAGCTTGATATTGAAGTAATATAATGTGTAAACTTCAAGATTGTACACAATAAAAGGAAACTCGATTTTTACCGACTTGTTTTTATCTGAATCCTTGTAACTATAAGTTAGATAAGTCTTTTTACACCCAGTACAAACACTTATTGAATCATGCCATATCATTTTATACAGGCAGGCTCCATCAACACCATACAATAAGTAGATTTGAGTACTCTACCGATTATGTATGTAGGCAAATATCAAATGTACCGACCCATAGGTACCTGAGTACTTGGCATGACAACACACTGTTAGTTCGGACTGTACAATTTGTCTCTTAGGTTTACATGCTCACTGGTGATTAACAAGAGCTAAAATAAGAGCACGCCTTTCAAGTAGTATCAAGAGTACAATGATGACTTTGTTCTTAAGATAATATTATATTACATTCTTATCTAACTATAAAATAGAAAAATCTTATGAAAAACAGTCTTCCTAATCACCAGTGGCTTACAGAATCAGTATAATATCAAGAAGTGATTTCATCCTCTTAGGTATGATTCCGAAAATGAAGCGACTTCCGGAATATCTAGGATTCAACCCTTTATAAATTTAACAAAAAAAATATTATTTTATTATTATATTTAGCTCATCGTGGTAAAGGCCTCCCTCCCCTTAATCTTTCCACTTTATATCTCGCCTCTTCCATAGACTCTCAAATTAAGCATTTTTTTTTTAATTTCCACCAGAGTGCTTGGAAAAAAATCCATTTCATAATTTTCATACCATTCCATTTCATTTTCTTTCCGTTTACGACCGTTCAGCCGACAACTTTGTTTCTTTCATTAAAACTGGTAAAAACTTAAAACTTCCGCATTTATAAAAGTAGTGTTTTTTTTTTACTTTTGAAATACCAAAACTGATATGCCACTAGGGTTAAATCCCAAACTCCATTCCGTCGCTACCTTCGCATACCGTTCAGACGAACGTCCCCAAGGTTTGGGGCTTCCCGGCAATAATGAGGTGGGTGCATTATAGCAGTCGATGGCGGTCTTCGTGGCACTCGTCGGAGTCGTCAGAGTCGTCGGAGCGCGAGCAGCAGCTGTCTGACCAGTGTTGGAACTCTTCCTTGTGGTGCTCGAGAGCCATCAAGGATGGGAACAGGCTGTCGCATGCGCTGCAGCTGTTGACAAACATATCAGTTGTAGAGACGTTCAGTCGTCACGTCACCAATTGGTAACGCACCTGCTGTACGCGGGCGCCGTTCAAACCGGCTTAAAGTGGGCGGTTACAAATTTATACAAGCCAGCTGACTAAATGTGAGCGGATCTAGGCGTTCGCAAAGTTAGTCGCTTTGATGCCCAGTAGAAAGTAGGTATATAAAAAGCATCGAATGCACATTGAAACGGCTAGCGTCACGAATTCGTAGATCAATTGAACGAACTGTTCAACACAGTCAGGAGATCTTTGCATTCGTGAAGTTGTCCTTTGACATCGAATGCACATTGAAACGGCTAACGTCACGAATGCGTAGATCAATTGAACGAACTGTTCAACACAGTCAGGAGATCTTTGCATTCGTGAAGTTGTCCTTTGACATCGAATGCACATTGAAACGGCTAACGTCACGAATGCGTAGATCAATTGAACGAACTGTTCAACACAGTCAGGAGATCTTTGCATTCGTGAAGTTGTCCTTTGACATCGAATGCACATTGAAACGGCTAACGTCACGAATGCGTAGATCAATTGAACGAAAACACAGTCAGGAGATCTGTGATCTTGTGGCACAAAATAAACTATTTTTATCTTTATCTTATCTTTGCATTCGTTCCTTTGACATGCACAGCGGCCCTTTAGTATAGAAAATTGTCGACTACTCTAATGAATGCCTTGATACTTTGACCGTAGTTTAAAGCGCTGGTCTGTGACCTTTGAAGAAGTCTAAGGGGGTAGTCAGAGGCATGTCCAACTTCTATAAGAGATTTTATCTCTACTCTTGTTATAAAACACCGTAAATCTACTAGCTACTTGCCCAAAGTGACGTTTCTTCTGCTGGTGGTCAGCGAGCTGACGGCGCGTGGAGAAGGAACGGTCACACACGTTGCACGTCAGCGCTTCGTCTGCAACCATTGGAAAACACACATTATTTGTTGACTAGCTTTACCCGCGGTTTCCCTCGCGTTTATTGTTAGTGAGATATATCTATTTTTTTGTAGGTACAGAATTTGTCTTTGACATAAACTTAATTGAAATTTTTATTTGTGTAAAAATTAGGGAAACAATTTGTTAGGAAATATGTTTTCTTTCCTCAAAGGGAAATACTTACCTATAGGTACACATTTAATATTTTTGCCATTTGAAAGTGAAATAGGGTGAAACGTAGAAATAAGACAAGCTAAAGTATTTTTATAATAATTTATTAAAAATAATAGCGTTAAAGATATAACAAACAAAACTTGTTTGCATTATCAAAATTGGTGAGCATAAAATGATATGCTTTAGTTTAATTTTATTGTTTATGCGCTGCTAATGATAAAAATTAAAAAGTGATGAAGGGGGTCGAATTAAGCTATTAGTCTGCTAAATTAAATAGAGGAATCAGTACCATTAAATATTTATTTACAAAGGCAAGATAATACAATTAGATTACAAAAATACCGACAAATCCCCAAATTTTCATTTTGAGAATAAGCAAGTTGTGTGTCCTATCCTAGGTACTTATTTTCCAACTTGTCCCCTATCTATGAAAACATATTTAAAGCAAAGAATATTGTATACTCATTCATAAGTAAGTACGTAATATTTGTTAAAAGCTGTGTGAAAACCAACTGATTCAAACAAACATCTATACAGATCATTAGACACAGAAATGTGATTTTGGTTTGGTCACAATGCAAGGAGGATTTTTAACTATAAATAATAATAAGTAACACCCTAATTTATATTATCTAGCATCCTGTTTCAAGTCGGGTCTTTTACCTACTTTCATAGGTTTCGGAGGCTCATCAAATAGTTGATTATGGATGAGCCTACATCATCATACATTTTAAATCATGAGTTAGTTCTTATGAATAACTTAACAATATTTTATGAGCTAGTAGTGATCATGAGCATAGAGTCGTTGATAAGTTATCATTGCTTTTCTACTTCTATGAAATTAATTGTTCACAGCTAGTTTATTAAACTTTATTTTGTATTTTTCCTGTTGGTCAATGGAAGGACGACATTGTGGGTCGACAATGGATGAGGTTAGCACAGAGCTGGGAAATGTGGCGAGAGCAAAAAGAGGCCTATACCCAGCAGTGGGTGAAGTCGGGCTGTGGATGTGGATGATGATGATGATGATTTTATATTTTAAAACTTTGACGAAAAATGGAAAGAATTTTATTACTTATGTCATATTTACAATAGCACAGGGTCTTTATTTTCTATTTCTTACATAATTGCATTTTAATGACAAAATATTTCTTCTGATACAACATAAATTCACATAAGTAGGCATAGATTAAATCATAGATGAACAGTCTCCTGCTTTTTATAAACTAGTAAGTTTCATATTGAGACATGGATCTTAATTTATCATAAAAATGTTTTTTTTTATAAATTTTCATACAATCAATGAATTAAGAAGTTGATACCATACCAACTCATTTTCTAAAGTACACAAAAAAAAAATTGTGTGCAATCATCAACTGGCTGCCTTTATCCAAAGAGTTCTGAAAATCTTATCAAATAATAATATAAGTCTTATTTTCATCACAAATTCAACCATGTGTTAAATGGGCAGAGTGTTAGACACTGATGATTTGAACATGCTTCCAAAGAAGCGCGCTCCAGTGGAACCTCCCGGGATGGATCCCATCATCATCCAGAAGAGGGCTATCACCTGCAGCACAGCACAGATGATGGTCCACGGAGTGCTTTGCAGGTGCAGTGCACAGTACAGCGTTGCAATGAGAGTCACCATGTAAACCGATGTGGTAAGAGCTCTTTCCTTAGAAAACATTGACTTGAGGTGTGCCCATGGTCCGTACAGGAAACTGAAACTGAAGCAATCATTTTGATTAGATGCTGAGCTGACAATAGGATTTTGAAACCTATATATATTTTGGCATGGAGTATGAATAAGCTGAGACTGGACCTTTTATGTATGTGCCCGACTACTCGTATTAGGTGGTATTAGTTATGCACTGTAACAATTTTTTACATATGCACCTACCTACTTGTTACTTGTTTTTGTTTTTGTGTCTGTGTTGAAATGTTGTGTGTCAAATAAATCATTTATCTATCTATGATATTTTTTTACCTTAGTATAAAGAACAGACTTCCTAAGGTGAAAAGTAGCGCAAACTTCCTTGCTTGCAGTAGCAGCACCGGTATGTACAGGAAGGACAGTATGAAGCACAGGATCCCGAAGAACAAACATATTCCAAAACCAAGGAAGCGCTGTGTTCTACTCTGAAAGTGTAATAATGTAATCAGAATGCAGTATGTTACTATTGATATTTCATCAGTATATTGTGATAACAAGCCGGTAAACAGACCTGATGCTCCATATTCCACAAATTGTGCAAATGTATCGGCATCTGGGTCATTGTTTACTAGCGCAGTTATGACTCATTCAAAACACCAAGGAAACAGTTCAAAGGACTTACCAAAGTGAAATATTCCTTTTGCACGTTTTCGAACCAGGTCGCAGTACTGCTGGTAGTGCTAGTCGGGCTCTCTTCAGTGCTTCTTGAGAAAAAACTGGGCGTTGAAAACTGAGGTAAGCTGAACTTGTAACTTCGACGGCTCTCGTTTTGTAACAAATATTGATCCAAGTCAGACTTTAAGTTCGCCATAATTATTGTGCGATAGAGTTATTTCTGTGCTCTGTGCTTGCAATAAAACATAAAACTTAAAAACTAAATTTTACACTCGCATACAACTGGCTGACTGATGTGATGTGTGTGATTGATTGAATTGTAAAAAATGAAGGTTTGACATTGACAGCAATAAAAGTAATAAAACTGACACTGACAATAGTCAGTACATACAGATACATACAGATTTTTATTTCAGACGTCTAGTGATGCGCATGTCTCAACTTGGATGCTATCGATTTCTTGAGGTAGCCTCGATATGACATACGAATTGGCCAACCGTTATCCCACATCATGTTAGAAATTAGGGTATGTACTTAGTAAAAATAATAATGAATGCTCACCATAATCACTGTCGTCGCTAAAATCATCATGAGCATGCCGGCGTATGTTGTTGTTGTATCTGTCATGTGCGCAAGGTGGGCATACACCACGCGTGTCACGCTCGTCCAAGTCAGTACTGCTAGCATCAGACTCCACTGCCGCCGCTTCTTCAATGTGAATATCATCGTGCTGTCGGTTATCTAGTTTCTCATTTGATGAAAGCTGATTGTAATTCTTTCGGGGTGGTCGTGCTTCTGAAAAAAAACATAATTATTTACGTTATTATAACTGGGGATAGTCAAAATTAAAAGTTAGCATAAGTAGATTTTAAATTGTTATGTGCCTATTGGGTGAAAATTACATTACAAATTACAGTCATTCCTATAAGACTTCCGTCATGGCTTAACGACTAGCCAAGACGTAAGCCTTATGGCTGCCTAAAACTCCGTTACCAGAGTTGGCCACGACTTACGAACTTACTTAGGAACTTTTATCCCTTCGATAAAATAAAATATGAATAGTAGGTAGGTACATATATAATAAGCTGGTTGGTTCTGTAGGTTTTTCTTTACAAATAAGATGCTTACATCGAGGTAGGTACCTAGGTACCTAGCTTTTTTATGACATTGCTGTTGCTGGTCCATTTTTTAAATTTAATCGACAATGAATAGGTAAGTACCATTATGTTGTAGAAGCACTATCATACCAAACTAAAGTAGTAAACAGTCATGTGAATGTTAGAGGGCTCCTCATAATTCACAAAAGTAGATTAGTATAATTATCTACAGTACCTACTTACCTACTCACTTATATTAATAATGATTATGAGTTCATTACTACGTGCCGACCGACGCGACGACGTGAAGTGGCATACGGTTTAGTTTTTCTGATTAAAAGTGTTCAATTCAGAGCAATAATTTACGTTTTATCCAATACGTAAGTAAACCTCAATACCTACAATGTTCTTCATGGTCCTTGGTTCTACTAACTGCATTGTTTTGTCTCTAATTATTATTATAGTTGCTAATGCCGACGAATTTCCTGAGACTAGTTTATTTATCTCGTCTGTGACATTTACAAAGGTCATCATGAATTTCGTAGTAATTTTTTACAGAAATTCTATAAAAACGATGATAATATGCGAGTATTTTAGGCACTTATAGATAGGTAGGTTCATCCAGATTACAGCGGACATTGCTTGTTTCTATGTAAACAAGCAGAGTGTCCGCTGTAAGTACCTACTTTTTAAGATTCTTGTCTAGTTTATTTCTCCGTAGGTCGATAGGTACCTAAGAACTTAATATTTAGGTAAACTAAGATAAAGCTTGGTAAACAAAAACAAATACCTACTAATCTCGTATAATAAGAACCTACCTACCTACATGGACCATTTACCATTTTATGTGTTGAGTTCATGGTTGAGTTATTATAGTTTACCTACTATCTAATGTTTTTTTTGTTTTAGAGAAACATGGAAATACCAAATAATATAGCTGTCATTGGAGCCGGAGTAGTGGGGCTCTCCGTAGCTAAAATCGTACAAGAACGGTTGCCCAATGCTAAAGTAACTGTCATAGCTGACAAATTCGAACAAGACACCGTAAGTTGCGTTGCGGCCGGTATCTTCAGACCTGGCACCAGCTTCAAAGGACCGACTAAGGAGATCACGAAGAAATGGGTAGAGGATTCTTGGTATTATTGGCAAGAGATTTTAAAAACATCCAACGCATTCGACGCCGGGGTGATGTCATTTGGCGCTTACATTTTTTCAAAAGAGAATTATCACGTAACCAGAAATCATCTTATCGAGGATATTGTACCGTTATACAGGCCAGTCGATGAAAGAGAGCTGAAAATCTGTGGAGAAGGTTGGAAGTACGGTTCGTATTTCTCAACACTGAAAGTTGGATGTGAAAAACATTTGCCATGGCTAAAGAAAATAATAACAAGCAAGGGTGGAATAATCACAGTAAAAACTATCGATAGTTTCGCATCACTATCGGGGTACGATTTGGTTTTCAACTGCACTGGTTTAGGCGCGAAAACCTTATGCGAAGATCAAGATTTGGTTTCTATCCGTGGGCAGGTGATAAAAGCGAAAGCTCAATGGTTGAAGACCGCTTTCTACGGGGACTATGATACCTATGTTATTCCTGGATTGGACGGGATAGCCACTTTGGGTGGGACGAGGCAGTATGACAGTTACAATACGAACGTGGATAAGTACGATGCTGCGTCGATTTTCGAGCGGTGTTGTGAGTTAGTGCCGGGGTTGAAGAAGGCAGAGATTGTTGAGAACAGGGTGGGCCTGCGCCCGCACCGTGTGCCGGTCCGGGTGGAGGCTGAGGAGGTGTCCGGGGTGAAGGTGGTGCACTGCTATGGTCACGGCGGGTATGGAGTCATGTGTGCGCCTGGCACGGCTAAGCATGCTGTTCAAATCGGATTAGACTTCTTCAAGAATGTTCGGAAGAGTAAGCTATAAGTAACTAATTACCTACCTTATTATTAGGTCTAGAAAATATTTAGAATATTTTTTGCAATATGTTAGGTAGTAGGAACCTACTTACATACTTTGTAAGGTCCTCTAGAACGTTCGTAAGTAGGTAGGTAGGTATTCTATACCTACTTATCGAAATACCAATAAGTAGGTAGGTACCTCCTTTAACCAACTATTTACCTATTCCCATAATAATACCTATGTGAGATAAGCCTACTGTGGAGCTTAAGGTTTTGTTTAGATTTAGTTTAAACTCAAGTGCTCCCTATGACCACAGAAAAGAGGAGACTCTTATAACACACAGAAGAGATCCCAACTTCCCAACCCATTTAATGTACTAGGTAGAGTCTGGCAAATGAAAGTAGACCCTGAAAAAGAGGCGGCAAATTCAAAAATATAAGCGTGACAACCCATTAATTAATAACTCTAAATAATATACTATCTAATATACTATCTAACTACTACTAATCTAAATATATAATTATTATATTTGGTACTAGAAAATAATAACCAAGTATCAAGTTGTGTTCTTCCAAATGTCCTTATGGGGTACACGCTTAATTTTTGAATTTGCCGCCTCTTTTTCAGGGTCTACTTTCATTTGCCAGACTCTACCTACCTACTTGATTTTATTGAATAGATTTTTTTTCTATTATACCTACTAACTTAGGTTATAATTTCGGCCATTGACTGTTCTAGGTGACAAAGTAGAACCATTAGTCTTCTCTTTGTTCCCCTTGCCGACGGATTCTGTTAATCTGTTTCCACTGGCTTTAGGACACCCTTTTTATCAAGGAGTAAAAGGCGTGATAAATGATCATGATGATCTTTTTTATTCTCAATATATAATTATATATATATATAGATTTATACAGGATGTAAAAAGACGTCTACCGAAGCCGAAGGGGGTAGGTACAGCATCTCAACACACAAGTAAATCCAAAAGGATTTTCCGGAAAAATCATTATATCCGGAGAAAACAGCGTTTAAAGATTACTGCTTGCGGATGTACTGGGCGCGTTGTTTAACGTAGATTGCTGGATTTTGAGTTTTAACTGTTTTTTTTTCTTTTATAAATGAAATTATTAGGCAGGTATGGTTATTATGTTGTACTAGAAGTAAATAACCGGAAATAACATAAAATGACGTAGCTAAGTCAAAAACTTTTTGCGTTCTTTTTTTCGCTAAATATGTTTAGAATCATGGTCTGATTGCAACCCTTCAGTTTTCGGTAGTAGTCTTTTTGCACCCTGTATAATATAGATATATTTTATATTTTATAGATATAGATATGTTCATTGTAATTTAAATTAGGTAGACAGGTAGCTAATCGATTGTGCTAACCGATTGACTTTATGTACCTAGTTGTTGCGGTCCCCCTGCAGGATTCATGTTGCAGATTTAAATATTTTCAGATTTGTATGTAACCAACGGTGAAGCAATAAAACACTAATCTCTAAACTTTGAGTTGTCCATCTCGTTCGCAAGTTTGCGTTGCGTGCCTTCAGTGGTCATTAAACCCCTTTCATGAACTTTCTCATTATTCTGTGGTAGCCCATTGATCACGTGACATTCGTTCATAAAACCAGCATTAGACATTTCTTTATAGTTTATAGTAGTAGGTAATTCTGCAATGCGGCGGCACGGCCGCGGCGCAGCGGTTGTTTAATTTTACCAATTTCAATTGGAGCGTTCGTGCGTAACTCGCGCAAACATGGTAAATCACGAGCGACAAACAGCCGCGTACATTGTACAAACAACAATTACAGTGAGATCAGCAAGCACCGAGGGCCTCTTGATGGGATTGGTTTGCAAGTGCGGCCGGAAAAGAACATTTCTAGGGGCATGACATTGCTTTATGTTTTTTCCATTGGTCAATGGTTAATAAGTCCTCTAACTAGAAATAATGTCAAATATGAATACCTACATAAGCTGTTGGCGTTCCTATTAATGATCATTTTTTAACCTAAGCTGAAAATCTCGACATGATCTTTACAAACTACCCACATGTGAACTGAAGTCAGAGGGAACTAATTTCTCATTTCAAGTTTCTGTTTTGGAACATGAGCAACCGGACATGCATATTTTATTTGCAATTCACTTGTTTTGGCTGATCCGATATTGTGCTACCATCACAACCAGCGCACTAGACAAAGTGTAGCAATATCAGTAGTTCAACGAATCTGTAATTTTGTACGCAGAACAAAAAAACAACAGGATTACAACTATATCTTCAAGGATAGGAAGTTTAAGAGCCTTTGAAGATGCCTATGGGAGTAGTCAAGAGGTAAAATAACATATTTGGTGCATGCCCACATTTTACATACCTACATACGTAACGGGTTGCAAGCCTCTATGAAATGATACTAACTTTCGTACCCTTACTAGTGCTATTACCTATGATTCTTCCGTAAACGCTAAAGTCTACGGAAGTGGGTCAATTGAATATTCCTCTACGGTTTTTCGTAGTTCTAAATCTACGAAAGACCGTAGAGTAGAGGCTCTACGCGTTTATGGTGTAAGCTTCCGTTAATCCACATTTAGTTCGTTTTCAGCACGCCTTAATTAATTACCATAATTTACTATAATTTTCTTTTTTTCTTTAATCATATTTTACTCTAGGTTACACTGAAACTATTTGTTAAATAAAATACATCTTCAATAAATCTTAAAATCATTTAGCACAGACAAGATATACTAACATTTCTAACTTCACTCGCATGGTGCTTACATTTAAAATGGCCTGTAGGTACTCGTGATATTCCGATCTACTTCTGGATATCAGTACCTAGTAGTTCCGCTGTGTGCTTACTGGAAATTTTACATTTTGTTCTGTGGCGCCCCGGTCCGTCGCAAGCATGCATATTGCACAGCACTCACAAACGTGGTTTTATTGCTTTGTACTGGCTGTGTTAGAGAGGCTAGTTATTAAAGTGTGTCTGCAGATTTATGCATGGCCCGGCTGCACTGATTTATTCGATAGGCGCCTAGCAACCCTTTGCAAACAAATATTTTTATAACGGGCTTGCATTTTGCACCTGGTATTTAAGTAGAAAACTATCACGAGGGCCCCGAAGCTCAGCTAGGCTTGGCTCAACTACTAAGTAGTAGAGATCTCATAACTTGTTTACAGTAAAAGCATTATGAACTTGTACTTTAGTCTTGGCAACCAATTTTTCATATGGTAAGATTTTCACAAAGTCAAATCAAAGTCGTAACAGCTCTTTGCTACATAGTGCAGCCATAATGAAGCGTAGTCCGCATTCATTTTTTCATCAATTGATCCAGGAGTAGGTACAGTGCGGCAGTAGTGATCTGCACCTACCTAATTATCATACTTAATTGGAATTACCGTCGCCTCAGCCTACCTCGGTTCAATTTTGCCCCAGTGGACGCGTAGCTTTAAAGACTAGGATTCTTGGTACAATGAAAGCTAAGTCTACCCTCTTACGATCCAGCGTCAATAAAGCGCGAATGGCCGGTGATTTTGTCTTTATCGCCGCGAGATCGCAGATTGCTGCCTTTATGGAAATGTAAGGACGTGCTAATGGAACATTACAAGCAGTGATACAAATATTATCTGAAGTAGGTACCTACTCTTACTGAGAACGTGTGTATTTTTCGTATTGCTACAAGATCGAGAATTTACATTTGACCCATAATTGTCCTGATTTCAGTTCCTTTGCATACATTTTTCATATGACAGGACTGGGTAGGTATATAAATAGATAAAATAAAATAAAACTGTCTATGTATTATTTTGTAGTAGGTAACAACACAGACAATATACTAGTAATTACTTTAAAGTTTGATTTGATTTCGATATGAATAGAACAAAGGGCCAAGGGAATACCATAGGCAGTTCATTGTTTCGCGCAAAACTTTATCATACACGTTCACAAACTACTTAGACGGTCATAAAAGTTTGACTACGGGTCGCCTCAAGGGAAGACCCTGTTTGACGCGAAATTAGATCGAAACTATTCGAGAATCGCCATTAGGTTCGACAAACTACAAAAAAAGCATGCACGTTTGTGCTCATACTATTTAGGTTATAGCATTTTTTAATCAAAGATTTGGTTAGAAAAACCAAACTTAGGCATCTACTGAAAAAGTTATTCTATACAGGGCGTCCCACGGCTATGCCACATGGAGGGAAAGTACCTTAAATATTGTAGATGGAACATTTTACTGAAAGAGGACATTATTTTTATTTAAAAAACAATTTAAACTGCATTCACAGATATTTAAATAATTACATGGTTGATCCGGAAATCGAACCCGTTACATGAGAAAAATAGTCACCTGTAGCTTTATCATACCGATCGAAAGGCTTCAAACTGTAACTATCATAAGGATTATTTTTTGCTAAATAACATAGTGTCACACATAAAAGGAAGGCCATGAATTTTAACATTTGTGTTCAGAAAATTAAATACTTAGCTGACACTGTCGTAAGCACATACGACTGACATTATCATAAGTACGTATTACTAGTAAATGTACCCACTTGAGAAGTATAACCAGTGTGAAAGTGTCCACGAGCTACAAGCAGACTTAGACATGTTATTCGAAATATCCACCACAACAAGATCAAAAAATCGACAGGGAGCGAAATAATCAAAAGAGTTCGACTTTGTATTCAACAGGAAGGGAATCATTTTGAGCATTTGATAAATTGATAAATTTTGTATTAAAAATGTTAAAGTTCATGGCCTTCCTTTTATTTGTGACACTATGTTATTTAGCAAAAAATAATCCTTATGATGAAGCCTTTCGATCGGTATGATAAAGCTACAGGTGATTATTTTTCTCATATAACGGGTTCGATTTCCGGTTCAACCATGTAATTATTTAAATATCTGTGAATGCAGTTTAAGTTATTTTTTAAATAAAAATAATGTCTTCTTTCAGTAAAATGTTACATCTACAATATTTAAGGTACTTTCCCTCCATGTGGCATAGCCGTGGGACACCCTGTATATATATATAGTCCTCCTCATCGATTTCGACGACGGCGACCCTGACTATAATAATTTGTTATAATAATGTACTTAATTTACAATTTTCTTATTTATTATATTGCAAAACTATTTACAACTAAATCTAATTTACTTATTTACAATTAAATTGTTTGTTTTCTAACGTGAGCCCTAATATGACTCGCTAGACCGAACTTTGTTTTAAATACTCTGTCGCAAGAGATGCAAAAAAGTTGTCCTTGTGAATTATAGGTATAGGCATAGGAGGGCTTGGGTCTTGTTTTCTGGATTTGGCGTTTTAGGTCAAGTGAGTTAAGCCGATTTTCCTCGAAGGTCTTAATATTTTTATAGATGGTAGAGCGCCATGAAGACCTGTTAGTAGCGAGCTCCTCCCAACCTGTCGGGTCAATAGCACATGCGTTTAGGTGTCTTTTGAACACGTCTTTGTAGCGCAGATGCTGACCGCCGTGCTTCCGTTTACCCTATGCCATCTCAGAGTAAAAGACGGCTTTGGGTAACCGGCGATCATCCATGCGAAAGACGTGTCCACACCACCTGAGCTGACGTTGCATGAGAAGAGCTTCCATGCCGTACATTCCGGAGCGACGCAGAACCTCAGTATTAGGCACGCGGTCCTGCCATTTGATCTTAAGGATGGATCTGAGACATCTGAGGTGGTATGTGTCGAGTTTTTTAATGTCTTTTTTGTAGAGACACCATGTCTCTGCGCCATATAAAAGGACAGGCAAGATTAACGCCTTGTAGACGCTAATCTTCGTCGCTAGCTTGAGATCATGGGACTTCCAGACACGATCAACGAGTCGTCCGAAATTGGCAGCAGCGTTGGCGATGCGCGATGGTATCTCCGAGGCTAGGGTGTTATCGTGCCGGATATTGCTACCTAGATATTTAAAGTGTGTCACCTCCTCTAGTGGTTTCCCATCCAGATTCAGTGTAGCATCATTAGCTTCACAACCCCGGGGTGGCTGTTTAAGAATTTGGGTCTTAGTAGCGCTAATAACCAGGCCGAACCTTTGACATGACAGATGTAGTGCATCAATATAGCTTTGGAGTTGCGCCATATTGTTGGTGTGTAGTATGTAAGTGGTATAATGCTTAATTACATCACTCTTAAGTAGGTTACAAGATACTTATAATTATAATTAAGTACCTACTAGTATTTTCTTGTTTTCCACACCAGGAGCTGTGAACAGTCTCGGTTATTAAAAGTAAACAAAATTGAGATTAAAAGCAATCTACAAAAGGTAGGTAATTGCTTGTCACAGATTACTTAACTGGAGAAGACTTCATTACCGCTTCTAGTTAACGACCAATTTATGAAGAACCTCGTCACCAAGTTTTATTTTTAAGCCGGTAGGTCAACGAAAAATGGGCGTGGTGAGAGGTAATCAGGAAAGGAATTATGAGGCTTGTTTTATGATATTGAGCCTGTTTTTTTAGTCATACCGCCGCGAAATGATTATGATTAGGGTGGTATTTTCACGATTATGTAGCTTTTATGTTCATGGCTAATCTTTATGTCACTTTGAGGCGCCATGTTCACGATGCTGAAATTACCCTGAAGAGTTCCGGCTATTATCATAAAATTTTACAACGTGCAAGTTTCGATTGTGTTTATTTCAATAGAAGCTTAAGCTTCGTCGTATCATCGTGTCCAAAGAATTTGCATCGTTATTCGATCGGTCTCATCTGGGGCCGTATTCGCGTTCCGTTTTTCGTTCCCACCACTATTTCTGACTTCAAGGGCCAATTTTTCAAACATTAAAACACGGTCCTAACCTAGGACCAGGAAGTCAGATATCGTGGTGGGAAGCATCCGAATATTCATCAAACGAATGAAAAAAGGAACGCGAATACGGCCCCAGGTCGACTGGATGACAGGTGTTTTCCAGTCTCTGAGGACCGTCATTTAAGAACACAGGGTCTAGTGGAAGCCCCGACTTCAGATCCTGAATTTGGTCGT
Source organism: Epirrhoe tristata (assembly GCA_951394285.1). Classification (NCBI taxonomy): domain Eukaryota; kingdom Metazoa; phylum Arthropoda; class Insecta; order Lepidoptera; family Geometridae; genus Epirrhoe; species Epirrhoe tristata. The sequence goes on along the minus strand of OX596143.1, from coordinate 10,871,428 downwards.
GCACCAATGAGTTTCTTCCCTGTCTATCTGCCCGTCCGTCATAGAGCTTTTCTTTGGCGCCCTTAACTTTTTCGAACTGCAAGTGACAGTCGTCGTTTTATGAAAAATACAAGATTTCCGATTTTCTCGGAATTTCTGGAGCACTTATCGAATGATTGATGATTACAAGACCACGGAGGTAAAGGTTTCTCTGATGTCTCAGCAAAAAGATGTGGGAGTGGAATAAAGCTGAATGTAGGTATTTACTGGGCTTAGTGTGTAGGTACCTACATTTAACTCCCATTTCTGTAGGGCTTAAACCCTACAGAAAAGAGCCTTAAGGCTCTAAGTCATTTATATCAAAAAGAGGTATTTTTCTGTAATTCGTAATTAAAAAAAAATGTATTTATAAACAACTTCAAAAAAGAAGGCGGTTCTACGATCGACTCACAATTTCCTGAAGATACGGGTTTTTCATCCCTTGTCAAAAGAAAGTTCTCATTAATGTTACGTCTATTATACAAGCAAAGGTAAATAAATGGTCAGAGAAATGAGATTGTTTTTTTATTTTGTATTTACCCTAAAGGTAAGGACCGACCTGAAGCAATGTACTAAACAACAGCGCTTAGCATTTCCCTAAAAGGGTCCGTAACTATATCATAAATATTCAGAAAAGCGCGCCCAACTACACAATTTATTAACCAAGGATTGTCTGGACCTGAGCCAGACTAACTTTATGTACTAAGATTAATACTAGGACTCTTTATATTTTCACCAAAATGTGCCTACTAATTACTACATTTTTAACGATATAAATAGTCAGGTTTTAAATGGTTCGAATCAGTTTATTACTGATCTCTTCAAACAACTTTTACTGGCTTTATCACCATTGTGATATTAATAAAGTAGATAATGTAGCCAAAACCTAGGCTTTATTAAGCTTAGCATACATACTTGTAACTTGAAACATAAGCTATTCAGGTAATCAGTGCCGGTACAGCTTTAATTATAGCAGGACAGGGACAGCGGGACAAACCACAGCGACTACTTAATGCATGCGATCCTGATTCAACACATGTAGCCTCAGCTATTTGAACTTACAAAATGTTAAAGCTTCTTTTTTTTGTTTAATTAATGAAATCGTGTACAGTTTTAGGATACAATTTTAGATAGGACTCCGGTTCACACTTGTAAATTTCTTACATAAAAAACGTGAGCTTAATTAGTTTGATCCGATAAAACGTTGACGAAGTTTTATCACAATTGAACGGTGCTTAGCTCATAAAATTTAATGGAAAATATGAGTTTGTCGTCCTTTGCTAAGCTCTGCTAGGATCCAACACACTTTCTCATTACATTTTCATACAAGCTTACGGTTTATGTCAAAAATATGGTAACGAATAGCATTAGAAGCAAAGGAGTCTTTAGAGAAAGATAAGCAAGAGAGTTTTTAATTCCAAGGTCTCCACAGATTTTATAGAGTTGATCAAATCAACTTACAGAAAAAAATAACTAAATTAATTGGTTCATTTGTTCGGTAGCAATTTACATAGACACACAGTTTAAACACTCGATCGCGCGCTTTCAAACGTTGAATTATTTTTTTTATTAAAACAAAAATACAAGCGCTTCAATACAACGTCCGTGTAAATAAAAAATTCAAAGCCAAAACTTACTCTTCATGAATAATACTGGCTTTTGTTCGGTTGTCTCTAGAAATTGCTGTTATCACTGGATGGAGTGCTTTCTACGCTAATTCCTCACTTATCTTGCGACTTGGGTAAATAATTCTTTAGAATACGTGACGCCTGAGACAAAGACGTCAAGAAATTCTACGTTGCCGAGCAAATTATATGTAGACTTTATCTATAACTCGGTAAATATTTTGTGTTATTTTTAAGATTGCGATGTAGGTTTAGGTAGTTCATAAAGAGAGGAATCAGTTTTATTTCAAATTTTTTTTTATAAGGTGACTTGATCGAAAGTGCTCTTAGCTATGATTAGATCAGCCGGTCGAAAATGCTAGAAGTTTTTTATCGCGTGGAAAATAAATAAAAGCGATATTTCCATTTATTTTGTTAGCATCTGGTATTCGACTTTTTGTACGAATAAATATTCTGAATTGATTGAGTAAAAATATTTTGACAAGGCTTCGTTAGTCAATTTTAATAATTTTAACAAAAGATAGAATTGTGGGATCTACTCGAACAATGCGCGTGTTATTAATAAAATTCTATGAACGCTGAAATAATAGGTAGGTAAATGATCATTTTGAAGTTTGTGATTTCGTAGACTTTGTAGACGTAGGCTTCGTAGGACTTGCTACGAGATGGGTCTACAATAACCACGACATGAACCATCTTTATCCCTTATTTGACGCATTCCATCTCCACCGCTTTCAACCTTCACAAATCACAAGCCCTTCCTCGGCCGGAGTCATTTCAACCAACTTCCAATTTATTTCGGAAGAGTCAAAACGATCTCTAAAATTTCATTGAACAAGTTGTCTGGCACCAAACATAACCTTGACCACATTTCATTATAATGTGACCGTTCCACAACCTTCTGAAGATTCTCTGTATGAACTGAAAGGGAAAACATTTTGGCAAATCTATTTATTTTTACTTTTTTTACTTCGGTCCTTTTCAAACCTACTTCTGCCAATAATAATAGAGCAAAAACATTGGCACAGGCCTTATTTCGAAGCGTAGTTATAGCTGTTTTTAAATCTTAAAAACTTTGGTCCGGATGGAAGGTAATTTAATCAAAGTCCGGATGCTTCTAAAAAGTTGTCAGGTATCACATAAAAAAATGTTGTTTGACATGTAAAACCTAGTATCCTACAACGCTGACAATATCAAAAAACATTTTATAATGCATTAAATTTTTCACGTGACTTTAAAAGTATTTAATAGTGGCACTCAAAGTCCCGGTGTTGCCAGCTTTGCCGTATTAATATTCAGGCGGCTTAATGGATTACAGCGGCGTGAAGTGTTCCATCCACTCGTGTCAGGTGTCAATAGGCCTACGGCATTTTGTTGAGGCTCTCTGACATGGCAACTGATTTTAGGTACTTATAACAATTTGTAGTCATTCTAGGTTCATTTAGGAAAACCGCAAACGTTGATAAAACCTAAACTGCGATATTAGAAACATACCTAGGTATATTTATGTTTTTTATACATAGAGCAAAGTTACATAAATTGTGGGCATGTGTCATTGTACATGGACGTGCCTATGTATCTCCCCAAACATCTCCAGATGATCGTGGTTGAACTTGATCTGAGAGAACGTCTACCGTACCTTGGTCACAGTAGGTAATACTAATTCTCGAATCCAATAAAATTGTAAGATTTTTGTAGTTCGTAACAAAAGTACGCAATTGAAATTAATCTCAATCTGACGGCAGGTCACGATGTGGTGAGAATTGAGACGGATCAGCCCGACCCTGAGGAAGTCAGGATCTAGGTCAAGGCCTTAGGGTCAGATCTGTCGAGAGCAGCATACCTACGGTACGGTCAGTGTCATCAACTGGTAAGCCCCCTTCAGAACAAACCATAACAGAAATCCGTAAAAAAACTGCGTGGTCAATCGAACTGACAGCCTATTTTGGCGGTCAGTTTACATTCTTACTTTTCTTTGCAAATTCAAGCAAATCGGTATTTTAACACAGGCATCAATCCGTTGCCAGATGTGAGAGTGAAGATAAAAAGGATATAATGCCAATTACCCAATCTCGTTTTTTATGAGGCTATTCGCATTTAAGCCTTCATAAACAGATGCCCAAGGAAACGATAAAATCATTGTAACTACCTCCCCACTGACCTATCTTAGATCGTCACAGAAAATAAACATGTTACAATCATGTCACGCTCATGTACCTAAAAGATGCAACATATTATTTACCTAGCAGCTTGTAATAATTGAGACAACATATTTGCAGCCTTTGGAGCAATAATTTGTAAATTGATTATGAAAAGCTGAGCTAGAAGTATAGAAATTCTAGCTACCCGCTACCCGCGATCCCTCGTGAATACTTCGTTCTTCCGGAAAAAAGTACTCAGTGACGTGTTAATTGAGATATCTGCTCAGACTGCTAATTAACTCCCTTGAGAGTTACTCAGAGCTCGATTTATCTGGAATTTTCTTAAGAGTCAATCTTGTCTATTCCATAAGTACTTACTGATGCTTAAAATTACTATAAGTAGGTACCTAGACAGCATTTAGTATCACAGGAAGAAGGAAGGAAAAAAATATGTATTTACTCCCAATAGAATTTACCTTTTATAATTTCTTCGTAATCCATTCAGCCATTCCAGCATGAATAGGTAAACTATTCTATCTATATTATTAGTGCAATTATAAAGAAATCAAAACTAGTTGAAATAATCATAGTTATCCCACTGAGCCCAGCTGGCACTGTGGCCGCCCGGACAAGATTAACGACAGTTACCAACCAAGTTAAGACAGGTATCAAAAATTATTTATGATACGGCAAATTTTCCTCTCAAGATGTTCCGGAATTCTTGATCAGGCTAACTTTCAGATTATTTGCCTTTTACGAGATGGAAATGAGAAATGAGGTAAGTTCTTTGAAACAATGAAACAGATATTTGAAGTATCTTTCCATACTTTAGAGTTGGTGAAGTTTTGTGTATCAAGACTGTGAGAAGATGGTAGCGTGTTCTCAGATTATCATAACCCTGCTTATGTTAAGTGACATAGGTACGTACGGTGTGTTCATAACAAGTTAGATTCAAGCTCTAGTCTTGGTTTTATCATTTTGAATGTTTTAAGAAATATTTAAAAGATATTATTTATATTTCGACCTAAAAGTGAATTTATATAAAAAATAAGTACAAGGACGCCCGATAAGTCTATAGAACGTTTGTTTGGCTCCGTTTTACGAAAATGTTATATTGACTCAAACAACTTCATGAATAAATATCTGAGGAAAACACGATGATATTTTGTAAAACAGAAAAAAAAAACTTCAAGAAAATGTGAAAACATCAAGTTATCTTCTCGCATACAGTTTAGCTCCATTAAGGTGGTCGCAGACCAGAGGAGCGCCGCAGGCGCCGAATTTTTAACCCTTAACCACCTGCTAGCGGTCTGGGAGACCGCTTTATTTTTTTAAAAGAATATTTCTCGGCTAACTTCGCTCATAGTGATTCAGCCGTTTTATCTTGACGGCTCCACAAGCCTATTCATTCTAAAGAGATTGGACGACTTTTTGTGGCAAAATATGTCTAGAATTACAATGAAAAGTAATTTCTCTGTACAAATGTCCCCAGTATATGTATATCTAACGAAAGAGCTTTCAGCATGTGACTGCCTGCCTAACAAGCAATATTCTCCAAAGCTTAGTAGATTTTACCATACTCCATCATCGGCAACGTATAGAGGTCATTTTATGAAGTAGGTATTTTTATTTATAAATATTTACACGAAACAATAATCATAAAAATACAAAAGTAGGTAAAACCATAGAACCAAATACCTTTTAGATTTTATGAAGTGGGCATTTTGCGAAGTGGGTATTTTGAGCAGTGGAAATAATTATTAGTGGTCATTTTTATTTGTGGCCTTATACAGCCGAAACGCTTAACCTCTTTTCTTTGCAAATCAATCAGATTATTTTTTCAAGAAAAAGTTCCCAAAGTATGTACCTACCTAATCCAATGCACTTATTCTAGTACGTGTGACCGTTCGACATCCGATAGCAATCGCATCGTAATCGCATCGCGTATACGCCGCGTTCGAACCGAGAGCCATAAACCTCCGATTTTATTACAAGCCAATCTCTGCTCTTTACTTCAATCTGTGAATTACCTAACTATAATAGTTATCTGTGTTATACATAGTAACTATTGTGTACCTAAGCTGTTGCTTGCAAAGTTTGGTTTTAAGCAACAGGCTGTTCAATAAAGCCGTGTCTTTTGGGTTCTCAATGGCTGGGATTGAAATTAATTTTGCTACAGGGAAGAAGCTCCTCACAGATACCAGCAATACTTTATACAAACACCGCGGAATTTTGCTATGCTTATTGCACGGCTGGGATTCAAACCCATAAACAGATTCAAAGTCGAGACAAACCTATTGCCGGGAGGGTAGTGCCCTATAGGTTTGTTTATTCATAAAATAGTTTTTAAGTAAATAATAGTCAATAAATAAATAAATAATGCTGGACATTTCACACAGCATCTGGCCCCAAACTAAGCAAAGCTTGTACTATGGGAACCAGATCACTGATATACTACTTATATACTTTTTGTTTGTAAATACATACATATTATACATAGATACACCCAGACCCGAGACAAATATCTGTAGGTCATACAAACATTTGTCCCGCGGCGGGGATCGAACCCGCAACCTCTCGCGTCGCAGGTGGACCTTCGCCCACTGCGCCACAGAGGTCGTCAAAATCAGGTATATTTCGAAAATCCTATGACTCAATACACTTTTCCCACGACGTAAATATAAAAATCAGAAGATATTGCGAGGCAAGGTATGAGATCAATCAGGTTCGAATATCGACGGTGAGCGAATTGATTTCATTACTTGAAGCAATATCGCGCCCGGGGCGAGCGTCTCCTCACCCGGAATAACTCCGTTTTGTATGATCCACATGTTTTATTTAACACGTTCAGTGCTCGACGCACATGACGTGCACTTGCAGCCACCTTTAGGAGGGTGCTGGTTTTTTCGGGCCAGTGGAGAAGTTATTTAAAAAAAAAAAAAATTAACATTTTCTGTAATTCGGACTAAAAGCTTACCTTATAAGTTTATTTTAAACCACACATTTGCAAAATGACAAACAATTTAAGTGTTACCATCTGCCACCGCGTGGGGGCAGACGGTAATAATTCTTATGTTAGGCAGAGAACTTTCACGTGCAATTTCTTGCAGGTAAAAACACGGCTTTATACATACCTACAAAATATGAAATTTGTAAAATAATTCGTGAAGAGTGTTGAAAAACACGCAGGTTTTTGTATCACGCAAGTGAAACCGCAGGTGTAGTGTAGGTTACAACTTTCTTTATTGAATTCGATACAAATCATTTGTAACAAATGGCGTAAATAAAAGAAACATGAGCCCAATTGCAGCCTTCAGTTTATAATTAATAGCACATTAAATGTATTTGATGATAATGGAAAACATAATACTGAAGTTACAGTACAGTCAGAAGGGACGTAAAATAGTGTTTAGAAATCAATTATGATAGCTCTATCACATCATGGCAGCTTTGAGCACCATTCTCAATAGGACCAGCCAGACCAATAGGTACTTGAGACTAGATTCAAAGTTACACCTGAGATTATTGTTTAGAGTTTAAGCTGTAGGTACCTGAGTACCTGAATTTGTAGGTAATACGAGCTTATAGAGTCTGTAAAATTTACTTTGTAAATATTTATGAACATTTAATTTTCACCATCACGATTCACGGTTACAGTGTGATTCAGTCTCTATTATAACATTTAAAATTTTTAGAGCTTTTTGAAACTATAATATTATTACACAACCTTTGTGGCTGACTGTACCGTGTACAAGTGGCAAACATAAACGAGGTTATTGCTTATTGTTTGTTCTCGAGCGAAATGTGTTTTCATTTGAATAAATAAAGATGTGTCAAACGAAATCGGAATAGATTTTTATTACATTCATAGTTATTTATTCGTAGCAGGTTGAAAGTTGTATTCACAAAACCTATTGATACGCATGATCTAATCGTCATCATTATCATCATCCCAGCCCATTTGCACCCACTGTTGGGTACCTACCTAAAGCCACCTCTCTTTCTATTACATAGTATGTTATAGTCAATAAAATAAAAAAAGAAACAGGAAGTAACACACGGTATCACCGACGTGCGGTAGCCAACCTAGCATATCTTCAGGTCATCAAAATACAGAAAAGCTCTATTACCTAAATATGTATATATATTAGTTCTTACAGATTACAGGATAAAAGGAGCCCTTTTATGTGAGCTGAACTAAACACGCACTTAGTTTTGTAAAATATATTATTATACTCATCTTTATACATTTGAATCGTCTTATCTAAATGCCTCTGTGGAAGTAAGTAGGTAGGTACATAATCTGATAATGTGGAAATGTTTTATTGCTTATATTGTTTTCCAATAACATAGCCTATGAGAATAAACTTCAATAGATAACTAAACGAGTGGCTACATATTGTTTTTGGTTGAATGGCCTTTGGATTATTTTTGGATTGACAAAAAGCGGGAAAGTGGCGTAATTTTATGTAAGTAACCTATATACTCGTACAACTAATAGTATTAAAAAAATGAACACAGGATTATTCACGCTAAATTACTTAGTTAAATTAGAGAGTTCTAAAGAAAAATTTAGAAATGTGCAAGGAATATTCTTAAATTCTGGAACAGACATGAGTAAGTAAACATTGTGTTCACAAAAGAGCAATACTTTCTAACTCTCAGAGTTTATGCTACTACTCGTATTTGACAAACATCAGTCAATTCATTCGAACATACCAATGATTTTCGTGAAACATTGAGCAGCAGACCGTAAAGTCTAGATACCTACTAGATACACAAAAAATACACAAAAGAATAATCACAATCGAATAGTATCTAGCTGCCCGCTGCCACGTACAGGTATCGTTATTTATTGAGCAGACGGATAAAGTGTCGCTTTTGTGTTGGATGATATACAGGGTGTAAAAAGACTATTTACACCCTGTATGAAAGAAGACAATACAACTTGTGAGCGGTTGTGAACTATGTGAACTACAATGATTCACACAGATTCGAATCCACGACCTTTGGAATGAAAATCGAGGCTCAACCCCATTCTGACCAACAGGCTCAACATCAACATCGATTGATGTTGATGTTGTGTGAATAGGTAAAATAGATTTGCAATAAAAAATGCATTTTGATTACACAACTCTGCCTCTAGCCAACTCAATAATGAAAAGAGAACCCCTCGCCGTGGTTTTAGCTCAAAGCTTTAGGTTTTCCATCTCGCAGTTGGTTTTCCGCTTCGCTGAGTGCGGAGTGAATACGATGCATTACGAAGAAACTGGTTTCAAGCTACCTTCGTGTAATATTTTATGTAAGTAACTTTAAGGAACGTTGATACAGGGTTACATGATTGGGAAAACTTAATCTTTTCTGTTAGTGTTGTATAAATAAACAGAGAAGTCTAAACTGAATCAAGACTACATCTGCAAGACATTGTTGTCATTCGAACCAAATTGTGTTGTACTTTTGGTTGTATTACGGTATATTAGAATGATCTTTTGCCTAGGTAAAGTAGGTAATTCTTAAACTCTTATGTTGTTTTATTATATTCTCCCATAGAGATAGGTCATGGTAGAGTAGATTTTGGATCTAAGTAGGCCAGTGTAATCGGCGCCGCCATTCTTCTCCAGGCTTACCGGCTTATCTGTGTCCTCCTAATCCCCGACACATGTGGTCGGGATAGTGGCCTTGCACACTATTCCTTTTTCATGCATGTGTGTCAGAACCACGGTAGGTACTTACCTACCTATTTCTTTACAAAGCAACATGCTGTTTGTATATGGCGCTCAAAGTATGGAATAGAATACCTTACATCTGTATTGATATCGTATCTATCCAAGTGGCAAAATGATGAATATTGGTTGGCTTTGAGCAGTTACAGTTGGTGACGTGAGTTTACGTACTGTAATGTAATGTTTGCTTGGCACAATAATATGATGTTGAATCAGTTTTTGACTGTACTAATGAAGAGTACAATAATAAAAAAATACTTCGTTAACATTAGGTGCACCCGCGGCTATGTCAGCCATTTTTTGGCTAATGGTCTCACATTTCCCGGGCAATTTGCCAGAGTCGTGTAGATTTTTTTTTATAGTAGTTTGGTATTTATGAAATCAATGAGGATGAGGAGGAGACACGTTTGTAAATGAATAGCATTTCATTGCTACGATCGACGTAGACATTGTAGAGGACTATGGCGTAGCATTTTTACCTTTGTGTTTGATCACCGCTGTAGGTAAGCTAAGTTTCCAGTTTCATGACTGTTCCGGTAGTATGATTTCTAGAGACGTACGTTTAGGGCCCAATGACTACTAATACAATTTTATTGTATTTTACTATGAAAATAAAACCTAAAGCTTCGGCCAAACCATCACGTCGTATTCGGGCATGTCCGTTGAAATGTCTTGTCAATCATCACTTGACCGCTAGTTTCATACTTCTATGCTTCGTTTTCCCGTCCATTTTATGCGAAGGTTTGGCTGAAGCTTCAAATGTAACAGTAACTATGTTGTGATGGATGGCGGGGACTCTGGACTCGATGGAGGGAAAACCACTCGATTAGCCAAGACTGAACGACGTCACAGAATTGGGATGCGAGAATCGAACAATTACGTAATTTTGTTGATGTGTCTCTTTGTACCTAAGTATGGTTTTGGATAAAATGTCAAATAATTTAGACTTCTTTGTAAGTACTAAAAACACTTGTTTTAGATAAAACATTGATTGATTATTTTTTCAGAAAGTAAACTATCTGATAACCTCTACTGCTATTGGTCTCCAAGCCTTTATATTATTTTATTTTTTCTAAGCCTTAAAAAATTACAAGTGAATTCTCACGTCTTCAATAAAGTACGGCATTTCAATTTCTTACATATTAGAAAAAATATCTAGAATGCCTTCAATTTAACAAAAAAATAGAACGCAGACTCGGGTCCAGGTTTAATCCATTCAGTAGTAAATTGCAGTGAGCCTCTAGCATGTCGACCTAAATTGTCGATGTCCAGCCGACCGGGGCGGCTTCCAATGCAATTATCCATATTACCCTGCGGTTACAGCAGAGTAGACTGCAGGCGGATCTTTTAGCATAAAATATTGAAAGTAAAAATTATAAAATTACAAAACTTGGGCCTTCATGGAAACAGTTTGATTAAATGACCTCGAGCGTACGAAATATCAAGAATGTTTGTATGTTGTGATTCTTAGCTAGTTATAGGAGAATGAAAATTGGATTTGAAATGAGTAAAGCTACGGACGGAAGTATAAAGCGGTGCATCAGTCGCTTGATAGCAAAGTGGTTGGTTATATAATAAACCAGAGCGCGCTGAGGTCGCCGCGACAAGAGCTTTTGGCAAGCGCTTGCAGCAAGTGTAAGCGGTCTTAGGGTTGTGTCTCATTTACATAATAGCACAAGAATTACAGTGAAGACTAGCGCAGTGGGTGAAGCCCCGCCCGTGACGCAGATAAATAAATCCATACTAAAATTTATTATATGATATATATAATATTTTTATTATATTATTATTATAAATGTGAAAGTAACTCTGTCTGTCTGTCTGTTTGTTACGCTTTCACGCCCAAACCGTTGAACAGATTAAGCTGAAATTTGGCATAGTTAAAGGTCCCAGGGAAGAACATAGGCTACTTTTTATCCCGAAAAAAAAAAAAAAAACCCGAGAGACCGCGGGTAACACCGCGGGAGCGCAGCTAGTAAATAAATAAATAAATAATGCTGGACTTTCCACGCAGCATCATCTAGCCCCTAAGTAAGCAGAGCTTGTGTTCTGTGTTATGTTAAGCAGAAGGTTGCATGTTCTATTCACGCCTCGGGACAAATACTTCTCACGGGTCTAGTTTTATTCTACGAAAGTACTTACCTATTTCATTGTTTATCTGTAGTATCTACTTACATTAAAAAATAAAAGTGAGTTTTAACTTTTGTTACCCTATTTTTAAAATTCGTATCCGATGTGATCTTTCTGGCTTGCCTTGTGCGGGACCATTAGTAACTGTCTGATGTAGTTACATTTCTAAATGTTTTAATTATGATGGTAAATAAACTATTGTATTTGTATTTCATACAAAAATAACTAGTTTTGACGAAAGCAAAAATAAATTGTAATCCATTATAATCGTGAAAGATCTATGAACCTTTGTTCGCATTCATCTCAATTAGGGAAAGCTGGCGAATATGTTTTTGTTTTGATTCAGTTCAATAATCCAGCATCATAGCTACATCAGATTAAGCTGATGAAGACGTGTGGGCTGTGGCAGCCCTGGTTTTAGGGTTGCCAAAATAATACGAAATTTTATACATACTCGTATTAACTCGCTGTTTTCATACATCGTGGAAAATTATTTTAAATTGAAAACTGTTTTGTACAAATCAGGGTCTTATTTTTATAGAGTGAAAAAGAAAGACCTGTTGTGCCGAACCCACATCAAAGTGAAATAAGAAGTAGGGAGATGATGTGATTTGTACTCGTATTAGAGGGTAAACACTAGGCGTTTTTAAGCGCGCGTTAGACGCACGTTTCAAGATTTTTGTTACTAGAAGCGCGCGTTTCGTTAACGTAATGTGTACGCGTGTACAGATGTATTGGACCACATAGTTTATTGAACGCGCGTTAGCAAAACGCGCGCTTGAAATGGCCCAATGTGTACTAGCTAGCCCTTATTTTTAAACTGTCAGGATTTTCAATATACCCATTACCCTATTAGGGCAGTTAATTGCTGTTCAAATATGCATTTTCCTGGATCATACTGCCGCCAGCCCTATTGGCCCGGCTATAGCGCTGCGCGACTGTTCCCATTAGCATTGTCCCGGCTAATTAGCGATAAATGCTAAATTGTAACTAAGAGCATAAACGGCGTTTTCATGCTAATTTCACTGACGCTTTTGTGGACTTTTTACAATCGACACTTGTTTAATTTTGCGGTATTTTTGATGAAAAAAACTAAGGGTATAAAGGCTATAAAGGAATTTAGTTTCTAAATAATTATCGATTAGATATTATCGGATTCTGTGAACAGGTACATGACATACAAACGTTTATTCTGTTTTGAACAACAAGAAGAATAGAGACCACCTTTGAGTTTCTAATTGCATGAGTTTCTAATTGCATAGGTACCTATACAGGGTGTAAAAAGACTGCTACCGAAAACTGAGGGGTTGCTGTCAGACCATGATTCAGAACATCTTTAGCGAAAAAACAACGCAAAAAAATGTTGACTTAGCATAAATACAAAAACATAATAAAACCTACCTAATAATTTCATTTAGAAAACAAAATAAAAATTAAAAATCCAGCAATCTACGGAAAAAAACGTTTTTTCGGAAAATCCTTTTGGATTTGGTTGTGTGTTGGGATGCTGTACCAACCCCTTTCGGCTTCGGTAGACGTCTTTTTACACCCTGTATAGTACCTACATTTTTTATTCACTGGAGGTAAATTGCGGAACGATTGACAGGTGATCGGTTTGCAACTATAAGCTCGCACATCGACGACCGACGTCAAGAAACGGTGACCATCTTGTTTCCTTTGTTGTCTTCCGAACACGTTTAGCTAGATTAAATCGAGAAGCGCGTTTTAGTCACTAGTTTTCGTACGATTCTTTTAAATATTACTTAACTATTTCTGATGTAGGTCACTTGGCCAGATTTGGTGATCGCAGGTGGTGTAAGGCTTTGACCGAATGGTACCCAAGGGGAAGTGCTAGAAGCCGGGGCAGACTAGAAGCCAGGTGGGGGATGATATAAAGGCCATTGAGGGAAAGACATGGATTAGATCAGCTCAGGACCGATTAGAGTGGCGTTTGAGGGAGGAGGCTTATGTCCAGCAGTGGGCTATTATTTGAGCTGCCAATGATGATGATGATTTCTGATGCATTCATTACGCGCTATGACTTGCTCAAACGGTTGACCCTACCTGATAGTACATTTATCAACAAAAGTTTGTGAACAATATTTTTCAAACTTGTGTATTTATATCTCCTTCTTGCACATAAATATTAGCATCGAACACTTAAACAACTGACCCGTCAAATCCTGCATGCGTGTAATTTTTACAGAAGATCCACAAGTGTGATATTGTCTATGTGTAATGATGATAGTATCATTTTAATCTGAACTGTTGCCGACAGTACCTTCTCACAACAATACCTCGTAAGTCACGTCGGAATGACGTGTCCTACGTGACGTGAGTTTCGTGGCGTGACATTGCAACGTTCCCACTGTCCAGCAACATCGTGAATTCTGTACATAAGATTACGCCTTTTTCTCTTAGGGTTAAATCCTGTAATGAGACTATAAGGGTCAGCTGTCTTTTTTTCTATTATCGCGCTGTTCTTCTGTTGGGAAAAGGGTTGGTTCTTCTCTTCTCCCGAGAGTGTTTTTTTAAAACTAAGTTTTTTTTAAATTTGATAAAAATGGAAATACATATTTAGAAATTGCTCTAGCAGCTCCAAGAGTCTGTTGGAGCGCTGGTTTTCAGTGGCGCCGACTATGCTATAGTATGCTCCAATCTGAACTGAACACACACAGGTCAAACAGACAAATTGGTTAGGTACCTAAGTATATTTTCTGTTTGTCTCAGATCGTTATTAATTACCGATATTTTTGAGACGAAAATAAAGGAAAGGAATTTACCCAATACCTTGTACGTGCTTCTACGGTCAAAATAAAAACATTCTTTGGTCTTAATAAATTAAGCATTCGTGCGGGAAAATGAGGTTTGGAAAACCGATCCTTTTTATCAAATAAATCAAATTACTTTTGACTGCCTTCCCTATCCCTTTAGTTCATTAAAAAAAATGTTGTTATTATTCTTTTTGGTTATTCTATGAGAGTGAGTGAGGTAAGAGATATTAAGAACTAATCTACCTTATTTTGTTGCCCTCACATTATGTGAGGGGAGTTGTGAAAACTAACGATCATCGACCGGCAGGTGTTTGTTCTGTCATGATGAAGGTTTCGATTCGATCGCGTTACGATCAGCTTAAAAGACATAATATGAACTGAATGCAGTGATAAAAGTGTCTCTACCTGTGGTGTCAAATGAACTGAGACGCCATCGCGTCAGTGAGTAGAGCACACTTACACATGACGAACGACATCTTTTATTCGATTTCTTTTCACTGCACGAGTGTACCTTAAAATCTGTGAATAGTGTTTCGACACTGGCTTTGAAATCTCGCATTTCAACGCGAATTTTTCTTTGGTAACGAATTTAACTTCGTTACGAGATATTCCAGTGGCGAGTGTAGGCATAGGTACATTGCTTGGTTGTATTCATTCAGGGTAGGTAAATGTAATAGTCTGAGTTTTACTTTAAACGTAGCAACAATTAGTCATCGCATAGTGAAGAATCAGTTCACACTGATATCACAATACACATTGGACGAAGGTGATGCATCTATTGTGAGCTGATTCTGATCCTGTATGAATTATTTTCCACCTGATATCAACGTTTATAATAGCCATTCTAGGTTTTTATTTACATCTAACTTTGACAAGTTTCATCCAGATCGGTCAACTGATTATTGGCGTGATTGAAACACAAAAATCCATGTACTGAGATACCTACACGTTTTAAAGATAGGGCTTGTTAAATGTAAATACGAAATTTGATGCGGTTTTTTAAGAGGATTTTAGGGGCAAATTAGTGGCCGAGCTTCAGAGGTCGCTGGACGGCACGGCATCTCATCAAGTTAATCATAGCAAATTCTTCACAAAGAATCCCTTTACAGGCTAAAAGCTTTTGTAAAAACGTCTAGGTAAAATACTGCGTACCTTCGGGGTTTTATTAAATTATATATTAGTCGAGTAAAGGAATTTATTGAATGATAGAAATTGGTAAGATATAGCCTTTTAAACTGAACTTTAACCTCTTTTACTTCGTTATTGAGGTTGTTGAGCTCTAAAGTCTCCATGACCATTAAATGGTCAGTTTTTATTGGGTAACCGCTTGGTCACCGCGAACCGTCTTCAAAGCTAGGTGGTTCTACTCTTATATTAGTAGATATTGATACCAGTATATTATCATTTAGAATCAGAATTCTTTACTTTAGGATACATTTTATCTTACATAACACAAAAATATCTGAGATAGGAGGATCTATTGTCTACCGCGCCTTTGTCGTGAACGTATATGTTTTCAATCTAAATCCCAAAGAAATGGTTCTGCTACCAAATTGAATTTCAAACTAATATACTTATGATTTTGTTTATAACGATGCAACCATCCAATTGAAAACCCCAAAATTCCAGCGCCATAAACAAACAATTTATTATAATGTATGTAACATTGGCAGTAAAACATGATTGAATTTACAAACACCCGAACAATATAACTCGTAACCCGACGGAGTAAGGTATATTTTTGTGTGGCACGAAGAAGATTGGATGTAGTCATCGAAGGTTTTAACCGATCGTTCTCGTCGCGGTGAAGATGGGCGAGGTACGAGCGATGTCCTGCGAATTGTGCCATAACTCTGAAATATAGGCGATAAAATTTACTGTAGCAAACGGCCGGTAAATTTTCTCACTAATCGACATGATTGGCCGAGGTCGTGTGTAGATTTAAGCTCTATGTAAAAATATTTGCAAGGAAAATACTATAATGTTTACAGGGAAATTAGGCAAGGAATACTATGAATAAATAAGCATCATTTACACAGGCGTTCAATCGATCACGTAGATAGAAATGATGGTAAGTGATTACCACCGCCCACAGACAACTGCAGCATCAAGAAGCACTGCAGATGCATTGCCGGCCTTTGAGGTAGGAA
Source organism: Epirrhoe tristata (assembly GCA_951394285.1). NCBI lineage: Eukaryota > Metazoa > Arthropoda > Insecta > Lepidoptera > Geometridae > Epirrhoe > Epirrhoe tristata. The sequence continues at coordinate 10,854,867 of OX596143.1, read as the reverse complement.
TAGGCTCTTCTCTTGAAGGTGCCTAAGTCGTATCGGTCTGGAAATACCGCTGGCGACAGCTGATTCCATAAGTCTGTTGTGCGAGGCAGAAATTGGCGTGAAAACCGCACAGTTGTGGACTGACAACCATCCACATTATGTGGATGGTATGAGTATTGCTGTCGTTGCATACGATGGCGGAATTCATTTTTATTATCTCATAGATATTTTCAAATCTTGAGTCGCGTACTAGGAGTACCTTACCTGGCATACCTACAGCTATAGATAATTAGCTTTGCAAGGACATTAGAATCAGTTGAGTCATCTAGATGGCTCTATCATCTACAGATAGCTCATCAAGTTGCTAGTCAGAAGCGTACATTGGCTTTTACCAAAAGAGTATTTACACGATGCAATTTTTGGCTCGTTTTGCTAAACCGACGCCATATGGCGGCCGAGTGAGCGTTGCACTTATACTAAGATTAGCCGATAAAAAGTTGCGGTGAGATACGATATTATATTATCGATTAAAATTCTTCAGTGTAAATGCTCTTGCTGTGTAAGTTGTCTATACGGTATCGCCTAGCACCCGGCACAGGCAGCTACGCCGCAGAATAAATAAAATTCCACCGTACCGCGCTAATGGAGGTACACACGCGAGGCAGCAATAGACTACTTTTAAACTAATAAAACGTCGCTGTAGGTTCCAAGTAACTTCAAGTGTTCGAATTTCACTTTATTTTATTTCGTAAACATTGTAGAATTTATTTACAGAAACTAAGCTACTACATATTTACATATATTTACAAAATACAACAGGATTAGTCAAGCTATCTAAGGATCGTTAGAAACGATCTATAGATAGCTCAACTGATCCAGGTCACTCTCAGTCGGAAGCGTGCCCAAAACACTGGCGGCATTACCACACTGGATGGCAATGCTGATCCTTTGAGCCAAAAATGTGCCAGCTCTCGGATCACGCGTCGCTTCGACCAGACGCCCTGAAAGAATTTCGAAAAATAACGTGGCAAGTTAGCGTAAATGTTTTTATAAAATGTGAATCAATGTAAAAGTCTAGGAAGGTTTAGGGAAACATTAATTTACTACACTACATTATTTATATAGCTTTACAAAACTAGAATCTGTTGAGTCAAAGGGCACGCTTCCGACTGGCCTGGATCAACTGAGCAATCTATAGATCGCTTTAAATGATCCTTATATAGCTCAATTGATTCCTTTGTATTTTGTAAATTCATGCAAAAACTGACATGTATTGGCTTTGTTTCTGTAAAAAAAATCTACTTAAATCTACTATAAAAGTAGATTTGTTCTCATAAATCTTTATGTTATGTCTAAAGATATCGCTCGTAAATATCCTATCTGAGTCTAATATTCAAATAAGTTGTGCCCAAAGTTATATTTTATCTCTTTGCTTTTGGATTACATTATTCAGAAAGTTACATAATATGTACCGATACTGTTAAATTGTCGACTTTGGCTTCCCAAGTAGAGTTGTCCCAAGTTGTCTCACTTTACATAATTCTTCAGAGCAATTTGATATTTAAGCATTTCGATCGATTTCGGCTTGTATAGGAGATACTTGTAAACTTTTTTTCCTTTAGTTTCTTCACTACCATGTGAAACTCTACTACTCTACTCGCCAAGTAGAGTTTCAAATTCGAAGTTCAACCTTGACCGTGCATCAATTTTTTTTTCCGAAAACTAACAGGTCTCTAAACGTTACCTCTCACATAAACTACTTCAAAAGAAATCTAAAAAAGTTGAGAATATCTACTGGGTCAACGCCCTGTTGAATTTGAAATTTTGTCGTAGTGACTTTTACTACTTAAACTTAAAATCCCGCGCTAAATGAGGACTGAATTTTGCTTTATAAATATACAATGAGACAAGCTTCGCTTTCCACCTGTCGTTGTTTGCTTGGTAGCATTCACTATACAATACAACAACTCTGACAAATTTTCAGCTCATAAAATTTATATTTTTAAATCTAATAAAATAATTCAGTTGCGCAGGAGTCTCGCATCGTGCGATCGTTATCGGCCGTCGACATGTTGACTACACAATGTCATCTTTTGTGCTCCGACACGATAATTAAAATTGAATCTAATTAGTCACGTAGGGAATATTATCTTCTGCAAAATATAGGCATGTGCAAAAATGTGTTTGGACATGCCTTTTTTTTTAATGATGAATGGGTTGGCTCTTGACCTCGAAACTCAGTAAAAATAGTTCACTTTTTTTGGGATAAAAAGTGACGTATGTGTTAATCTAGGGTGTGCACCTACTATCACAACAAGCTTCATCTAAATAAGTGCATTAGTTGCTTGACGGCGTAACAGATACACACAAACCAACAAATATCCGCATTAATAATAGAGGGATTAAGATTTATTCTCCAATCATTTGAAATATTCATAAAAGCAGTTTTAATATTAAAAGCAAGATAAATTAAGCTTTTGCTGAGCTATCTCGTTAATACTAATTGGAATGGAACTAGGTTCTGTGGGATTATTCGTTCAATAGCCACGGAGACTTCGAAGCCTTTTTATTAAACGTTCTATGAAATTGCTTTGTACCAGCTAAAGTATTCGCAGACTGAAGGCTCCTGTGGCTGTGGGTGAGAATACTCGAAGACACGAGTTGCGCGTTGAAGGGAAATGATTTTAGTAACACATATTATGTACGACCTACGCCAATTGCTAAACCTACATTCCTATTAACACTATTCCTCATTCGGTCAATTTCGGTCACAACTTGATAGCTGGGAGCTATCAAGTTGTTATGCCTGTGTATAAGTAGTATATCAGTTATCTGGTTCCCATAGTATAAGCTTTGCTTAGTTTGGGGCTAGATAATGCTGTGTGAAATGTCCAGCATTATTTATTATTATTATTATTCCTCATTCAAATGATTATTCCTAAATGTCTGACTTTACTTCTAACATTTCTCTAATACCTACTTGTGTCAAAGGCACCACGTGAAAGCGTATGAAATCTGGAATACTTTGGCTAGTATCACGCTGCGTCTGGAAGGATCTTTTTAATTTTCTCTGATGAAACTTCATTTACAGCCGTATTTAGAAATTTACGGCGGTTTTCGCAGAAAAATAATAAACAGAGATACCTTATTACAAACTTTGTGACGACCTCTGTGGCGCAGTGGGCGAAGGTCCGCTTGGGACGCAGAAGGTTGCGGGTTCGATCCCCGCCGCGGGACAAATGTTTGTATGACCTACAGATATTTGTCCCGGGTCTGGGTGTTTCTATGTATAATATGTATGTTACAAACAAAAAGTATATAAGTAGTTTATCAGTCATTCTAGTACCCATAACACAAGCTCTATTTACTTTGGGGCTAGATGATGCTGTGTGAAAAGTCCAGCATTATTTATTAGTTGGAATACTTTGTTGGGAGGCGGTGAAGATCATGTTAAATGTCCTTGTCTATTCCGCGACAACTCGAACTTACTTGACATAAAGCGAGTTGCAATAAAGTTTTATGTGCCTTCATATTATTTTTTGTGGTTTAAAGTGTTTATTTAATAATAATTGGATCAAAATTTTAAAATACTATAAGATTTTATATTTCACGAAGTCGTATCTGTACCGAAATCCTCATTGTTAGGCGTCCTAACTTCCAGGAAATAAGATCAATATTTCAATTTCACGTCGACATTAAAATAGTGTATTCTTTTGTGTTTTTATCTCACAGTTTGCAGTATCTACACGATACGAGTGCATATGACAAGCATTTTCGTACACTCGTACTCGGGAAATCGCATCGTGTCAATCAGCCATTAGTGAGCGTAAGTTTAGACAGTGACTGACAGCTGAGGCCATTACTGTGCCACAATTGTTCGTAACTTCTTTAATTCAACTCGGAAGTTCATAATCCACGTTTCTGTTCCGATTGAGTACTTACGGAAACTCATCTGTCGGCCATCGATTTGTTCTGAGAAAATAAAGCCGCGTTACCTCAGGCGAGTTTGTGACGTGACAAAATTAATCTTGCATACAATGTGCAATCTTCGTGTTTTGTAGGTATGAAAACTTTTGTCATAATACCTAGATACATACCAGATAGTACCAAACACAAATACTGTGCGTTTCGGCAAACTTCACGCTTTACCTTTATGAAATCTAAATTTGTCCGAAAACGTACGGTATAAAGTTACGAGGTTCACAATATTTGTGTAGTAATACAACTCTATGTACCGTCTCAGCTAAAAAAATCACAGAAACAGAGTTCCTGTAAAAGTAACCGAATCGTGCAGCGTGTGAATGGCCCCTAATACCGAGGCAGCGCAAGACAAACAGAATGAAAAACAATTCAATTGACGCTAACACGAGCCCGAGCAGGAAGGGGATTAAGGAGTAAAAGGTTCTCTTTAGCCGTGAGATTCAATTTTACGTTTTTCAGCGAACTTTGCCATCGCGGGAGTTCATTTCGTGTCATTCAATTTGATAAATGCGAAGGAATTCTCAGTGAAATTGGATTGGGGTTGTGTTGGGTAATGGAAACTTTTTGATATTTTTGATATATTGTTATTTGTGATACTTAGCACATTCAAAAGTATCCTAAATCGGTAACCTATTTCCTATAATTATAAATGTGAAAGTTTGTGTGTGTATATGGATGTTTGTTAATCTTTCACGCAAAAACTACATAAAGAATTTAGATGTAATTTGCCACAGATAAATTTTAGTCTGGAATCGCACATAGGCTTTTTATCCCGGAAAAGTACACATAAAGTTCACATTAACAATACGGCTAAATTAAAATTTGTATGAATGATTCGATATTAATGAAAACCAAATAATGAGGTACAGATTCCTTTGTTCCATAAAATATTCAAAATGTTTCAATGAATGAAACATGAAGCAAATTATACTGAGAATATTAACATTGCCTCATTGAACACGTGCTTTTGTTTTAAGAGTTCCATACCTCAATATACAGGGTGTAAAAAGACTGCTACCGAATACTGAGGGATTGCAATCAGACCATGATTCTGAACATATTTATCGAAAAAAAACTCAAAAATTTTTTTGACTTAGCTACGGCATTTTATTTTATTTTCTAGTTTTTTGGTACTAGTACAACATAATAAGACCATACCTACCTAATAATTTCATTTATAAAAGAAAAAAACAATTAAAACTCAAAATCCAGCAATCTACGTATAAAAACGCGCCCAGTACATACGCAAACAGTAATCTTCAAACGCTGTTTTCTCCGGATATAATGTTTTAAGGAAAATCCTTTTGGATTTGGTTGTGTTTTGGGATGCTGTACATACCCCTTTCGGCTTCGGTAGACGTCTTTTTACACCCTGTATAAAGGTGCTGTTATAACATATAAAACCGGAAAACGGTACAGTTTAGGTTAAAAAAAAAATTACTATTATTTTTATTAAAATTAATATTAATATTGAATATTCATTATTGATAATTCTATTTTTGCTAGGTTTGTAGCTAGTATATCACCTACTTGTATTGTACCTAATGATAATAATATGGAACTTTGTATTCTATATAAATAATTTATTTATAAATATTTTTTAGACCTTTGTGTATTTTCCAATACTTAAAGCTCCAGACTGACACTATACGAGTACAATATGTAGTATCTACATTGCATATGTGCGAAGCCGGGGCGAGTGGCTAGTCTTAGAGATGTATTCTATCAGAGAGGTTAGTTTATAATAACAGCGAGACTTCCCCCTCCCCCGACTCCCCCCCCCTGACCCCCCTTCAACCGCAGCGGAACGTGACTCATTACCACAGAGGTACCTGCATCTTGTCTTATAATTAATAGAAATGCAATTAAATAAATAAATAATGCTGGACATTTTAGCGACCTCTGTAGCGCAGTGGGCGAAGGCCCGCCAGAAGGTTGCGGGTTCGATCCCCGCGGCGGGACGAATGTTTGTATGATCTACAAGTATTTGTCTGACAAACAATAAGCATATAAGTAGTATATCAGTCATCTAGTACCCATAACACAAGCTCTGCTTACTTTGCGGCTAGATGATGCTGTGTGAAAAGTCCAGCATTATTATTATTAACACAGCATCATACGGAACCAAAGATTCGCACTTTGTTCCAAAATCGGTTCTGATGACGGATTTGCGAAACTAATCTTACGATGAACCGTCATAAAAACCAACGTGTATTTAATGCGTAGGAGGAAGGAACAGAAGTAGAATCACCTAGTTTTAAGACGTTTCAAAGTGGTCCCAGCGGTCCTACTGAATAAATGATTTTTGACTTTGACTTTGACATGTATTTGTATTTTGTAGCTTCTACAACATGCCATATAAGTACATATTTTAGCAAGATTGTGTTATTGGTATTCGACCGGAATCGAACCCACACCCATAGGATCCAAGGTGGACCGCTCGCAGCTTTCAAACTGTTAAAGTTTGCAGTTTCTGTTAGTTGGTAAGACAAAGAAATAATCAACGAACACAAAAGTACATTGTTGTTAAGTGCTACGAGTCTACGTAGGAAGGCTATATCGTAGCTAGTTTGCTACGCCGTAGCTCGTTTGCTACGCCGTAGCCGTTAGACACACTCAGTTTAATTTAAACGACAATCTCGACTAAGTTTAACGGCGCCGAGTTAATTGCACGAGATTTACATGCACATGATATCCATTTTATAGTCGTGAGCACTTTGTGATGGAAATGGTGTCTGTACAGGGCTTTAAGAACTTGCGTAGCTTTGTTAAGATAAGGGGCTTTCTAACAATTATTGCATTAAAATTACTTAATAGTCAAGATGTTAAATAAAAAACCGACCAAGTGGGAGTTGGACTCGCGCACGAAGGGTTATTTATAAAAACGGCAAAAAATCACGTTTGTTATATGGGAGCTCCCTTCAATATTTATTTTACTTAGTTTTTTAGTATTTCTTCCTCCGAAAATTTCAACTAACTATCACGGTTCATGATAGCCTGGTGACAGACGGACAGACAGACAGCGAAGTCTTAGTAACAGGGTTCCCGTTTGACCCTTTGGGTACGGACCCTAAAAATGTCGATGGACCTTCACACATCATTATTTGGCCCAAAAGTAAGCAGAGCTTGTTTTATGGGTACCAAATGACTGATAAACTACTTATACAGGGTGTTTTTTTAAGAGGGGGTGATATCATAGAATTAGTTGGTATTGGCAATGTCATACGTCTCTGTACAATTATACTCTTTACTTGACTGCATTTGATACCATGACAAGATTAGTATATAAGTATTAGTATATAAGCTCATACTTTATCGGTTATAGCACCGATAAAATATGAGCTTATCAAATTTTCGATAGTGACGACATGGATTCTGTGGCCGAATGGTAAGGCACTCCGGCTTTAGGGGGATCGTCTGATCGTTGCGGGTTCAAATCCCGTCGGAATCGAAAATTTTGATAAGACTTTTCATTTACCATGACAGGATTCATCATTCATATATCATCATACATTTTCTTTCTTTCTTTCTTGGTTTTAATCCGAAGGGTATATAACCAGCGCTAGCCCTATACAGGGTGGTAAAAGACTGCTACCGAAAACTGAGGGATTGCAATCAGACCATGATTCTGAACATATTTATCGAAAAAAAACGCAAAAAAAATTTTGACTTAGCTACGTCATTTTATTTTATTTTCTAGTTTTTTGCTACTAATACAACATAATAAGACCATATACCTAATCATTTCATTTATAAAAGAAAAAAACAATTAAAACTCTAAATCCAGCAATCTACGTATAAAAACGCGCCCAGTACATACGCTCGACCAGCTGTGCGAGGTCGGTTTTCTCCGGATATAATGACTTTTTCGGAAAATCCTTTTGGATTTAGTTGTGTGTTGGGATGCTGTACCTACCCCTTTCGGCTTCGGTAGACGTCTTTTTACACCCTGTATAATTAATAACTAGGATTTATATTAACAAATAATATTCGCTGAAATTCTAGTAAGTGTATTTCAGTGGAGTTGACCCTCTACTGCACCAGTTGACTGAAACGTAGCCACAGTTGTAAACAAACAAACTACATACTGTTTTGAGATTAGTATTTAATTAAGCTTTATGTTATTACTCTTGGTAGGTAAATAGTTGGAAGCAGAAACGACGTACGGTCAGTGACAGAAGTTCATGATTTGATGTATTTGAATCTTCAATATCTTCGAAGTTCGTAGAGCTTTAGATAATACTTCAGCTTACATTGGATGTTTTGCCTTGCACCATTACTATTTATGAAAATAAAAATTTTTAAAAACAAAATTGAACCGACTTCACAGAACACAAACAGAAGAACCTTCTACACACTAAAAAGAGAAAAATAAGAATATAATTTGAAGTCTTGAATGATGAAAATGAAGCTTTAAAATCTTCAATTGTTCATAAACTTCTGTCGTTGACTGTACAGTAGTACAAATATTGTGCTCCTTGACAATTTTCGTGCAACTAGTTTGAGTTTCAATTCTAAGACGTTATTTACACGATGCTATTCTGGCATACCATTCTTGCTTCCTGCCACAGAATATTAGCTCTTGCTCCGATGAGTTTGAGAAAGCAAGAGACAATAATGACGACCACTGTGGCGCAGTGGGCGAAGGTCCGCCTGCGACGCAGTAGGTTGCGGGTTCGATCCCCGCCGCGGGACAAATGTTTGTATGACCTACAGATATTTGTCCCGGGTCTGGGTGTTTCTATGTATAATATGTATGTATTTACGAACAAAAAGTATATAAGTAGGTTATCAGTCATTCTAGTACCCATAACACAAGCTCTGCTTTGGGGCTAGATGAGGCTGTGTGAAAAAGTCCAGCATTATTTATAATTTATTTATTAATAATGGTATGCCAGAAATCTTAATTTAGGACAATAATAATCTAATTCATAAAACATTGTGAACAATTTTTTATTATTATTATCTGACGAGCATTAGCTTGACTCTGCAGCGACGATTCTATTGTAATTTAATTTGTATATATGTATGTAGAAGCTTAGTTTCTGTAAATAAATGTTTTTTGATTGTTTTGTTCAGTTTCCCATCAGTGGGTTCACAATAAAATTTATGTTTGTAGTAAAAGCCGATACAAGCAACATTTTACGGCGGTACCTGTCCTACTTTATCGGTACCTAAGCGCCTGTGTTTTATTGCGACCCGATATTTTATTTCGATGAACATAAATATGAAATAGTTGAAGCGAATAATTTGTGGAGCACAGCTTTGGGGCAATGTCTTACGAAAACAATGATTGAATTGAGTAATATAACATAATACCTGTGATAATAATACTAAATACTCTACGGCCTTTCAAATAAGCATGGTTAAAAGTTATTCCAAATATCTCTATATATAATAAAACATTTTTGAAAAAAAAAATTGAACCGACTTCACAGAACACAAACAGAAGAACCTTCTACACACTAAAAAGAGAAAAATAAGAATATAATTTGAAGTCGGTGCCAACTATTCATTTACATCTAAGAAGTTCAAAAGAACTTGGGTGCAAAATTGTATCCTGGTACGCTATCGCTCGATTTCTTTTTTTATAGGTACCTAATCGTATTCACTTGGCACCGACTTCAAATTATATTCTTATTTTTCTCTTTTTAGTGTGTAGAAGGTTCTTCTGTTTGTGTTCTGTGAAGTCGGTTCAATTTTTTTTTTCAAAAATGTTTTATTTTTCACTTTTTAGTGTAAGTAAATAAATACTGTGTAAATAAAAGTGTATGTGTAAATAATATAGTAAGCTACGAGTACATTAAGACTTTGCTTATCGTAGCTTAAGTAGGAAAGAATAAGAGAAGTCATGGGCAGTCCTACTAAAGGACACACCGGAGTTCAGCAAGGGGGAAAACTATCAATCCATAAGGAAAATAAAATATTTTGGACTACCTCGGGTGTAATACCCTTTCAAACTATTTAATGTTTGACTCAGATTGTGAGTCAGGGTGTGTTGTGTAGTGAGAATGAGGTTTTTTGAATGTTACGGGAAAACTGTCAATCCCTCAGGAAAAAGAAAATATATGGCGCCACCTTGAGAGTGTGTCCTTTACACTCTTTCTAACAAAAAAATATTTTGGAAATCGGTCCACAATTTTCTTAAAGTTCAGTGATTGTTTTAGTTTTACGGGAAAACTATTAATCCCTCAGGAAAAAAAAATATATGGCGCCACCTTGAGAGTATTCTTCTTTCGAACAAAAAAAAAATTTTGGAAATCGGGCCACAATTTTCTTAAAGTTCAGTGATTGTTTTAGTTTTACGGGAAAACTATGAATCCCTCAGGAATAAAATTTATATGGGACCACAATGAGAGTATACCCTTTCAAACAAAAAAAAAATTTTGGAAATCGGTCCACAACTGACGGAAATATCGATGAACATACATAAAAAAAAAAAACATACATACAGCCGAACATATAACCTCCTCCTTTTTTTGAAGGTTAAAAATGAATCCCCATATCCCTTGGTCACGGCATCACGCGTGAACGGCTGGACCGATTTCACAATTTTTTTTTTTGTTGTGTTTGTTATTGTCAGGAGAAGGTTCTTATGACAGAAAAATCTATACTATATTAATCATGGAGGGCGTGAAATAAGGGTTGAAAGTTTATATTGGGAGTTGGTAGTTCCAGTTAAAGGCAATAGATGGCGTTGCTAATAAGTTTTTTTTTTTTTATGATGAACTTGACCTCAGACTGAGTGAGGTCTACGATGGAGCGAGCTTACCCAGAAGGTGCCTATTAACTCTCTTCTTAAAAACAATAGGGTCGTAGCTCAGCGGAAATACAGACGCTGGAAGCTGATTCCAAATTTTTGTAGTGCGCATAATAAAAGAACTTTCGAAGCGCTTAGTTCTAATAAGTATGTTATTTCGATGACGAAGTCGCGGGTACCAGCTAGTAAACTAATATAAATAATACTAATATAATAATTCTTAATTCTTAGTTTACTTATCTACTTAGATACTCTCAAACGGTGAAGAAAAACATCGTGAGGAAACCGGCATGTCGTAGAACCTACAAAGTTCGAAAACATGTGTCAAGTGCACGAAAGGAGCCTCTTTGAGGTGCACTTAAAATCAACAAAGCTATAATATATATGATGATGTTAATTTTTTATTTCTTATAGTGTTAAACCACGCTTAGGTATTTCATTGAGAAGTAACTATAACCGATAGAATATGAGCACAGAACTATGAGCGTATCAAAAATTTGGACTATGACGACTTAGGGTTTCGTGGCCGAATGGTAAGGCACTCCGGCTTTAGGAGAGTCGTCTGACCGTTGCTGGTTTGAATCCCGATGGAATCGCAGATTTTGATAAGACTTTTTATTTTATTTCTCAATGTTGATGATAGGTTTCAATGGTAGCCAATACAATGTTCGATAACAAACTTCATTAAGATGGATATCTTTTCAAATTAAATAATTAGTTTGTTTGTAATGCCAGCTTGGTTGTAATGGGCGACATTGATGCAGGTGGTCTCAAAGTAGAGGTCATCAACATCATCATCATCATCATCATCATCAGCCTATGGCAGTCCACTGCTGGACATAGGCCTCCCCTAGTGCGCGCCATTGCGCCCTGTCCTCAGCTCGACGCATCCAGCTTCTGCCGGCAGCCTTTCGCAGATCGTCACTCCACCTGGCCGGAGGGCGTCCTACACTACGTTTGCCAAGTCGCGGTCTCCACTCAAGAACTCGTTTACCCCAACGGTTATCGGTTCTTCGGCAGATATGGCCAGCCCACTGCCACTTCAGCTTGCTGATTCTCTGAGCTATGTCGACAACTTTGGTTCTATGTCGGATAGTCTCGTTGCGGATTCTATCCTTCAGAGAAACTCCGAGCATAGCTCGTTCCATAGCTCGCTGAGCGACTTTAAACTGGTAAAAAACTTTAAACTTTAAACTGGTTAAAGTAGAGGTCATGTTATCAAAAAAATATGGCCTTTGGTCAAAGTGACGCGTGTTTTGATAAATGGCTGATATCGTTACGATATAACGTCTTTCTGCTTGTCGTGTCACTGGTGCTTCCGAAGCAACGGGATGGAAGGATTTTAAGTGCTCCTCAATGAGGTTTTCTGTTTCTATTTCTATTGAACTCCAACACTCGATAAGACCAATGGCGACTAGGTAGAGAGTTTTGATTTTTATTATTATCCTCAATTTTATCATTACTCACCTTCCACTATTTGTTATTATCATTATTCCGTTTCACTTTCAATCGAAATCAAGCTTCAATTAATTTTGGTAAATGTCGGTCTTGGACGGAAATGGTCACTTACAGATGAGACAAATTACGCAGTTCGGTAGTCAAGGGTTGTCAATACTACCTTCACATTGTGTCGCGTGTACCAGCTCAGATCGGACCGGGGCGTTTAATTAAATTTTGGTTTATGACGCTTCGTTATAATAGGCTGATGGGAAAACAAATATAATTTCAAACTGTTGAAGCGGAATTTCAATAATTTTCAATTTTGAGTTGTGTAAATTTGATTGAGTCGAGTGACGGCAACACCAACTTCGTGGCAGACTCGTAGATCTGGCAATAGGTACACATAAGTGGTGATTTGCCAATAATAGATGTTTTAAAGTAAGGAGTAGTGTACTAATGGTCTAGTTTAAAGAGTAAGTATTTTTGTAACTATAAGACATAGGTAGGTACACTCTTTAGACAATAATGTATTAATAGTAATACCTACCTTATTCAAAAAAACAAAAAACAGGTTCACGACTGTACCTTATTCATTAGCATTTTAATTCCATAAATTGTATGAACGAACTTGTCAGTACAAAGCCGATACAAGAAACCTTTTACACCCTCAAAGATATAAATTAAGAGAGAGCAGGTTGATAAATAGGAAAACCCACAAAGCCAAGCCAAAAATATACCTACAGGGTGTAAAATGTCTTGATAAGCACAGAATTTTTGATATTTAAAAAAAATAAATATAGCTCTTGCTCACGCCTTCGTGTTACTAAACATTAGGTAATTTTTATTGGAGTCATGTCATCATAAGTATACTATACAGGGTGTAACATTTAGAACGGTCAGTATGGGAAAGTCTGAAACTATAAGACATAACGAAGATCTGTTCTTAGGAACAATGTCATCGATTTTAGTAAAAATTAAAACTGCATTCACACATTTTCACAAAAACTTGTACTCAGCTAGGGAATCGAACTCGGATGTTTTGAAAAATGAAACTAACACTATTTCTATTTAGATATCGCTTGTGTAGGTCTAAAGCAGTAAATGTTACTATGAAACATGATGTCTAAAATAAAAGTAAAGTAAAATAAAGTAAAATATGTTTTGTCGAATTAGAGCAAAAATTACAAATAAAACGATGAGACTGCAAAAGTTGAAAAACTGTGAAGCAAAATTAATAAAACCATTGTTTTAATAACTAAGGTTGTCAGTGTCACCAAAAAGTCTTCCCAACTAAAGTGGAACTGGGCAGGCCATGTCTGCCGCATGTCTGACGACTTATGGACAAAAACCGTCACTGAATGGGTGCCCGACGGAAGACGTCCGCGCGGCAGACAACCACGGAGATGGCAGGACGATTTGGATATGCAACTACCAAACTGGTCAACTATAGCTAAAGGCAGAAAAGACTGGAAAATGAGGAAGGAGGAGGCCTTTGCTAGGGCAAATTGTCCCAATGTAGGCATTGGGTCAATACGAGCTAAAAATAAAAAAAATAAAAATTGTTTTAATGTCCTTTGTTTCAGACTTTCCCATACTGACCGTTCTAAATGTTACACCCTGTATAGACAAACACTAATTAATAATTATTAGGTTCTATAAAAGCTTTAAATTTTTTCTTTACCTTCTTTTGATTTACAGTTTCGAATAAAAGTCTTCATAAATTCTCCTCTTTCTAATCTCAGTGTGAACAAATCAAAAGATTTTTATTTTCAATTTAAAAGTAGATAAATTGTTTCGTATTCCCGACGACGGAACAATTACAGTAATTACGGTCGCAAAATGAGAAGATTGTAAACGGTTGCGATGAGATCGAAGACATAGTAGAGATTCTAAGTAGGATTTTATTTTCAGAAGCTAAACTACTACATATTTCATACAAAATACAATAAAATCAGCCATCTAAAAATTCTTCAAACTCCTGTTTACTTAAAGATCTATTGATAACTAGTTCACTACATGCAGACGGAAGCGTGCCCAAAACATTTGCGGCATAACCTACCCCGTGTAATGCCGCCAGTGTTCTATTTTCGCCATATTTCTAGTTTATCAAACTAAACTCAGTTTAGCGGCTTATGTCGGTACCTAATAAATGCCTTCATAAGGGAGGCCCTGCAGTGGGACAATATGGGCTAAATATAAAAATATTATATTTTAATAAAATAATTAGTTTAGCTTTAACATAGCTAAGTTATCGGCCTGCAACCGGCTTTATGGAGGTGCTACACTATTGCATTTGTACTATGAAGGAAAACCTACAGAGACAGGACGCCAATCAGCCGATAACGTTCTTTTACGGATCATTACATGCGAATTGCCAATCTCGTGTCAAATTGCAAGAAAATCTTGTAAACACGTGTTTGTTGTTTTACGAACATTATTTTCTAAAGAAGCAGAGACAATGAAAACTCTATTATCATCCCGATTTACGAAGTTTCAAAAATGATTTTTCTCAAAGAAAATACAGTGTATTGATACACTTCATTCTAAAATGGAAAATCCATTAAAGCTTGGTAGAAATTAAGACGATTTCAAGGCCTAAAAACTCTGACACCAGAATTGGCCCCTATACGAACTTATTCACGGTTGGCATTCAAACTTACGACCTCCGGATTGAAAACCAAGGCATAATCCCATTTGACCAACATGGCCCTACATAAATATTTGTTCAAATCCAGCAAACTATTTCATAGTAACCATGCTATCTCATTAAAACATTTTAATCAACTGCAACGTACAACGTAGTAGAAACTTTACGAAGCGAGTGCAGAAAATACAATCATTTGTGTTGCATTTTGTAAAATGAATCCGCACACTTAAGAACTATTTTCACAATATTTTCACTCGTTTAAGACAAGAGAAGTACCTACCTACCTAGGAGTTCGATTCTCGTGGCGGGAAATGTTTGAATTGCAGTGTTGTTGTGAAATCATGGATCTTTATACACAGGGATGACGCTTTTTACAAAAAAAAAAGTCTCAATATAAAAAAAAAATCATGTCCGACGATTTATTTGAAAAAACATTGCTTACATGTCTACATTTACAACTCACTCTTTAATAGGAGACTAAATATTGTCCAACTTTATTATTCGTCGATAAAACATTTGAGTAACAAAAATATGTCTGTATCGAGAAACGATCTGTCCTAGTGTCCTAAATAAACCCAGGAGAGATTGCCTATCTTTTCGTTTATTTGCTTTTAAATAAATATAACGTTACTTCGGTAGTGTGGTGGCTCGGCTGAGACGCTAGGGGTGCGAAATTGATTCTTGCGGATAAATGTTCGCATGTTCTGCAGATATGTTCCGGGATGTTGTGGTACTATAAAGTAAGAATACGTAAGTGTATTTTATGGTGGTACTCGCAGTTTCTAATAACCATGACCACAGAATTGTGTAATAGACTACTTACTTACCTACATATAATTCTGTGACCATGATACAGCGAATCATATAGGGGATCAGGAATCTGAAGATAATTATGTGATTATTTGGGGAGAGTTCATAAATATATATGAAAGTATTTGAAATAATTACTTCAACTAAATAAGAGAGCATTTTACGTTAAAAGCCTATTAAACAGGCGAAAGTACTTCGCAAAGTAATCGAGTAGGTAATCGTTATGAATAAGTTATAAGTTTTTATGGATCTTGTTATCTTAGAGAAAACTCTGAAAGCCTGTTAAAGCATACTTTGAAGAAAATTGTGGATGTTTTATGTTCTAAATGAGATGAAATAATTTAAAAAATTAAATGAAGACAAGGGATCAAGGGTAAAAGTCAACTTTATTAAATCGACCGATAGAGGTATTTCATTGGTTCAGAATAGGTGTTTATTATTGAATCCTATGTTACAAAATAAATGTGTGTGTGTCCAAGTTCCACTTGGAATCCATCAATGATATTAGATCCAGCTTCACTTTCCTCGCCCATGTTCGTTAAATCATAGCCTTTCAAAGTTCAGTATCATTCCAATGATAGGTACTGAATTTTGGAAGGTAATACCGAATACCGATGCAAGTTCGTATAGGGGCCAATTCTGCAGACGGAGTTTTTAGTCCGCGCTTAGGCCTTGAAATCATCTTAATTTCAATCGAGCTTCAATGAAAATTATATACTCCAGTATATAATATTCATAGAAAATTATACGCATTAACGGCGAAGGAAATTGTATTTAAAACCGCTTGTCAGCTCCACGCATCTAGGTCATGTCTTTTGTGAATGAGGTAAACTATGCTGAGAAAATGTTGGGCAAACAAACATCATATATATACATATATATCGTAGGCACTAAACCTCTAACAACACGTTTTGAAAAAAAAATTGCTATTAACTATTTTCTCGCACAAGAAACGCATTTTCTTATTCTCATTTGTTAAGATGCAAATTGTCCACTTCTTTACAAATTTTCATTCTTCTATCTTAAGGGCACCGTACCGTACATCTTCATTTAGGTAAATGGTGTGCGTCACATTATCATAAAGACCATTAAGATAAACAACTTTCTGAGCACATTTTTCTATTTAAAAATACCGATACACTAAAGCTTTAGTCTCTCAAAGCGGTAAACATTTTAATAATGGCTGCCCAGTGTCAGATACCTACAGCTATTCATATTTAATCGAGCGTCTTCTCTTGAACACCAGATTTACTCCAGCCACCATCATCACATCTAGACAAATATTTGAGGTTCACACAACAAGGTCCTCAAGACTCAAGACTTTTTCCGGAGTTTTTTTCTTCAATTTTATGTATAATTTCGAGAAAACTGAAAATTCTAGACCTCAATTTATATTTGCCGCTCAGGTTTCATCTTCATTATGTTATCGTAAAATGCAACGCCATGTGACAATAAAATAAAGGACTTTTACAATGCTACTCAATATTCTACCTTATTCCATCTATAACAATAGAGGTCTTGTTAGTTTATCAGTCAGCACCTGGGTTTCAGTTGATTATAGTTTAGACAATACACAACCTTATGACAATGCAGCAAAGATCAATTTGAAATAATGTGGAACATCTGGGTATCTGATTGCTATACGGGCATTGTTCATTCGTTTTATATGGTGTCTTTGGTACTTTGTAGATCAACGGTGCATGAAAGGGACACAGAAACTAGAATCGTAAAAACTAAAAAGTAGTTGAGGAAATTTATTTGAAAGCTTATTTTACAAAAGAGTTTGTGTAATGGTAATCCATTGACCCCTTTGGCAGTTTGTACAATGTTCATCATGTAGTTGATGACGCAGACTGTACCTCAGTATTTCAAATGTGCACGAAAATGTGGGTTTTAGATGCTCTATTTTGGCGATTTACGTTTTACGCTCGCCCTGGCTTGCATCAATTTAAAAACACTGAAGATTTATGGGGGATATCAACTAAGATATTAGCCACTATTGTCGTTGATATTGCTCCATGTCTAGCTTATGTCTTTAACAGATGTGTAGACGAGGGTGTTTTTCCTGATCTTATGAAATTTAGCAAGCTTATCCCATTATTCAAGTCTGGCAATGAAAGCGACCCTGCTAACTACAGACCAATTTCGATTCTACCTGCGTTAAGTAAAATATTTGAGAAAGTTATGTTGAATCAATTGCTTGCGTACTTTAACCTTCACGGGCTTCTACATAAATATCAATTTGGATTTACCAAAGGTCGTTCAACAACTGATGCAGGTACTTTGCTTCTAAAGCACATCTATGATGCCTTTGAAAACTCACAAGACGTGATCGGAGTATTCTGCGATCTTTCTAAAGCTTTTGATTGCGTGTGTCACAAGACTCTGATTTCTAAGTTAAAATACTATGGCGTCAATAATCGAGCTATAGACCTTGTCGATTCCTATCTATCCAATAGAGTTCTTAAGGTTGATGTAGGTGGTGAAAGGTCTGCAGGGTCACTAATTGATATGGGTGTACCTCAGGGCTCAATATTAGGCCCCTTCTTGTTTCTAGTATACATAAACGACCTTCCTTTTTTTGTGAAAGACATGTGTGACATTGTTCTGTTTGCTGATGATACCTCATTGGTTTTTAAAGTTGATAGATATAAAGAAAATTACGATGATGTTAATGCGTCTCTATCCCTAGTTTTAAAATGGTTTACGGCTAATAATCTCTTACTTAATGCCAAGAAAACGAAATGTATTAAATTCACTTTGCCTAACGTGGTTCACAAACCAACTAAAATTGAGATAAATGGAGAAACACTTAATCTTGTAGATTCAGCAATTTTCTTAGGGCTGACTGTTGATTCCAAATTGCAGTGGGGACCTCACATTGAAAGACTTGCAGGTAGACTTAGCTCCGCTGCATATGCAGTTCGTACGATTAGGAGTTTGGCTGATGAAGAGACAGCCAAGCTAGTATATTATAGTTACTTCCATAGTGTGATGTCATACGGTATCTTTCTCTGGGGTAAAGCAGCCGATATTCAAGATATTTTTGTTTTGCAAAAGCGGGCTGTCCGTGCGATTTACAATATGAAACCACGGGACTCGCTAAGACAACGTTTTAAAGAAATTAATATTCTAACAGTATTTTCACAATACATTTATGAAATCCTTTTGCACACTCATAAATATATAAATGACTTTAAGAAAAAAAGTGACGTGCATAGAATTAATACTAGAAATAAGGATAAACTTTGTGTGCCTGAATTTAGATTAGAAAAAGTGAAAGGTTCTTTCATGGGAAATACCGTACTCTTTTATAATAAACTTCCAGATAATGCCACTAAATTGCCTATTCGAAGATTTAAAAGTTACATAAAAAATAATCTTATAAAGAAAGCGTACTATTCTATTGGTGATTATATTAATGATAAATTCGCGTGGCCTGATGTCGCTCTGCCCCTCGACAGCTGATGTGTGCACAATGCCTTTGCTATCTTGCTTAGCTTCTTGAATTTTACTAACTTTACTTTTAATTTTACAACTAAGTTAGTTAAGAAATTAGCCTAAGTTTAGATCTAAGATGGATCACCTAAAAAAAGCTAGGCCCCAAACCGTGTTTGTTGCCCTGATTCTTCACGGTATTGGTCGCGAAGGAACAGGAGTAGAATCACCTAGTTTTAAGACGTTTCAAAGTGATCCCAGCGGTCCTACTGAATAAATGCTATTTGACTTTGACTTTGACTTTATCAAAGGTCTCCACTACCCAGTGGATTACATGCATACATACAAAGTCGTTGACCTTTAGATGTTTGTGTTGTCAACTTACCTATCATAATCGTAACAATTATTTCTTTATTTGTTGTAAGTAGGTGTAGTGTATTTATTTATAGGTATAGTGTAATATTCTATTTATATATATTTTTTTATGTATTTAATTGTAGTATATTTAAATATATATATATATATATATTTATATTATTATTTATATAGTTTCTCATTTTTCATTTAAAAACAATTATTATTCAGTTCTCTTAAAATTTTTTTTTTGTACGCCGACGTCCATTTTCTATTAATTTCTGTCCTATCCATACATAGGTTACCAGGAAGAGATCGCTTTTAGCGATAAGGTCACCCATTGTTACACATTTTGTTATCAAGGTTTTTTTTATTGTTCTTTTTGTTACTTTTTTTTTGGTGTACAATAAAGTTATGATCTATCTATCTATCTATCTAGATGACTCAAATGTCATATCCGTATTTGTCAAGGTAAACATGCCAACGGTTATTTTCAGTTTTGTTTGCCAAAGTCTTTGTAAATAAGAACATTACCTTTAGATGTAAATAGCTTAGCATATAATTAAAAAAAAATGTAAATAAAATAATTACTAATTATTACTTTATTAAAGTCAAGGTCGCCGTCGTCGAAATCGATGAGGAGGACTATATATGTAAGCGTCCGTCAGGATAATATGTCCCCAACAATCTCTTTTTGTTTATATTTCTTCCTACCCACGTGCGACGGGTAGTTCGACAACTAAGCAAGATTAGACCTACATTTTGGAATTGATCAATTGCATAGTTGCAGGTTGTTTTAAAACTTAGGTAGGTTACCTGTAAAATCTAGCCGACACTCGAATCCAATCGCACAAACAAAGCCTGAAGTGTTATTGTAAAAGGATCCATCTAAATAAATACAGGAATAATTGGTTTTTGCTGAACAATGGAGAAGCACTACCGGGCCAGCACGGGCGGGGCGCCGGGCCTCATAAAGTGCGGTGGGCTTGTGGTACTCAAAGTTACAACCATCGTACTATCGCGGACGGAAATGTATCTTAGTTTAGTTCTTTTAAAAAAAAGAGTTATTTTAGTATTTAACTAAATGTGCACGCGGTCTTTCGGGAATACTTCACATTTCTGAACTATGCGTTTAAAAAAATTTAAACCTTAAAAATATTGTAAACCTTATATAACCCTGAGATAAGCTTTACAATTTTTTTTAATTTATCAATTAATTTATTAACTCGTATTTTTACGGTAGAAATACTTAGGTACTGTTAAGCAAAAAGCCTTCACGACATACGTTAAATATTTCTATTGCTTTTTTAAGCATTTCCGGAGAGGATTGAGTGGAGTTCGGCACGTTTTGCGAACTTGATGCATAAGCTTTTTGTTTTAGATAAAGGACTGCTTCTCAAGTATAATATTTATTTCCAAGTTATTTTTCACCATTTTTTTACAGAACATTTTTGACACACAACAATAGTTTTACAGTTAATAATAAGTAGCACGTAAAGCGGCCAGTCCTAACTAAATCAGCCTCTTTGGAGCCAACATACCACCCGCCAAGAACATTGTGATGTTCTTTATAATTGTAGATTTGCTCTAGCATGTATTTTCCTTTGGGTAGAGGATCATTGTATAGTTTTCTAGTTTTCGTTCACATTGTAGTTCAATCTTCATCTTGGTTGTAATAGTTTCGGAGTGTAGTTCCCAAAACTTCTCTAGTAAGTTTGTTTCTTCTTCATTTACTATGTGTAGGTTCAAAAACTCTGTGTCTCTGTTGTATCCTCATTCTCTCTCGTACAGTATTCTAATGTCATTCACAGAGTATTGATCAGTATTGTTGTCAGAGTAAAGTCGAATCTCTTGTTTGTATTTATAGTCATTGTGTAGGTGTTCTTCGTTTTAGTATGCAAGTTTGCAACTTCTTAAGATAGAATCCACCCCAGCTGTGTGTTATAATCTAGTAGAGAACCAGGGGGACCTTTGTGTACACCTTCTAGTAGAATTTGACTATAATCTTTGCAGCTCAGAGGATGTTAATTTGTTCAAGAGTAGCGTACGTTGAGTCTGCCATTGGCAACCCGTATAATAATCCATGTTGTACACACTCTCCTCTAAGGCAATCTTGTTAATGTATTCAGACAAAAGGCATCGATGTTGAACTGATCTTCATTGAAAGAAAGTGGACTGTATGTTTAATGTTACCTTATGTTATGTCTGATCTTAGAGATTGTGTTGTCACCTAGTCCACAGACTGATTTAGTGACAGCTGATCTGGTCTAGGAACATCTGATGTGATGTGAGAAACTCTCTTTGTTGTAGTATTGTTGAATGTGGCGATACTTGCTATTATTATTCTGCTACGTACAGCTTGTCTCTCCTCCTCCTCAGAAAATCTGTAAGCTGTTCTAGTGATGGCAGTTCGTCGTGGCTTCCCAACTTTTCATCTTTACTACTTATGTTTATTTTCATTTAATGTTATTTTTGTACTGAGCTTAGTTTTTCATTGTCTGTGTTTTTTCTGAATGTTTGAGGTATTAGCAGTCATTTAGTAAATTGATTTTGATTTCTACGTAATCTATGTTGAGACGGTCTTCTGGTGTTTTCTTGAAGTTTGCATGCGCCTTTTCAAGTTGTGATTTGAACACCATCTGCTCATTCATCAATCCTTCATTGGCAACGTCGTCCGCGTCGCTGTAGTTACTACTCTCTCTCTTCACAAATCGTTGT
Organism: Epirrhoe tristata; assembly: GCA_951394285.1. Classification (NCBI taxonomy): domain Eukaryota; kingdom Metazoa; phylum Arthropoda; class Insecta; order Lepidoptera; family Geometridae; genus Epirrhoe; species Epirrhoe tristata. The sequence continues at coordinate 10,832,740 of OX596143.1, read as the reverse complement.
AAGTATAAATTTCTCTAGCACTAAATGCAGTATGTTTTTATGAAGAAGAGAGTTCATGTATTTACGTAAAAGCCAATCACCTTGAATCTTAAATCTCAATCTTAATCCGACTCCGATGGACCATGTTTTAGATAAAGGACTGCTTCTCAAGTATAATATTTATTTCCAAGTTATTTTTCACCATTTTTTTACAGAACATTTTTGACACACAACAATAGTTTTACAGTTAATAATAAGTAGCACGTAAAGCGGCCAGTCCTAACTAAATCAGCCTCTTTGGAGCCAACACTTTTATTCTTAGTACTTTTTTATTGAAATAACGGTCCTGTTTTATATTATTTATCTTGACCTTGTTTACTATAGGTAAAGAGTCATATTAACCAAACTGGTCTAATATTATTTGATCAAGATCCAAACAGTTTTAGGCATTCTCCTTTAAAATTTAAAAATTCTCAAACAAAAAATAACAATCAACCAAGTACTATCCTAAGCTCCGATTTCATGAGTTCTTAAAGGAAATGGCGTAACCAAACTATTCAAACGTAACATCTTGGCATGACAGCTTAGGGGCTAATAGGCAAGTTAAACCACGAACGCCTCTATTGAAGTAAAGTTTTACGATCCGAACAAGTTCGGAATCTAATGGCAGGATTACACGTATCGAGTAGCGAGACAGTGATCTTGGTCGAGTGCATATTTGAGTGCTAAACCGAGCGTTCAACACCCATCTCTATCGGCGCAGGATCATTTTACTGTCATGCTCGTCAGTCTGCCCACTATTGAAACAAAGGCGAAAAATCGGGAAACAAAATATGATATCTTACGCGAATTCCCTTTTAACTAATCTAATAAATGAACAGTGCGAAAGTTTAAAAAAGACTACTCGGTACGTGTATTTTGGCCTTGAAGATCTTGCAAACCACACTTTATAGACCCTCTGTCAGTAGCGTAGAAGAGAAAATAAACTTTCCGGGAAACTGTTTCCATTATCACGGGCCTCGTTCTGATAGGATTTCCTGAAGTTTGAACAATAAAATCCAATAGCTGCCGATAGGCTCATGAAAACTCAATATCACCTGCTCTTGGAGGTATAAAATCAAATGCGTACCTACAGGAATGCAAACATTGAATCTTTGGGCCCAATTAATGCTTTTTGACTCAGAATTCTCTCCTCTGCACTCTTCGGTCAGAAATTATTTTTCTTAGCTCTTATCAGAAATGGTCAGTCTTTGTAAGTATTCTTTTTTTTTGCTGGATAAATAAAGTATGAAAATGAATAGAAATAGTAAGTTAGACGACCTCTGTAGCGCAGTGGGCGAAGGCCCGCCTGCGACGCAAAAGGTTGCGGATTCTATGCCCGCGGCGGGACCAATGTTTGTATGATCTACAAATATTTGTCTCGGGTCTGGGTGTTATAATATGTATGTATTTACAAACAAAAAGTATATAAGTAGTATATCAGTCATCTAGTACCCATAACACAAGCTCTGCTTACTTTGGGGCTAGATGATGCTGTGTGGAAAGTCCAGCATTATTTTATTTATTTGTTTATAAAACTTAGAATAGTTGTGAAAGTGGTTTCGAATAGCATTATCCTCTGCGAGCAAAGTTGCAGGCGGAGACTAGTCTTTAATAAATGGTTGAGAATTTCTGTTTATTTTCTCTCTATCTCAGGTAATAACTAAGTTGAGTAGTAGAGGCGTGATTTCGACGGCCATGTTGACTCAACGGCCCTAAACTTTGTTCATCCCAGCCCGCCCTTGACTTTGCAAAAGTAAAAGGTATTTGAAAATACAAAAAATAAAAAATACGGCAATTGTTTAAAACATTTCATAGTTTTTTTGTTAAAATTTTACTTGTTTTTTTTGGTTCAAACAAGGGTTAATTGAAACTGTCAATCAAAAAGTCTGATGAAATATTTTACGGCTGGTATATGTAAACGTAACAGTGTTACTTAACTTTAAATAAAGATATTCTTATAGTACTTAAACTATTATATTTAATGAATTAAACCGGGTTGATTGACTATTCCCCAAAGTGCGGTAGACATTTTCAAAAAGTGCTTTGGGGATATGTACCACGGTAAAATTCCTGAATAACATCATCATAACTTTTTTTGATTTGTTTTTATTTAGACCCTATGCATTGTATTCTAAAAAAGGTAATGATTTAGAGAACTACAAATATAAGTAGTTTCGTATGATATATTCTGTTGTACTTAATAGGAAACAGGAAAGAGATACGTTTTCCATTTACCGTCGACATGATTACATCCTTTTTCTTCGTGGAGAAAGATGTATAGTCATCTAATTATCTGAAGTTTTTCTAATAGGTACAATGACAAAACAAAACAGCATTTGGATGACCGCAAGGTTGTGGACTGAATTTCACGCAACAATGGATTTTTCAAAACAACATTGATGACAAATCTTTAAGAGGGCTATGTTTTAAAAACTTATAGTCAGTAGTCCCCATCCAGCCATTTCTCGCGATTTCTTATGCTATTCAAATATTGCTGAGGCGTGAAATATTTATGGTACTTCTATACCTACTTTGTGACGCTTCACAAAAGGGCTTGAAAGGCACTTGTGTTGAGATGGGATAATAACCAGTCTGGAATTGACATTATAATGTTGATCTTACTTAAAACATACCAAATAGATTTTAAGTGATATATTATTTAAGATACTACGCTGAACTAAGCTTTGAATTAGTTGAGCTATCTAATACATTTCAAAATATCTATTTAGCTAGAAAATGCATAGCCAACACGGCTCCGTTCATAAATCCGTACTTATATAATAAAGCTGAAAATTTTTGAAAAAAAAAATTGAACCGACTTCACAGAACACAAACAGAAGAACCTTCTACACACTAAAAAGAGAAAAATAAGAATATAATTTGAAGTCGGTGCCAACTATTCATTTACATCTAAGAAATTCAAAAGAACTTGGGTGCAAAATTGTATCCTGGTACGCTATCGCTCGATTTCTTTTTTTGATAGGTACCTAATCGTATTTACTTGGCACCGACCACCTTGAGAGTATACCTCTTTCTAACAAAAAAAATATTTTGGAAATCGGGCCACAATTTTCTTAAAGTTCAGTGATTGTTTTAGTTTTACGGGAAAACTATTAATCCCTCAGGAATAAAATTTATATGGGACCACTATAAGAGTATACCCTTTCAAACAAAAAAAAAATTTTGGAAATCGGTCCACAACTGACGGAAATATCGTTTTCTTAAAGTTCAGTGATTGTTTTAGTTTTACGGGAAAACTATTAATCCCTCAGGAAAAAAAAATATGTGGCGCCACGTTGAGAGTATACCTCTTTCTAACAAAAAAAAAATTTTGGAAATCGGGCCACAATTTTCTTAAAGTTCAGTGATTGTTTTAGTTTTACGGGAAAACTATTAATCCCTCAGGAATAAAATTTATATGGGACCACTATAAGAGTATACCCTTTCAAACAAAAAAAAAATTTTGGAAATCGGTCCACAACTGACGGAAATATCGGTGAACATACATAAAAAAAAAACATACATACAGCCGAACATATAACCTCCTCCTTTTTTTGAAGTCGGTTAAAAGTAGAGGATTAGCAAGTTTATATGTTACGTTCCCCAAAACGCAACGATAGCGCGATCTAATTTTTCCTGTGGCGCCATCTATTATGTAGCAAAATGTGTCTGTCTGTCTGTTTGTTACCTTTTCACGCCTAAACCACTGAACAGATGATGCTGAAATATGACATGGATAAAGATTATGTCCCAGGGACGGACATAGGCTACTTTTTTTTTCAAAACTAATCATGAAGGGCGTGAAATAAGGGTTGAAATTTTGTAAAAAACGTAAACAGGTTCACGACTGTATCCCAAGGTGCGGTAGACATTCTCTCAGATCTTTTTGTGTTGTGAAATTTTGTATGGGGACTTAAAGTGAAGTTCCAGTTGAAGGCCACTAGATGGCGTTGCTGTCCTATGGCTGATAGATGATATCAAGATGGCGCTATTATTGCATTTTTATTTTTAAAAGTATCAGAAGAGAATTATTTTGCTGACGATGTCGCGGGTACCAGCTAGTATTTAAATAAATTCGAAGTATTATGACTATCATGAAACGCCTACTTTCCTGCCCATACCTCTGATTTTTATGGTAAGTCTTTTACACTGCAAGCAGTGAAGCTGTGGAATGCATTACCTATTTCTATCAGATTTTCAAAGTCACTACAATCATTTAAGATCTTAGTTCATAATCATTACTTGTCAACTTACCTATCATAATCGTAACAATTATTTCTTTATTTGTTGTAAGTAGGTGTAGTGTATTTATTTATAGGTATAGTGTAATATTCTATTTATATATAATTTTTTATGTATTTAATTGTAGTATATTTAAATATATATATATATATATATTTATATTATTATTTATATAGTTTTTCATTTTTCATTTAAAAACAATTATTATTCAGTTCTCTTAAATTTTTTTTGTACGCCGACGTCCATTTTCTATTAATTTCTGTCCTATCCATACATAGGTTACCAGGAAGAGATCGCTTTTAGCGATAAGGTCACCCATTGTTACACATTTTGTTATCAAGGTTTTTTTATTGTTCTTTTTGTTACTTTTTTTTTTGGTGTACAATAAAGTTATAATCTAATCTAATCTAATCTAATCTACTTTCCCAAGAGTTTTACGTCGAATTCTCTTTGCCCTTTACCTGGGACGGAAATAAACCAATCGCCTGCGTGTATCAGTAAAGATTTTTGGCACATAATTTCCACAAGCTCCGTCGCTTATCCTACACCTCCCCTTATTCAGTAGTTGAGCCCAGAGGGACACTTTAGTAACTTTCGTCACAGTTTCTCTCACTGTCTTTTGTCACCAGTTGGTTTCTCATTCATATGAACTTTACCTAACTGACTTAACGGTCTCAGAACTTTTCATACTCCACATTTATTACATAATGATGTTTGATTTGAAGATAACATACTAATCTTTGAAAATGGAACGAAAACATGGTTTTTATATTCTGTCTAGTAGGCAAGGTCAACGCAATCACCAAACCCACTCTTTAATATCAGCCTACCATAGACGATGTAATGCAGAAAAATGTATTTTCGCGTAAACTCAAATATCGTTTTACTATCTATCGTAGTGTGGTAAGGTTCGGCCTAGTGATTCAGACTTCAGCGGAACGCATTCGGGTCGGAATCGGTCAGCTGTTATTTTTAGATTCATGCATGAATCTAAAAATAACAAACTCCTATACAATGAAAGGATAGTATAGGAGTTATTTTTAAATGTCATGACATTTAAAAATAACTCCAAGTTTTAGCTGCAATAATATTGAACACCGGCCTTAGTGAATAAGGGAATTCTATCAAAATCTATCCATGAGCCGTCCGGAATCGGTTTCCGGCTTGAAGGAGAAACCTGATTTAATGTCCGCGGCCGCTTTCAAATATTATATTATTTACTTTTATTTTTATTGTGTTGGGAATATTAAATTTTCAGCTGAGATTATGGTTTATGTTTTGGGCAAGCTGTCCCAGGCATTACAGCTTCCAGCTTGAGTATACGCTTAGTTGCCCCCTCTCTGTCAATCATCTATGTATTAAACTGTACGGCCTAAGTTATTATTAAATATTGTGTGTGAATAAATTCGCTACTACAATTTATTTATCTAGATTATGAAGACTAGTTGCAAAACTCTAGGAATCTGAAGGTTGACATCAAAATAAGTCTATGTACACCTTTGGTACACCTGGTCTAAACGGTATCAGGGACGAATGAAATCTGATATCATGATCATGGGACAAATAACCACCAAGTACTAATTCATTATTCTTGTCTCCTTTATGTGGTGGTTTCTTTCCTAACAGCTCAGGTATTTTCTTAGAGCTCGGTTGTAATAAGCCTCATTAACTGAGCAGGTACGTACCTACAATCTAAGCTTGTGTGGGAGACTCGTGCTCTCTCATTCGTGGTGAAGTTTAGTAGTACCCGTAGTATAGTCTTTTGAAACTATCATGCGAAAAGTTCTTGCATATTTTAAATAATTAGACGGAGTTTCGTTGCACTAAAAATTATTCCTAAATATACTTGATGATCTGGCTGATTTACAGTGGCAGGAGACAATCGATGCTTATAAATGAAAAGAAAAAGAAAGAAAGAAAGAAAAGAAACAATATTTATTGCAGTAAAACAAGTTATAAAAGTTGCATAAAAACAAGATTAACAAAACAAAGGGAAGAACTTATTTTACAGATACCTAGGAGTTAAATTGAAAATTATCTGTCAGCTTCCTCACTAGGCACAGCCTGTATCGAGGAAGCTTTGATACGATAGGGATAGGGGAGATTTAATGCTGATGAAATGAGATTAAATAGCTGAAAGGTGTAGTGTTTAGGGCATTGTTGAGGAGTTGGCTTTCCATGCACCAAAAATTCTCGTAGACCTATACAGCATACAACCTATTTAAGGATTGTGGTAGTAATACCTAATAATTAATAATGTGTTACCTCGAAAAATGATATATTGCTGCCGGTTGCCCATTTACGCTACATTTGGTAATTGGTAAGAGTTCTTATCAGATATTTTAATAGTTGACTGTACCAACTGTTATTTGCTCTGCCTGTTGTGAAGCACTTAGTACGTGACGAGAATATGTTTAAGGAGCAGGTTCGCGTAAAAATGCTTATCTTTACTTAATACGGTTTGTCGTCTCTGAAGCTTTTAAGTTTTGCTATTTTTTTTAATAAATGTCAATGAAATTCTAAATATGATGAAGCTTAAAAACACAATGAAAAATATTTTTTTTTTATATTCTATTTTATTGTATGAAGCTCTAGGAACTCGTAGAAAACTTGACAACGTTTATGTGTTGATAAAACAATGTTGATTCTACCAAGAATCCGGAAGCTAAAATAAACATCTTAAGTGAACATAAATCAAGGAAAATGTATTTATTTTACAAAACTGTGATTTGAATCATAAACACCAAAAGACGAAAAAAAAGTTATACCAAAAGACGAACCCAAAAAAGTGATCTATTATTTTATTAGAGGCACACAAAGAAAACTTTTTGACAGATCCGCAAACTCCTCCGAGTTTTTTTGAAGGCTTGAATTAACGGTTATTCAGAAAGTTAGTTTCCGTTCTTTGGAGTAACCAAGGAACGCAAAGTTTTGGATGAAGCTACAGTAAGCACAAATCATCATGATTATCCATTAATTGAAGGCCCACTCACGAACGGTATGAATCGCCAACCGAAAAAAAACATGTTCTTGATCATACATCAATATCGTGCCTGTGATGAAGTATCTAACAAACTTAATACCTACTCGTTATACCTAGCTATATAGTCAAATGTGGAAGGAATATTAGAAAACGTATATAATATATAAAGAAACATGCACAACAAGGCAAAAAAAAGTTTGGTAATAAAACTTACGGTCGCCGAAGGAAGATATAAAAACATGAACTATATGTATTATTATCGCTGTCCGAGGCTAATTTTTTGTAGAAAACCTTGGATTTACCTGGAAATAAAGAAAAAAAAAATATTCAACAAATTTTTTTTTTTTTCACAAAGTACAAAAGAAAATACCTACACACTACTAACATCACAAAATGCTTTTTGAATATAGGCTAAATCTACCTGTTTGTCTATACGGCCCCAGACGCTTGGATAATAGTACATTATGGTACTAGTGTGTAATATTGGTGATTACCGCCGAGGCAAATAATTGAGACCCGAGCCATCGGCGAGGGTCTTAATATAGCCGAGGAAGGTAATCATCAATACACACGTGTATTATACGACGTTTTTCAACACACTTGTGAATAAAATAACAATAAAAACTAATTTTCAGAATACTTTTAGAATAAATTTTTTAAAATCCCTTTCAGAATACTTTTGCCCTAAAAGTCTACGCTAACAACACGTCGTATTTTAATCCGATTGTCAGAATGTGTCGTTCATATAATGATTTGCTAGTAAACAACAGCGATAACATTGATATTTTTAATAAAAAATTGTATAGTTTCAAAAAAGATGTCATAGCTGCTCTCAATAAGGAGAGTTTATTTAACATAGAGTAGTTTTTTTTCTTAAATTCTTAGCATATGTATCAATTTATTTATTTTTTATTTTTTTTCGTTTTAACTCTAGATTCCTTTTCCTTTATTATATAAATTCTGTTGGTTTGAGTAGTATGTAAGTATTATTTGTATTAAAATTACACAGAACTGTTTTGTATTTAGTTTATGCTGTGTACACATGTTTTGGGATACAATCTAGTTCTTTAATTTGTAGCTTATATATTGCTTGTCTGTGATTGTGTTCTGTTTTGTGTGCCATAATAAATAATAATAATTTTAAACAGTGAAAACGAGTTGTGAAAAATGTTTCACTATTGCGTGAAAAATTTATCAGTTTTCCTATGCGCGCGCATTGCGATCGGCCACAGACTATATTTCCGCGCCGCGCATAGGGTTTGCGCCTATTCTGCCACGGACAAAATGGGGAATTTAAAGTTTTCTTTTATTACAGAGAAAACAAAAGTTATATTTGAGTGAAAGTTTTATTTATTAAACACGTACGACTTAAAATTATCTATTTAAATAAGAAGTTGCATAAAATGAGCAAGCAATAGGAACATTAATTTATTTGTTCTGTTGAACACGATCTTTTTTCTGAATAAAAACTTTTTTAAGAACAAAGCAACTCAATCAATAAAATTAAAAAAAAAATCTATTACTCACTAGTGAGTTATAGTAATGAAAAAGTCACAGTTTGATTATGGGTGACATTATGTGCCTAATTGCGGTGACCATAAAGCCACTTTATGAGCAAGTGTGTTGAAATAGTACATTATGGTACTAGTGTGTAATATTGGTGATTACCGCCGAGGCAAATAATTGAGACCCGAGCCATCGGCGAGGGTCTTAATATAACCGAGGAAGGTAATCATCAATACACACGTGTATCATACGACGTTTTTCAACACACTTGTGAATAAAATAACAATAAAAACTAATTTTAAACAGTGAAAACGAGTTGTGAAAAATGTTTCACTATTGCGTGAAAAATTTATCAGTTTTCCTATGCGCGCGCATTGCGATCGGCCACAGACTATATTTCCGCGCCGCGCATAGGGTTTGCGCCTATTCTGCCACGGACAAAATGGGGAATTTAAAGTTTTCTTTTATTACAGATAAAACAAAAGTTATATTTGAGTGAAAGTTTTATTTATTAAACACGTACGACTTAAAATTATCTATTTAAATAAGAAGTTGCATAAAATGAGCAAGCAATAGGAACATTAATTTATTTGTTCTGTTGAACACGATATTTTTTCTGAATAAAAACTTTTTTAAGAACAAAGCAACTCAATCAATAAATTAAAAAAAAATTCTATTACTCACTAGTGAGTTATAGTAATGAAAAAGTCACAGTTTGATTATGGGGGTCATTATGTGCCTAATTGCGGTGACCATAAAGCCACTTTTCAACACACTTGCTCATAAAGTGGCTTTATGGTCACCGCAATTAGGCACATAATGACACCCATAATCAAACTGTGACTTTTTCATTACTATAACTCACTAGTGAGTAATAGATTTTTTTTTTAATTTTATTGATTGAGTTGCTTTGTTCTTAAAAAAGTTTTTATTCAGAAAAAAGATCGTGTTCAACAGAACAAATAAATTAATGTTCCTATTGCTTGCTCATTTTATGCAACTTCTTATTTAAATAGATAATTTTAAGTCGTACGTGTTTAATAAATAAAACTTTCACTCAAATATAACTTTTGTTTTATCTGTAATAAAAGAAAACTTTAAATTCCCCATTTTGTACGTGGCAGAATAGGCGCAAACCCTGTGCGCGGCGCGGAAATATAGTCTGTGGCCGATCGCAATGCGCGCGCATAGGAAAACTGATTCATTTTTCCCGCAATAGCGAAACATTTTTCACAACTCGTTTTCACTGTTTGAAATTAGTTTTTATTGTTATTTTATTCACAAGTGTGTTGAAAAACGTCGTATGATACACGTGTGTATTGATGATTACCTTCCTCGGCTATATTAAGACCCTCGCCGATGGCTCGGGTCTCAATTATTTGCCTCGGCGGTAATCACCAATATTACACACTAGTACCATAATGTACTATTATGAGCAAGTGTGTTGAAAAGTTTATTATGTCCTTGAACATATTTGGCTTCGGATATTCTATTCGGATTATGATGTAGTCATTATTTTGTCAAATTATGTACAGAAAAACCTATGGGGTTACATAACTAGAGGCAAAATATGTTCCAGGTTTTTGCCGCATAAGATAATATGATGTAAGAAGGACGAGGATGAGAAAGCTAGAAACCTAACCTTTTTTTTTTATTAACCTATTTCGTCCCACTGCTGGGCAAACCTGGGAGACTGACCCCACTATTGGGGAGACCTTTATTCTATGAGTAAAAAATATATGTAAAATAAATAATAATAATATAATGTGTGAGTTTGTTTTAGTTTGCAAGCTTAATTTGCTTCACAGAAGCCTATAATAGTCCTATAAAGAGTTTTGTGATTTGCGTTATGCTTGTTCACCAGACAATTTTATCTCTCTAAGAGTAAACTTAATTTGGGTAGACGTTTTTGAGTTTTATCGCGGTTGAAAAATGTTTTTGCCTAAATCAAATTATCTTATTCTTTTCTACCGTATATATAGTTATGGTAAGCTCCCTAACAGAGTTCTCAGGTAATGTAGGTTATGCTGTGACCAGGAGAGGAATCTCCAATTATTGTGCATTCCTCCCGAACCGCGTCATTACGCGGGTTTCGCATAATTGGGGACAAGATGGTGATTAAAATACCGCAGATTCCTACCAAGGGATACCAAAGAATGTTGTATCGTTGTTAGAAATTACATAACGCATGTTTAGTAAGTAGAATCTGAAATTAAAATGTCATAATTTGTTAAGGTCTTCGTATATTCATAGCTTAGTTTCAAATCTTGCGACAAATTTTCAAGACAAAGCGAGTTTTTCAAAGTAGTCCTCTTGAGCTAAAATTACTTTCTTCAATGTTCATACCCATTTAAAGCGACGTAGATACCTCTAAGAAGAAGGTGTCACATGTTTTAGCAGCCAGCAATTTCGCAGCCTAATTGTTACGTGTAGTGGTCTCCCGGGCCTCTTAGTAACTTGAAACATCTTGACTCAGCTGTCCTGAGGTGAGAATTGAGGCAATCTTATAAATTGTCGCATATTTACATATATTTACAAAATACAACAGGATTAGTCAAGCTATCTAAGGATCGTTAGAATTGTCGTAATTTTATCATTCGGTCATACCTAAAGCTATTTTTAAGTTCAGCAAAACTAAACAAATGAAGTTTACTTTTATATGTAAGGCGTGAGGATTTCATACACTATTTGATGACTTTACATACACTACTCAAAAAAGTCTAGGGAACAAGGGTATTTTAGTGTATGTTTTTATTTTAACTTATTTTTGTCGTAGATGTTATACATCAATAGAAGCCTAATTTATTCTTGATTTCAATTATGTAATTAAATAAAAAGCGTGCAAGTAAAAAAATAAGATTTAATAAGAAAAACAAAAATAGTGCCTAAACCAAAAAATTAAAATTCTGTAAATAACAAAAACAACTGACGCGCAAGTGAAAATTAAATAAAAAAAACATTATTTGAAGCTGTTTAATAATCTGTCGGACCTCCCAAGGCATTAGCCACGGCCCTACATCGGCGTGGAATGTTATCAATGTTGCCTGTGAAATTGCACTCCATACTCTGGATAGATGCGAAAAGAGTTCTTCTCCTGTGTTCAAATTTTGTGGAAGATCACTAAGAGCTTTTCTCCCGAGCAAATCCCATGCATGCTCAATCGGATTGAGATCTGCAGACTGAGCAGGCCACTCTAATAACGTGATATTGTGCGTACAGAACACATTCACCACCTGGCTTGCGGGGTGTGCGCGTGCATTGTCCTGCATGAATATGAAATCCTGGCCGAACTGCTGATGGTGAGGGATCACCATGGGGTGCACTACCTGCTCGAGGTATTTTTCTGGATTTAAATTGCCTCGTATCCAAACGAGATCAGTTCTTCTACCCAGGCGAATTCTCGCCCACACCATGATCGTTCCGCCTTGGTGAGGATGAACTTCCTGAGGATTTCGGAGTCGACTTTGGCGACCAGGGACTCGACAAATACGCACTCTCCTAGAATCAGGATGAAATCCGAAGCAAGACTCATCGGAAAACAGAACACGTGCCCACTGATTGTCGGTCCATTGCAAATGTGCGTTAGCCCACAATTAACGAAGCCCTCGATTTCCACGTCTTAACGCTGGAACTTTTAATGGTCTACGAGCGTGAAGATTGACTTCATGTCATCATTTCCTGGCAGTTTGGTCACTGATAACAACTTGGTGCTAGGACTGAAGGCTTCCTAGCAACTGGCGAGCTGTAATCTGGGGCTGCTTTCTTGCAGCATTTTGCAGAAATCGATCTTGCCTCTGGGTAGTCACCCTGTATCTTCTTCGGGGACGTGCGGCAACATCTCCTGTTGCTCTGTAGCGTGCCCATAATCGGCAAATTACGCTTGGCTGTGTGTTAACACCGTCCGCAATATCGCGTTGACTGCGTCCAGTTTCCAACATTCCCACAGCCCTAAGCATCTCTTCCCGCGTTAAATGACGACGTGACATAACACTTCGAGTGTCCAAAATCTCGAAAAAGTTGGCAGTATTGCTTAATTACAAGAAAAAAAATCGATACTTGACAAAAATTGGTCAACAATCTAAGCAAGCAAACTCTCTTACTCTGCGACCAAGTTAGGTTTTCCCTCCATAGTTTGAAAAGCTTTTGCTATTTTTTAATTTTTTTTTAATTTTGAACAAATTAATTTATTCCTTATTCAGCCTTCATTTATAAATTTTAGTGACCAATACATTTTTTTGCGTATTTTCATAAATCAATTGGAGTAGTTTGCTTGTTCCCTAGACTCTTTTGAGTAGTGTATATATTTTTTTCCCGATTGTTGACGATAGGCTCGCAACCTGTCGCGCACGGAATACTAACATCTAAATAAAGGCATGTTAAATAAATAAATAAATAAAATAAAAAAGCCTTTATTTCCTGTTAGTTGAGTTTGCAAAAATAATTCTATTCTAAAGATTGTAAAGATATGAAAGTAGTTTTTTTTTTTTTTTTTTTAGTTAATATTGTAATATAATTAAGTAGGTAAGTATCTATTCCTCAGGAACCCCAATTTGGGTGAAGGCCTCCTCCAAAGATCTCCATTTGTCTCTATCCTGCGCAACTTGAGCCCAGAGTGGTCCGGCCGTTTTTGTGATATCGTCCTCCCAGCGTGTCAGAGGTCTGCCTCTTTTCCTTTTACCTGGTGGGCCTCTCCACAGTGTCGTTTTTATGGTCCATCTCTGGTCTTCTAGTCTTGCAACATGTCCAGCCCACCTCCACTTTAGTCTTTGTGCGTAGGTGAGGGCGTTTGTTGCTTTGGTTATTGCCCTTATTTTTGTGTGTCTTATTTTATCGACTTTCTTGATGTTGAGCATGCTGCGTTCCATTCCTCGTTGACAGGTCTCGATTTTATTTTTCGCTTTGGCTGTGAGCTTCCTCTAAAGGCATGTTATTAATATAATAATATATTTGGGCGATACCCAAACAGGCGAAAGATGTGTGTCAGGATTGTAGCAAGAAAAAATCCGTGATCTCTGCCTGTCCCTCAAAGAGAGGCGTGGTTATTATGGTATAGATATAGTATGTGTCGGTGTGTGTCAGAAGCATGTTCATGTCGATATAAAGTTGAAGCTTAATCCCATGTGGTGAACTCGGCTGGCATAAAACCAATCAGAAACTTCCAATTAGTTGGAATAACCATCGGACAGATAAACATGTTTCCGAACGATTGCTTCGTTACGAGAAGCATAGCTTGAATATTGATACTCAATTATTGAATGCATTTAATTAATATTCATATATTCATTGAAACTGAAACGATTTGTCGGAATTTTTTATAGATTTTTAAAATGCCCAAATGCATAAATTCGATTTCTATACGCGACAGGCTGAAAGCTCCCATCGCCGCCGCTTACCATCTGGTCTCTTACTAAAAACCACTAAAAACTGACAACGCGCGTTTAATGCGCACTTCAAAACGCCTGGTGTGTACCGTTCCTAAAAGTGTTAATTACAAAATCAAAATAAGAGTTTGCAAAGCATTTATTTCAAAGACATACTTTGTGTTTGAGATTCAACTTTGATATTTAATTCACATTGTTGATTAACTTGGAGTTGAATATTTATGGGCTTTACCCCTAAATATTTATAACAAAGTTTTCAGTTCATGTTCAGTATTTAAAACAAACTTGTGGCACATTTACACATAAAGATGGTTGCCTTTAAAATTCGAAATAATTCAGTAATGTAACAAGCAAAAGCAGCTCGTATTCTAGTCATACCTGTGTGTGATGTGAAACCTAGTTTCTTGTTCGGTTATTTTTTCGGTTTTAAGGAATCAAACTTAGCTAAAGTATGTACTTACCTACCTTATTAGTCTTGAAAAACGTAAAACCCATTGATGCTGGCCAGAACTGGGACAGGATTTGAAATCTTGGTCTTAGCATCATAAATCAAAGCATGTTATATCAAAACGGCTCATCCTCATATTGTAAAGTTCAGACCTGTGTAGCTGACCTGTGTAGCTCTTATTTATTTCGTAAATTAAATCCAGTTATCTACGTAAATGCTTTCAGGTTGGACCGCAAATGTGTTATATTCGAATTGTGGTGTCCACGGGAGAGGGGCACAATCGGGCTCGGTGGGGCGGACTGCCTTTGTCTGTGCCCTCAGTGACACCTGACCAATCATGTAGATATTTACCGAGGCTGTTTCGAAAAGGAAAAACTTATTGAGATTAGAATCATAGTTCAAACATGTTTTTGGAACGAAGTTCCTTTTCGGACGGTATTGAGGATGGGGGCTAGAAGAAAAAAGCGTTTGATTTTACCGTCACGACACATACATAGGCGCAGTCGCAAAGCAGTCCATAGATTGTAGCATTGCTATTACAGAAGAGCGTTTCTAGGATTTTAATATTTGACAATAATTTATTTGACAAATGCCAAATGTCAAAGTTGAAACTTCGTTCCAACCGAGTGTTCCACGACATTCACGTACGTTTTTTTTAATACTACTGAAGTACCTACTTGATTGTAGAGAAATAAAAAAAAGTCGGTATGAGATGTGTTATTAATATTACCCTACTTCACAATTAAAATCTTCTATTTGCTTTGGGAAAATACTACAAATAATATTTATTTTAATTTAAAAGAACTCATTTCATGGTCTTCTTATTGAAATTCATCCAAGCAATAAATACTTGTAAAATGTAAAGTAAACAGCTTATTTACCTAAATGATCTTTATCTTTGTACACCCCAAATGAAATAAAGGTTTGTATACGAATACACCCTTCAAACCCTGTAAACTAAAAACCTGGATATTAACATCCATCCTTCTCAGTTACTTCATCAATTTTAATACCATTAGCTAATAAGCAATCTGAACGAGACGCCTATTAAGATCTCACATCAACACGTTAATTCAATGGAAAACAATGTGCCACAGAATACTTAGTAATGGTAGATTAGGTGTTGTGTTGCCAGGGAAATAAAATATATGGGGGAGAACAGCAGACAAGCCTATTGGTCATAAATAAAAAAAAAATGTATCTCGGCAACACGTACAAATAAAAAACTTCGCCCAACGGATCTGGGCATTCGTGAAGTTAGCCGTTTGTCTGCGCAATGACCGCTTTTTCATACAAAATTGTGTTCTGCGCAGACAAACGGCTAACTTCACGAATGCCTAGATCCGAATTGGGCGAACTGTACTGGAATGTGGACACTTTTTTAGTTTTAATTATTTTGAGAGTAGGGTTGGCTTCTTATCAGGAGATAGAAATTACCAATTACCAAGATCATTGGAAATTACTATATACATTTGACTAACTTACGTTCTCGGAAATATTGAAGGGCCGCTGTTCATCGCTTTTTACAAATTCAATTTATTCGTTTTCATGATTATAGTCACTGAGTGGTCACTGGTGGTCTTGTGGTTGGCCCCGGCTTCCGATCGTAAGGTCGTGGGTTCAATCCCGGTCGTGCACCAATGAGTTTTTCTGCCGAAAAACTTATGTGCACTATGCCAGTACCTACTCTCAAACGGTGAAGGAAAGCATCGTGAGGAAACCGGCATGTCGTAGAACCTTTAAAGTTCAGAAACATGTGTCAAGCGCACGAAAGGAGCCTCTTTAAGGCGCACTTAAAATCCTTTCACCACACTGATTCAAAAGAACTAGTGACACGATAAGAAGAAGAAGAAGAAGAAGAAGATGATTATAGTTAAGTACTTGTGAATCAAGCAGAAGTGTTTAGTTTAATTTAGTTTGTTTAGCTACAGACGTAATTAAAATTTTTTTATTAAAACTCTAGTATATATTATTATTACACGTTTGACAAAGAAAAACTTACACGTTTCAGTTCTGGTAAGTTATGGTACTAAAACAATAATGACTACGAAATTCATATTTTCTTTCGCAGAAAGAAAATATGAATTTCGTACACACAATTCTTGAAAACTTCTACATAGTCAATTATTTTATTTATCTAAGGACGAGGCCGAGTTTGCGTTTGCCGCGCGTGCGCATTTCTTTAACTCGAAAATTCAAATATTATGTGTTAAAAAAATCATTTTGTTGCATCATATCCTACAGTTTCTGTTAGCAGTAGGGCTTGGTAGTGAACTATGAACGCCCCGCCTCAAGGGGTGACTTGAAAGTGGCGATCACAATAGGTCTTCATGGCCGCAGTGATATGAAAGCCACGCCATCACTGATAAAAAAATAATAATAATAATATCAACTAAGTAACTTTATTCAGCGACTGTATAAAAAAATTAAAGAGTGTTTTTTTAGAATCGAGAATTGTTTTGCAACCTCGTTCGAGCCATTACAGAAAGGAAATGATTCCAGATTCCATCATCCCTTGTGACCGATGCAAAATACGAAAATAACTCGACGACGGGCAACAATTAAATTAATTTGGTATGATTGGACAGTATTGATACATTTTCGTTATTTTTGGATGAAAAATAAGTTGTTATTTTTTTTCAGCCTGAAACCATTACAGCAAATGATTCTCTATAATTTGCCTATAAATATAAAATGTTGTGACTTCTTGCTATTTCACCAGTCTTTGTACGTTATTAGGCAACGTTTTTAGCGAAAATATGGATTTAATGGCTATACCAACTGAGTTATTGCTTCGGAGTGTATTTTAAATTGTCAATCCCCAGTATTGGAGTTCTTTACTCCACGTAGCAAACATAAAAACTTGTATATTTCTAGAGCACACATAAAATATCCTATCGTGTTTGCTTTCTTTCTTAAACGTAGATTTATAGCCAAAAAAATCTGTAAATTCAGCCACAAAACCCTACAAAAGAGGCCTGTATACAAAAGTCGGTACATATCGTCCTTTGTCAAACAAAGTATAGGATACCTACAGAGAGGCTCTTCGAGCGAGGCTTATCCCGGCCCAGGGGCTCTCAGCTGGAGATATCCGATTCTTGAGGATTTGCGCTGAACCCAATATCGAAAACTCGTACCTTTTGACATTCCTGAGAATTTAAGGACTTATTGATTTTGTGAGTTGTGCTCAGTTGTGCTAAAATGTGGATGAGAACAGCACAGGGTCGATTAGAAAGTGGCGTTTGAGGGAGTGAGGAGACTTATATCCAGTTATTGGAGCTGCCAATGATGATAATATCATTGCTTGCATTGTCATCGATGACTCATAGGTGCCACAAAAACAGTTCGATCGGACCGAAACAACATAAGATATGTAATATTTAAATATCATCACCTAAAACTAATATTGAATACAACGGTACTCTGAGTAAGTCAGCTTCATAGTTTACCTAGTTTGTGTGACCTAGCCAGGTACGTGTATTCTGTGACCTAGCTTACTTTTGGGCCTCAGGCGTACCACCCAGAGCTAGGTTTGATTACGTTCAAAGTTTGTCTAGACAAAATTTCGATCATAGCTGATAATGATAAAGTAGGCCAGTAATCAAATATTTCTCCATGTGAGTACTTCAATCCGGTTCGAAAGAAGTTATAGTGAGATGATATACGAGTATAAGTAGATGCTTTTATTGAACTTGTCAGATAAAAAGCTTAGGCCTTTACAAGTAATAGATGATTTATACAGCGTCAGGAGATAGGTATACTTTGCTTACACTGAACGGAACGCTGTAGTGTCTGGGACATTGCTTGAGATTGAATACGATTACGATAAAATGAAGTACCTACTTATTTAAAAACTTTACGTGAAACCAATAGAGACCGATTGAATCATGTGGCGAAAAAAACTACTGTCTATAAATAAATAAATAATGCTGGACTTTACACACTGCCATCTATCAGCAACTATGGGCTGGATATAATGATGACGCTACTAACATGGGACTCTAGGCTAATATTCATCTAATAAATAGATTAGAATGGCCTCTTAGCCGAAGCTAAGCAAAAGCAGTGGCGAACGCTTCCACCTACATCCACTTCAAAGGGCGTCGTTAAATTTGGCGTCCTCGGAACCCTTGATTTACCTAGCAGCTGAAATATAAACAGCTTAATCACTAATACCTCACACCAAACTGTTTGTTGACACCTATGTTTCAAATGAGAGGTTTTTGAAAGGAGTGGATTCACAGTTGATAGGAGTTATTACGGGTCCGTCGACCGTGACCGACCCCATGTAGCTTGGGATAATGACAGACCAATGTGTGAATTGCAAGCACAAACCTCTTTGAGCCGCTTTTAATACTATAATCACACTTTTTTGAAAGAACAAATGACAAGTTAACAATGATCTTTAAGATACTTTTCTCTCCGAAGTTGGATAGCTATTTCAGGTAGTCAAGTAACAAAGTCGTGCGGAAGTCGTTGCTTGAAGAGTTCCGAAACCGAATTTAATTACGGGTCGGGTTCACGCGCATTATGCGAACAACGGCTTCAGACCTCCGGGCATCTGTTGGGCTCTGTTGCGCAGAGTTGCTTGAAGCAGTTAGGTTAGTCGAGCGAGCTTGATAGGACGTCGAAGTTTGATGTTCTGCACGGTCCAATTGGATGAAGGCTACAAAATAGATCAACTTGGTAGAAAAGTTATTCTGTCTCACTAATCATATAATAATAATAATGCTGGACATTTTCCCACAGCATCATCTAGCCCCAAACTAAGCAAAGCTTGTACTATGGGAACCAGATAACTGATATACTACTTATATACTTGTTTGTAAATACAATATTCATAGAAACACCCAGACCCGAGATAAATATTTGCAGATCATACAAACATTTATCCCGCGGCGGGGATCGAACCCGCAAGCTTTTGCGTCTCAAACGGTCTTTTACCCACTGCGCCACAGAGGTCGTCTCCGAATGCGGATTGGTCTGGTAATTGTGTGTATAGATGCACATGCACGTTGTTTCTGTGTGAGTAATCTCGGGAGTGATCTATGGACGAATGAGCGCTCAGTATCGCTACATCTACACACGCCGCCTTCGTGACAACTGCATAATTAAGTAGGCTAATTAAGTTTTCATAAGACCCCTCTGACCCACCGTACAACTGACCATACCAGTGGTACGGTGGGTAATACTTTAAAAACAATTTTTATACATAGACACTTTAGCCGGACATTGTAAAATGCATGCCCTACAGTTACATTGCAAGTTGTGACGGGCTTTGGGTCTAAATACTTACAAAAGCCGATCGCTTAATTTATCACTCAGAATGAGACCTAGTTTCTCTCGGTCAATTAGGCCCTCCACTAAAACACAGGTGATAAGAGTACCTAGTTCGAGCCAAATTGGTTTTCACGTTTGTTTAACCGTTTCATTATCACTTAAATTGGGTTCAAGGAGTGGTCTAGTGAATCTGTTGAACATTGTTTAGTAAACAAAGGATTGTTGGACATTTTATACTTACATTTTATTTTCTGCAGAGAGCGAGGTGCAGTGGAGCGTGATCCGAGAGACGGACATGTATTTGACTCAATGGATCAGCATTGCCACTCAGAATGTCAATCCCGCCAGTGTTTTGGGCACGCTTCTGACTAGTAGTGACCTAAATCAGTTGAGCTACTATAACTAAGAACTATATTTCGATTTTTAAGAATCCTCAACTGATTTTGTTGTATTTTGTACTATGTAAATTATTTTGTTAGAAAATGGGCTAGTTTTGTGAGTTTAGGTGTAACATAAAAGCTCAGATACGTAAAGCTTTCTTTGACCTGTATTTACTTCCAAACATCAGATAGTTACTAGTGAGGTATTTTAACCACCGATTTGATTGGTGAACACCAGACTCGATAAACAGCCGATCGGAATCCCAGGATTATCTGAAATACTCGTCAGGATCAACTTACTTTCATCTGCCCTTTATTTTATACCCTTGAATAACTTCGGGTACGAATTACATTATTAATCGCACCACCGGTTTCTCAAGGTTCATTACGAAAATAAATAAACTTCATTAAAAGTATGGCTTCGATAACCATTGGTTTTATTAAGGTTTGTCAGGTTGCCAAGTTCTGTAAATCAGTGACCAGTGGCATAAATAACTTAGATTAAGTGTTTCGGTGACCACGATATACCAACGAGTAGAGTCATTAGGCTATGACTAAGACTAAGAACTTTACATCACCCAAATATGCTCTCTAGGTTCTACATAATAACGCTTACTAAACCGAAACGCGGAGTGACGTAGCGCCCTTTTTAACCGATTTATAAAAGGAGAACGTTCTATGATGTATGTATGGTTTTTTGATGTTCTTCATACAATATAGATAATAGATAGACAATATAAAATATATTTTCCCCTGGCGAGCTTCAGTCAGTAAAGCAAATGACAAAATCAATAAAATCACTAGGGACACTTTGTAGCGTCTCTAAAACTAAGTAAAAGACGTATTTTCCTGTCGACCAAGCTTGAGAATCACGGAGTAAATGCTGGCATTTTATCTCTTTTTTTGCGGAAAATAAATAATACCTAAATTATAGTCATAAACAAACTTTACTGAGGGCTTGGTTTCTTAATTTACAGACAATTTGAGTGTTTGATTCACATCACGACAGGTAAAATGTTTGCAATTATTTCCGGGTACGAGTACCTTTTTACTTAGTATTCGTTTTGAATCCTAGCTTGGGATCTTAGGTAGGTAAGTGTTGGGAGTTATTTATTTATTTATAACAACATCCAAGGCACTTACAGTTGCTCAATTAGCAACTACTGAAACTGTAGTTTGCTCAACTAATAAACCTCCCGAAACAGTTATAAATCACGTTGCCCGGAGTTCCAATAAAACGAGCTAATTTAGGGCTTTTTGAACTATCTACCTCGCCTCTGGGGATACTCGAGATATAGAGGTAGGACCATATGTCCTAGTAGCTCTCACTTAGGTCATTCACATTAGTTCACGTTCATTATTCATTACGAAACTTAGTTACAATGAAACTTATTATAACTAATAAAATTTTTGCTTTAAATCAAATGTAATTTTACTTTATTCTACCGTAAGTAGAGGTCATGGTAGGCAGGCAGATCAGATTAAATTAACAAAATCTATAATTTTGAAAACTGTTGGTGTTGGTCGTTATGTGATTTTATGAGTAATATTATTTCCCATACTATTAAAACGGTTCCAAGTTAAGCCTTTAAAGTCGGGTCACCGTTTTTTTTCACCTGAACTAAATCGCACAAGAGAATCGAGCGGGGCAATCTTTTCAAATCCCTAGTACCTACTCTTTTGTACCTTTCTTTACTAGTTTTTAAGCCCTAAGCACTGGTTTCACTCGCTAGTATATAGATAGGTATTTTAGTCAATAAGTTCGAATCCGGCTGTGAACGAATAAGTTATTTGTCCAAAAAAAATGAAAACATTGTGAGGAAACCGTTAAGTCGTAGAATTAAAATAACTAGAAAACATTATGTAAAGTGCATGAGGAGTCTGTTATATGAAGCGCACTTAAAATCGTTTCATTGCCACTGTTTCGAAAAGTTTATACTATCGACTACCTATACGCGATTCTAAAGAACTAGTGACATGAAAAATGAAGTCTTATCTAAATTTTCGATTCTGACGGGATTAGAACCCGCAACGATCAGACGATCCTCCTAAAGCCGGAGTGCCTTACCTTTACCATGTCGTCACAATCGAAATTTTTGATAAGCTCATATTGTATTGGTTATACTCGTAGCATCGGTAACGCCATCTACATGTTTCACTTACTGGACTCATAGATTCTGTGGCCGAATGGTAAGGCACTCCGGCTTTAGGAGGATCATCTGATCGTTGCGGGTTCGAATCCCGTCGGAATCGAAAATTTAGATAAGACTTAATTTTTCATGTCACTAGTTCTTTAGAGTAAGTGTGGTTTAACACTATAAAAAATAAATAAATTATAGTGACATGTAAACAAGAAGACTATGAATTTCTCGTCGATGACGTCAGTAACTAACACAAAAGTAATGCTAGCCCGAAGGCAAGCCCCATCTCAGTTGCGATTCAGATCTATCGAGAAGGTAATCCAAAAAGGCTAAGCCTCCAGGGATCTAGGCTCGGAGCATTCTTACGTAATCCTGTCTATGTAGTTACTGAGTTTGTTAAAGTAAGCTCACTTTTAGTTTTAATAGTTATTTTTCTAGAATATTAGATAGACTGAATTTAATTTTGAAGTATTGGCATGTTTGAATGTATAAAATATCTGGATGCCTTTCAAAGATATAAAGAGTGTAAATGTATCCTGAATATAACAAATTTTAATTTTAATATGAGGCAACAATCCCGTCTTAATCTCTTCATCCGTTTTGATGAGTTTCAGCTTAAAGCCCTGAACCGGCGCCAACAAAAGTTACTGAGCATTTTACTTTCAAATTCAAATACGTACCTAACTACTTATATAACTTTGATTTGAGCACACATATAAAAGTGACACCTTAGCTCTTCTCAATATAATATGTGATTGAACGCAATGGGAGCTAGAATAAAGGAAAACATAGGTACATAAAATAAAAAAAAAGTTATATTATCTCTTGAGACATCAATTTAGATTCTCATACCATTCTTGCCTCTTGATTTCTCAAACTCAATGGAGTAAGAGCTAATATTCTGTGGCAAGTGGCAATAATGGTAGGTATGCCAGAATGGCACCGTGGAAACTGAAGATACTTTGGAAATGTCTAGGCATGGTCTCAATCCATGTAACCTCTTATCGCAAGTTTTTCGGCACTTTCTTATTGCACTTGCAAAAAATATTATCTATTGTAATAAGTATAATATTACAATAGATATTGTTTTTTGTATAATATTACAATAGATACAGTCATAATATAACTTTTTAAACTATCATGGTTATTAACACTAATCATGGTAATATTCCGTTATTTGTGCTAAAGGTACATTCATAATGTTCACCTTTGCAATTTTTTACTTTTGCAAACTGTACTGCTGTCATAAAATACTACCTTTAAAACCGAAATCCTTTTAGATCGTCTATAAAATGTTCCACGGAGCGGCTAATTTTATTCAATTCATAAAAAAACTTTCACCTCAGTTTTATCACCCGTGCCGCGCTTACGTGACGCTATCGCGTAGATACCTACTCCGTAAGGTGGCGTTGAGTCAACGTACGTATGAACGTAAAAACTATCGCTTAGAGAATAAGACAGGAAAAAATTATGCGACCCCAAAATTTGAAACCACGACAATGGCTCTGCCAACTAATAATAGGCGATCGATGTGGGTGTTAAAGATTTTCTTCTATGCCAACATTCTAAGAGGTACCTACTCTATAAGAAAAATAAAATAAATTCTTAGTAGGTATATTACCTACTCATCATAAAATCGAAATCCACATTCTACGCTATCATACAGTCACTATTTTTAGAATAATTAAGGTTTATTCTGTCTGTATAGGTTCATTTCGTAGAAAAAATTTTTCAGTAAATTTTCGGAGAAAATCTTCTCTTACTTTA
Organism: Epirrhoe tristata; assembly: GCA_951394285.1. Lineage (NCBI taxonomy): Eukaryota > Metazoa > Arthropoda > Insecta > Lepidoptera > Geometridae > Epirrhoe > Epirrhoe tristata. Next base: position 10,808,591 of record OX596143.1, on the reverse strand, counting down.
TAAATATAAAATTATGACTTTTCGTGGAAGATGTCTTTAAAACTTTTTCGTTTTTGCTTTTATGTTTATCTCAGTCTAAGAATTGTTTGCTTGAAAAATGTTATACTTAAGAATTGAAAACTCAAACATAGGGAAGCTTACACCTTACTTTTAGATCATAGATGATTATGTTCAAAGCTACTATGATCGCGGTTTCTGGATTCTATATCACGTCAAAACGTCCTAGGAATTCGTATATCGTTTTGCAATTCAGTCGCTGAAAGAAGTTTTTCTTAGAACAGACACCGTCACAATACTGCCGTAATGACGTGACATAGAATACTGTCCTAACAAACAATTGGCACATTTACTCAGTAGATAATTCACGTATCACAAGTCCATCGCCGCCGCCTATATCGAGGCAGTATTTCGTTCGTCTAATAATGAAATATACCGGGTTCTTTGATTATTATTTTGATTATTATTATTTTTAGCCTGTCTGGCTAACTTTAGCCTCTTCATCGCACGCTAGACTTCACGCTAGACCAATGCAATTCAATTTATACTCGTGTAAGACTTACTGCAGCTAAATCGTTTGGTCGAATCTTGCCTTTTATGTCAAGTTTTTGCGTTACGGACGTCATAATAATTTGCCGTATTACTTAAAACCAATAGTAAGTTCTAGTAGGTATGCAATAACCACGAATATCTTGGGATTCGACTGTCGAGGCACTATTCGCAGGCTTCAGCATTTTCCAAATATCACTTGGCTGAATTTATGAGAATCATTTGAATATTTATCTGAAAACTTGGATTCAATCTTGCATGAACCATATCTGAGATATTTTCCCGGGATACATCGTAATATTTGTAATTCGTTTACCTTTCTAGTTGTTTTGTCTGCGATAAAAATCTGTCATTACGTTATTGATTAGAAAAGCCCAGAAATTTCCACACTTGATAAAGTTAATAGAGGTTTTTGTACAACTTCGTTCCAGGAACTACCGACAAACTTGCGACAATAATGCAATAACTGGCTAATACCAGTAATCTACTTAGGTCCGTGAACAACGCTGACAATGTTTATAACAATTTCGCAACCGGCCCCCGGTGTCGAAGTTTAGCTAACTTTGTTCAGGAAACATAACAGAATTTTATGGCTAGGTGCTTTTTTGATAGTAACTTTATTCAGCACATTTTGTGAGGCACTGACGAATTCAATTGAAATAGTCCCGATCGATCTATCTATCTATCTAATCAGCCCACATCCACCCACTGCTGCGTATAGGCCTCCTCATTTTCACGCCACTGCCTCCGGTCCTGCGCCAGTCGAACCCAATGTTTTCCCACCACCTTTATAATGTCATCAGACCATCTAGCTGGTGGTCTGCCTGGTGTTCTGTGACCTTCGCGTGGCCAACACTCGGTAACTACCTTTGTCCATCTACCGTCTTCCCGCCTTGCCAAGTGTCTTGCCCATCTCCACTTCAACTGGTTTATCCTCTACCTACATCCACGACTTTAGTCTTTAGTCCCGATACGGGCTATAAAATATTGTAAATAATCCACTTTAAAAGTAAAAAACAAATTATACCCTGGAATTGACAGATCAAAAGCCTTATTAAAATGTGTGCAAAATAAAGTTCAGCCATTAATAATTATATCTTTAAGAACCGTTTAATATTTAAAGCAATTACCGCAGTCATTAAAATAACTAAACTCTTACTTATAGGAAGTAATTTAGGAATCTACAAAGTCTTGTGAATAACCGAACTGGCAGATTGCCCAAATTGAAAGGCACTCTCGACCTACAAACCTTAACCTTATTTTGAAGTGAAAGTGTTTACAAAACGAGGAAATAAAATGAACGCTGCTACGTAGTCATCAATCCTTTTCATTTCCAATTAAAGAGTGAAAGAGTCAGCCATGATATTATTAAGGGATGCGTATTAATAATATAAAATATGTAGTGGCTTTTATTTTTTATTAACTGAATAAATTATCTAAAGACAAAGATGATGGTTCGCAGTTCATAAGTCTACTATGTTATTTTAGCATGTCAAATATCTGATGCGTACTTAATTGCCCCTCAGTTTAATTCGAAGTGCTTTGTGCCTGGGATCACGTATTAACTTTTTCATTCGACAATTTTACCCGGCGGGATTAATTTGTCGCTCAAAGCTAGGGTGAGATGGAATTGGACGTCTCATTTACATTTAAAAGGACCTGAAAATTATTAAATAACTCGGATAGTATGGAGATGGAAGTGTTTTAAGAGACCTTTCCTAATAATTTAAAATAAACCAGCTAGTGCAAGTCGGATATACTTGTTCAGTCACTTGTTAACCGACTTCAAAAAAAGGAGGAGGTTATTGTACTTGTCTATCTCACGCGGGTTGGATTAATTGTATGTGTAGATTTGTTTCTGTTTGTAAGCGATCCTGAGCGCTCATTCGTCCATCATGAGTTCCGACGCTTACGCAAACAGAAACGTGCATACATGTGCATCTACACACACAAATTAGGCCAACCCGCCTGCGCCTATACCAATTTACAAAAACTATCCTTTACTGGAGGGAGTGGGGGGAGGCCTTTGCCCAGCAGTGGGACACAAATGGCTGATATAATAATATAATAATAATGCTTTACAGAATACCGTATCTAAATCTGTCAAGCTGGAGGTAAATTGGAATATACAGGGTGTAAAAAGACTGTTACCGAAAACTGAGGGGTTTCAATCAGACCATGATTCTGGACATATTTAGCGAAAAAAAAATTTTTTTTTTACTTAGCTACGTCATTTTATTTTATTTTCTAGTTATTTACTACTAGTACAACATAATAAGACCATAACCTACCTAATAATTTCATTTATAAAAGGAAAAAACTATTAAAACTTAAAATCCAGCAATCTACGTATAAAAACGCGCCCAGTTCATACGCAAACAGTAATCTTTAAACGCAAACAGCGTTTGAAGATATAATGATTTTTTCGGAAAATCCTTTTGGATTTGGTTGTGTGTTGGGATGCTGTACCTACCCCTTTCGGCTTCGGTAGACGTCTTTTTACACCCTGTAGAAGTTGTATGTGTGCACACACAGCACACAAACAACCTCTCACCCCAGTCGTCTCCGTATCATCGTGGCTAAACCATTTAGGCATGCTAGAAAAATCTGGGTGAACCCCCATTTCATCAGCCTAATGAAGCTAGATTTCTCAAGTCATTTTAAATTCATACCAAAACTTACAAACGCCTTCAAAGAGCAAATTAAATAGTAAAATTATGCCGAAATTATTTATCGCCCGCAAATTATTCAAGACTCACCTTCCTCAATAAAATATTCAAAGGAAACCAGTCTTGAAGTTTGTTTGGCAAATATGCGTTGGTGGCGGAGTCCTAACTGGCGCCCTAGCAGTGCCCAACAATGTTCACCTCGCAAACTTTAAAATTCAAAGTTTTGCACAGAATTTACAATTTTACTGAAAATTTAAAATGTAAATTGTGTGCTGAAAAGTTTCACTATTTTTGTTTATATTAGATGGCTTATTAAATGGAATATTTTAATGCTGTTTTATTAAAAAATAAATAACGTGTTTTTCATTTGCGTGCTGGATTAAGCTGCCATATATTTAAAATCTATTGACTTTTGTTATACTAAATATCGTTTGAGGCCTTTTACTCGTAATTTGAAGCCAATTGGGATAGCCTAACCCAAAATCGCGACGTAATTTGAATATCATAAATGAAATCCAACCTTTCATTGATTTCTCGCAAGCAAAGTCGCGTCAGGCAGCAAGCATCAACTAAAAACATACAAGTACTTAAACCAGCTTGATATAGGATTCCTACATTGTATGTACCTACTACCTACTTACTTGTTTGAAAGCGAGAACTTACAGTAACAAACAGTTTTACAAAAACAGCGGCCGTAACTTATTCACCTTATTGAAGATTGAAGCTAGTTCTCAAAACTATTCTACATAAACCCATTTTCAAAACAGTTGAGCTAAAAACCGTTCAAAACAATCTATAGACGGAAACGAACATCATTGGGGGCATTACCGCGCTCAACCGCTCACACAATCCCAGTCACTGTCAGTCGGAGCTAAATGTTTACCGTTTGTGATTTGACGGTTACCGATTATTGAAATCGAAGGCTTCAAAGGTCACGTAAGGTGAGAAGAGTGTTCCCCGCGGGCCCGTATGGACTCGTATTGAAATAAAACCTTCTCGCTGAGATATCGGGGTCTTGCCCCTGAACGATAGTGATGGGGTAAAGAGTTTACAAGACCTGACTTTCGCACGTTATAGATTTATCCAGGATGGAATATACGGAGTACAGTGGGAGGTTTCTTATTTTTTTTTCGGTTACGCGAAACGAAAATTGTATACTTACTTAATAACATTTTTGATATAAAATCACTTTAAACAAAAGACATACTAATAAGACACAAATTAAGACAACTTTGAACTTAATAAAGTTATATTTTTGCAATTTCTGGTACTTTTTAGTTTAATTTTGAATTCTACTTTAAAGAGATTTTTAAATCTAAAACTGGTGAACCACATAACGTGTTAATGTTTTGATTTTGTTATGCAATAAGAATTTTTTATTTATCTATGTCTGGATAATCGTATAATATCTTAAAATATTTTTGTACGTTCCACAACTTGTAATAAACAAAACAGTCCGTAAAACATAAACCATATTTGTTTCTTCTTTGTTGGACAGTGAAGCCAATAAATTGAACTTGATTTACAATAATAATTATGTAAATAAGAAAGCATTTTATCCTTTGAGGCGATAGAATTCAATGAAAATGGGTTGCTACGCCCCGTAGCTAATAGCTACGAGACATACAATAGTTACAACCAAAGTTAGTCACTTTACTTTTGGTAGACGAAGCTTAGCACTTCGACTACCTTCAAGACATCTTCAAATATATTTCAGTGGGTAAGTAGCGATTTAAATATCAAAACATATACCTAAGCATGTCTTTAACCCCGGGTATCAAAACCAAGCATTTTTCATTTTACTTTGTAAAAAAACCGTAGCACTCCTGGGAGTGCCGAGAGCAGTGAAAACTTGAAGAAAAACATTTTTATGCATTTTTGTTACGTAGGTGACAGGTCGGTGAGCAGTCACGTGACTCGCACGTGGCCTTTTCGAGACGAATCTAAGTATTTATTCTCATCTCAAAAAATGCCCAACGCGACTAAAGAAGTTTTCACTTCAAAAACCAGTTGAAAAGGTCGAAGCTTATTTACATCGCAGTCAGAGTTTATTGTCAAGTTGTAAACTCCACAAACAAAAGCCTAACGACCAGAAAACATAAAAAATACAGTTAAACAAAGACACAAATGTTTTATAAATAATCAACCTAAGCAACTGAATGTTGCGGACGACATTATTCCTTTCGACAAGGGGCGCTGCACGCCTGCCTGCAATGGACGACGTTAGAAAATAAATGGATGAATTAGTAGTACAAATGGTGACTCTATTTTAAAACTGCAAGGCTTTAATTACAAAGAACACTATTTAAGATATAGGCATATATAAGATAAATCGTATAAATATTTATAAATAAAATTATTGCCTAGTGTAAAAAAAATAAGGGGGATATAAGATCATAGGGTCCGTAATGTACAAAAAAATAAAAATACAACCCGTCAACCCAACCCCCAAAGCAAGGATTAATAATTACGTTTTTATACTAAAAAGAAAACCGACTTCAATGTTTGACTCGAAACGCGGTGTGACTCAGGGCGTCAAGCTGTCGATTCGATTTCTATTTGTGACATGGCTAGGAGGGAAGGTGTTTAGAGTTTTACGGGGAAACTATCAATCCCTCAGGAATAAAATTTATATGGGACCACCTCTGGAGACCCTTTCAAACATAAAAAGAATTTTGCAAATCGGTCAACAAATGGCGGAACAATCGCGTAACAAGATACAAAAAAAAAAAAAAACATACAGACGACTCGAGAACCTCCTCCTTTTTTGAAGTCGGTTGATTAAATCTATTTGAATTTCAATCTCTTTCAATTTCTACTTTTGTGACCTCCTTAACGCTCTGAGGCATAATGCACGTTTTATGAAAGTAAAACTGGATTTTAAAAGTGTTTTTAATTATTTATAGAGACCATATTTCTACGAAACTGAAAAGTCCCTTGAACTGTACATTAATAATGTATCTTGAGCTTTTATAGAATCAAAATCAGAATGAGAATCAGAATTTATTTGCCAGAATATAGAATATATACAAGTTCGGTTCTTAATTGATACATATTGTTGTGCCTTATATTCTACCATCCAGATGGTGTGCAAAATTTAGAACATGCGTTAGCTAAACACTCATACAATAATTATTTACTTATTTATTTATAATAGTCAGATCATTCGAATTATATAGTTCAAATACGTCCATAAAACTGTAGAGTATCAGAAGTCGGAACAAACCCTTGCTTCTAAAACTCATTTAGAATTCCGGTCATGTCTCAGAACTGCTGCTACAAAGCAAGAATAATGCAGTTTTAAACCAGTAATCAAGGAAGTTCTACTGAAACTACAAGTAGATTGATGTTAGGTTTTAAAAGGGAGCTTATAAGCTCCCGTTTAAATTGAGAGTGTGAGACTCCACTAAAGTCTATATATAGACTTTAGTGGGGTCTCACACTCAATTTAAACGGAATCACGACAGTATCCAAGACCTGGTAGATAGTCTCTTACATATTTTTAGGGAATTAAAAAAAAAACTTAGGCCTTTACATCTAGCCTGTCCCTCAAAGAGAGGCGTGGTTATTATGGTATAGATGTATGTGTCGGTATGTGTCAGCAGACACATGTTCATGTCGATATAAAAACTAAAACGTAGGCCTTTACATCTATATTAGATGATTTATACAGCGTCAGAAGACCTACCTAAGTCTACACTTAACGGTACGCCTGGTAGTGCCTGGGACATTGTTTGAGATGGAATAGGCTTGCCCAGCACCTAAACCATCCTCTCAGCTTAATCAGCCGTCCACAGGAGAGACGAATAAGAACGAATATTAAAAAATAAAGAATTCAAAGACGATTAAATATAACACGAAAATCTAACCGAAACTTGTCCTGAGGATGTGCTAAGGATGATAAAGTTTTGACTGTTACTGTGGACGAATAAATAATAATCATTTCATCCAGTGTACCTACTAGTAGTGTTCTAGACATTTACTAGATTTTTAATGCTTTTAATTAACAAACGCACTAAAGTTACCGACATAGCTCATAGGATTAGCAAGTTGAAGTGGCAGTGGGCGGGGCACATAGCTCGTAGAACTGACGGCCGTTGGGGCACAAAAGTTCTCGAGTGGAGGCCACGCACGGGAAACCGCAGTAGAGGACGGGCTCCCACTAGATGGAAAGACAATAAGAGAATGGTAGCTGGGAGCCGTTGGGTGCAGGCTGCACAAGATCGATCGCTGTGGAAATCGATGGGGAGGCCTATGTTCAGCAGTGGACACTAGATGGCTGACATGATGAATTAACAAAAGAACAAAGTGGTCGAGGCAAATACGCCTATTCTTCGCAACAATGTTAGCTCAATCCTAAATCAGTTTTGACTCAGTCTGCAATTTAGTTATCGCAAAAATATCGTTAAATATGATTCCAGCAAATTGGTAAACAAATTATTCGAAGATTAGAAAATAAATTCCGCATTTCTCCGAAATGTTTGAAAAACAGAAAGTGACCTTCAGTCCACACAATAAAGGTGAAATGGGAAATAAATGGCTGAGAGGGAAAACAATGTGGTTGATGTACATTACACCCGGCCGAGCCATTACACTGAATGAGGATGAAGGTTTTTGGACGAATTTGCGGGAAAAGTGGGTGTTCTATATTTTATGCATTTGGAAATATTAGGGGTACCTAGTTAATTTGAAACAAAATTGGGGTATCGGATTGAAATTATTTGAAAATGGACGCAAGACGGACAAAAGGTGAACGCACATTTAGAATTCGTTGTATATATTTCAAAAAAATACTATTAACACTATTAACCGAAATATCGGAAAACTCCAAATAAATTGAATCATGGTATACGAGTATATCCCGTTAATCGTGTTAATAGTGTTGATAACCATGATAGTTTAAAAAGTTATATTTCATAAAAAGCTGATAACATCATATAAAGCGTGCGTTTGCAATGCAGTCAGCATTTTTTTACCTACGTTATTTTTGTAGATTTTAAATGTTTTTTAATCTTTTTGCAACGGTTAGGAACCATTTGTGTGGGAGGTCAAATCGTACTTGGCTGGTTATTTTAATACTTGTAAAACTTTAGTACGTATGTTTGCAGTCTGTTGAAAAATTGAAGCGGTTTATTCATGCAACCGCAGAAAACATCAAATCTGTGCATTAACACAGAGTCGCGGGTTACTACTAGTGAAATCAAAAGTAACAACCACATCAAAACTGTCATTACAGTAAGTGCACCACCCACGAGTATTTCATTATTTTCCTTATTTTATAAAGCTTTTCGTTTCTTAAAAGTGATCACCGTTAAATTACTTACAAAGTAGATTTTTTTACCATATCTTTTCTGCAGGCTTCTTTTTTTGTGTATCCTCCATGGAATAATGTGACCTTATAGTACTTCCCATTGTAGGTACTTTGCTTTAAATATTCTCCTGTATCTTTGCTTGTCTTTTTGTAACTTCCATGTGGTGTGCTATAAAGTATTTTCTATCTATCTATCTACAGTAGTTATCATTAATACTGGCATGTATTGTCAATTGCAGGGTCGTTTATGGCCCCTCTACTTTCAAATTGTGAAAGATACATAAGACCAACTACAAGTTTAAATAGGCATAGGTTGTAGTTACGGTGGTCCTCACCCGAACCGAGCAATCCATTTTTTTTCTCCCCTTATCTCATTGAATATTAGTGTGTAATATAACTGTCTCGTTTCTCTCCCGCTCACAAGTTTGCGATATAACGGTCACCGGTTTTTAAAAATCAAGGAAATGCTTCCACGCTCTGTGGTTTCTTAGAATAATAGCAGTAACACTGTAATACCTACTCCCCAGAACGATGCAAATGGCGGGAGCTAGAGTAGGTAGTGATGTGCCTATTCTTACATTTAGATATATATTTTTATGTAAAATTGTTTAAATTTTAAGCAAAGTATAAAAAGACTAGACAGGCTTTCTGCATGTCTAAGATTTCTCTTCAAAATAGGTCGGACTAAGGTTTTTTGAACATATCTAAAAGGGTATTCAGGGCCACGTCCAAATACGTAACCGGTACAAGTGTCAAAAATATATTTGTGACTTTATAAACGTAACGGTTATCTTATGTATGTTTGTGTTTAAATTCAAATACATTTCAATCGCAAATATTTACAAAAGCAGCAGTTCATAAAAGTACCTAAAAATTAACTGTGGTACATCTCTACTTCACTAGATTATTATGTAAAATCGTAAAACAATGATTCCATTTCGTTTGTATGAATAGTAAAACGAGTAAACTATGAAAATCTTACATTTATTTATTCTGAAAAGGGTAAAAATATTCAGTATTCATTTTTCATTCTCCCCCTGGAGAAAACAACGCGGCAACGCTTTATATTTTTACTGTGTTGTAATCGTAGTCTACACTAATATTATAAAGAGGAAACATTTGTTTGTTTGTTTGTTTGAATTGAATAGGCTCCGAAACTACTGGACCGATTTGAAAAATTCTTTCACCATTAGAATCCTACATTATCTATGATGAACATAGGCTATAAATTATTTTCAAAAAAATTAGAGATCCTTATGAAAATTGCAATAATGTAACCAAAGGTGTAAAAATGTTGAACATAAAATTCTTCATATCGCGTGCGCTGCGAAAACTATTGATGATAGAACAAAAAAATGTTCTACAATATTAAAGAACGTATCAATATCTACAAAAAAGTCAGCGATAGCATATGTCCATCTATTGTGGTTGTGTCAGAATAACAACTTTTATAATTTAAAAAGTGAATAAAAATGACGACCAAAAGCAGACCACCTTATTCTTATTTTGGTATTTATTCTTATCCAAATAAATTCCTTCGTAGTAAAGGCTGTTTCAGTACCCGTCGATTACTTTTTGAATTATTGAAATTGGACATTTTATTCAAAAGTTATCATGAGTTTAAAAATGTAAGATACATCGCGACCACAGAATAAATATCAGTTAGTAGGGTAGAACAAGTGTCTGGGATTTTTAACACAGGTAACGGGATATTAACCATGATTAATACCATAGATACTATTGATCATGGCGTATGCAACTGCGCCGAAATACCGGGAAACTTAAAAAACATTAAATCATGGTAAATATCCCGTTAACTGGGTTAAAAATGTTGAAAACCATGATAGTTTAAAAAGTGTCTGGGAACTATGGAATGAATGGAAGGGAGTGGTAATATATCAATGAAATATATATGGGAGGTAGGGGAGCATTGGGCAGTAGAGAGGTTTGGACACCCCCGTGTCATGTCGGCCATAAACCATCATGCCTATCGTCAAATCGGAATTTGATCAGTTAGAATTGACCATGTATGGGGGTGGATTGGCATGACTAATGGTGGGTTGGCATGATGGTGTATGGCCGGCATAACACGGGGATTTGACGGTGGTGTCCAAACCTGCCTTACTGCCCAATACTCCCTTACCTACCTTAGACCTTACCTACATATTAACCTCTAAACATTAAAGGATCATACATCCCGCTCCGGGATCGCCATGTTGTTATTAAATTTTTGTTAAATACCCATAATAAACCCGTGCGAAGCCGGGGCGGACAGCTAGTGTTTTATAATGAGGATAGGATAGTTCACTCACTTTTGATCTAAAGGCTTGGATCAAACCGGCCGTGCATGAAGAAATATAAACCGGGCAAGTGCGAGTCACACACCCTTATTTTTATATGTCACTAGAAACAAATGTTTCGATTGAGTTGACGAAGCTTAGTTTTTCCTTGCCCCAAGGAAATTCTGACTGAGTTTTCGATACACTTAAATAAATCACACATGCGTTTGAGAAAAAGGGGCTTGACCGACAAATTGACGGACAACGAAGAGATCTGGACCCTAAAAAAACACTTTTTTCTTCATAAAAAAACATCATCATCATCACCATGTCAGCCATCTAGTGTCCACTGCTGAAGATACGCCTCCCCCATCGATTTCCACAGCGATCGATCTTGTGCAGCCTGCACCCAACGGCTCCCAGCAACCTTTACCAGATCGTCTTTCCATCTAGCGGGGGGCCGTCCTCTACTGCGGTTTCCGGTGCGTGGCCTCCACTCGAGAACTTTTCTGCCCCAACGGCCGTCAGTTCTACGAGCTATGTGCCCCGCCCACTGCCACTTCAACTTGATAAACTTGCTTATCTTACAAAAAACATAAAACAAAAATAATTTCAGATTCAGACAACTGATAATAAAGGGTATATATACTTGCTTATAATATCCTTTTGGAAACTATTTTAATAATAATATATTACATCTATTGTGAAATACGAGCTTAATCCAAGACAATAGCATACCCTAATACCTATCAGGTTCACTTAATCCGATTATATAGCTACTGTTGTAAATATTAATTCGTTAACGTGTTAATTCTACCGTGAGCTGACATATGAACATTAATATGTATGATACAGTCAACCTTACATATCATTATCGGGGCAAAACGATCGGGCGAGTGTCAAAATCCACTTTTGGGAATTTGGCCAGCTAAACATTTACAAAATAATTGAAAAATACCATAACGAAAAGCCAACGTTTTAGTTTTCCTAGTAATTTTCGTGTAATTCTAGATGATTCTTCATTTCTAATAATTCTATTAATTATGAATATAATTTTTTTATTTTCATTTTCATTATAAAAATAGCAGGTCGTACATGGGTCAGACTGGCGCAGGATAGGGAAGGTTGGCACAAGCAAAGAGAGGCCTATCTATACCCAGCAGTGGGATGAAAAAGGCTGCGGATGATGATGATCATGAATATAATTTGGTTTGACTGTACATTACAATTAGACACGTGTATTAGCTTTCACTTGGATAAACCCGAGGCAGTCAGCGATGAGATTACACATTTTTATAATAGAGTTGATTAAATAATTTCCCTTGAGAATAAATGGATCAGTAGGTATTAATAAAGAACTCAATTATATTATCTGCTAGTTTAAAAATAATTTTAAAACTTTTTTTTTATACAGGCTACTTATTATGCTCAAAATCTTTTCAGAATTAAATCATTCAGACCTTTCGAGTACCTAAAGGAATTTTCGTATTCAATAATATTATGGTGGAGTAGAGTGCTTATAGAGTTTTCTTTTGTCCTAAAAAAACAGTTTGCTGAAAGCGAAAACGATTTGACTTGTCTAGCACTACGCTATGATGTAAACATTTAAAATATTAAGCTATACGAAAAGAGAGCGTATAGATACTCGCTATGTTATAGCAAATAAAAATACTCTATCCACGTTATAGATAAACGCCATGTTTGTTGGTGTAAAATTCCACTCAAATATTCCACTCAACCCCTTATGTAAGCTGTTTCGAATCTTCTGACATTCAAGATATCACATTGATGTCATCAAAAGCTCATATTTAGCAAGAATTAGCATTCTATACAAGTGACGATATTCGAACTCTTACCTCACAATGTTCACGCTTCGTGAGAGCACTTAATGAAGTAAACAAAGCTATGATCCCTTGTCTCGTATTAAAGCTAATCCTGATCAGACCAGATGAGATCAGTTCAAACAATTGACATCCTCGATACAGCGACTGGCGCGCCATCTGTGGCGTTTCCGCGCACTAATGGCTCTATATCGCATTTCACTAAGTAGCGTAGTCTGAAGTGTTTGTTGACATAGCGTAAGTTTTCTTTGACGTAATAGTAACTTTGTGTAAGTTTATTTTGTTAAAACGGTTCTATTTTCGCTATGGCGTAGCCGTGTGGTGAAATTTTGACCATGAAAATAACTAGGTAGGGGAAACTGGGGACACTTGATTATCCCTTTTATTAACCGTAAGGATCAAGTGTCCTCAGTTTTCCCTACATACTTATTAGATATAAGTAGAGCCGTGTTGGTCGAATGGGGTTGTGCCTCGACTTTCAATCCGAAGGTCGTGGGTTCGAATCCCGGCCGTGCATCACTGGATTTTTCGTTTCGAAAAATGTACATGCGCTTTAACTCGAGCACAAAACGGTGAAGGAAAACATCGTGAGGAAACCCGCAGCTTAGTCAGCTCCACACGTATTGACGTCGTCTTTCCTGTGGGCCAGGCTGATTAAGCTGGGAGGATGGTTTAGGTGCTGGGCAAGCCTATTCCATCTCAAAACAATGTCCCAGGCACTACAGCGTCCCGTTAAGTGTAGGCATAGGTTGCCTCCTGACGCTGTATAAATCATCTAATATAGATGTAAAGGCCTAAGTTTTTTTTAAGATATAAGTATGTTACCCCGCACCGTAACAGCCGTGTTAGCTATTGGAATACAGTTTTTAAGTAAAATATTTTATTCAAAAATCGATCATATTAGCGGTTCTATAGCTACTGTAAAAAATTTTAAAAACACTGAAAAATTTCAAAATTTTGATAAAACTTTTAATTTTTCAATGGAATACCTAAGTGTGGATTAACACTATAAAAAAATAATAATAATAAGTACATGGAAAAATGACCCAACATTGGTAGCAATCGGTTTAATAAAATAGAATCAGATTAATAAAGATAGAATGTGGCTGATTAGATAGGATAGATCAATAAAGATAAAATGTGACGTCACGTCATAACAATTATAGTAAGTACAGTAGAATATATCGTTAGAATTATCTAAGTATTTCAGTTTCATGTTACCTATTTTAGACTAAGTAGGCTAGTTTCCTAAGTTAGGCTAACTAATTAATACAATTAATAAAAAAAAAACAAAGATTAGAGTCTGGCAAATGAAAGTAGACCCTGAAAAAGAGGCGGCAAATTCAAAAATATAAGCGTGACAACCCATTAATTAATAACTCTAAATAATATAATTATTATATTTGGTACTAGAAAATAATAACCAAGTATCAAGTTGTGTTCTTCCAAATGTACTTATGGGGTTACACGCTAATATTTTTTGAATTTGCCGCGATTTTTCAGGGTCTATTTTCATTTGCCAGACTCTAATTATATACAGGGTGTAAAAAGACGTCTACCGAAGCCGAAAGGGGTAGGTACAGCATCCCAAAACACAACCAAATCCAAAAGGATTTTCCGAAAAAATCATTATATCCGGAGAAAACAGCGTTTGAAGATCACTGTTTGCGTATGTACTGGGCGCGTTTTTATACGTAGATTGCTGGATTTTGAGTTTTAATTGTTTTTTTATTTTATAAATGAAATGATTAGGTAGGTATGGTCTTATTATGTTGTACTATAAGCAAAAAACTAGAAAATAAAATAAAATGACGTAGCTAAGTCAAATTTTTTTTTTGAGTTTTTTTTCGATAAATATGTTCAGAATCATGGTCTGATTGCAATCCCTCAGTTTTCGGTAGCAGTCTTTTTACACCCTGTATAATAACCTTTTATTTCAGGCAACACCGAACATAACTATACAATGACTGTGTATGACTTGCTTATGAGTGAAAAAATGTACGGTCAGCGTCACCAACTGGTAATCCCCCTAATAGGCGGTTTGTTCCTGCGAGCTTCGTACGAGGGGGTTACCAGTTTGTGACACTGACTGTAAATCTTTTCACTCACAATTTTCGTACAAGGCCTCTTACCAACCTTGATGTAATCCCTGTAGCTCGAGGAAACAACACGGTCCCTGGATGAAACATAACTACGTAATGTTTACGCACATTTTACTCCTTCTTAACCAAATTTATTTTAAGACGTGGACAACTTTTTGCTGATTATGAAGCTACCCTGTTTTGAGATCTTTTATAAATTTTTTCGAAGGAAGTTAGATAAAGTTGCCTGGAAAGAATATCTAACAGAGATGAAATCAGCTTTTTTACCTGCATTTGAACTGTGGTTAATGTTATTGTTTTTTTATGTATAAATATCCTCTACTTTCAAGATTCTTTTGAAGTGGTCTAGCATTAAGTGAGAGGCACCAAGTATTACATAAACACATGCCCACCTTTAGCCCGCAGTATTCCAGGGCAAGGCTCGTGACCTTCGGAAGGAAAGTGGAAGCATCCCACTCGAAAAACGACTTTGTAAAGATCATAGACAGGAAAAATGTACTTCTTTAGAAGTGTGAAGTCCTCGTTCAACAATGAAAACCCGGAAATAAGGTAAAAAGTTCCCAAAACCGCCGTGACGTCAACGTGTCAAAACTCGTGCAATGTTCTGAGCATAGATTTAGTATGGTACCTTATAAGTTATACACCCCTATTTTTTTATTACCAAAAAAAATTTAAACATGGAGTCTGGTCACATTTATGAAGATAAAACTCAAAAAAAGAGAAAAAATATATAACTTAACAAGGAGACGAGACGAGTCAAACATGGATTTATGATAGCTACTGGGGCTTTCTGATTATTGATTATTGAGAGTATTGTTTAATGAGAATCCGTACGCGATTGTGGTCTGTAGTAGGTACTTATTTGTACAGTTTTCATAAAATTTTGTTCGGTTTTAGCTGACTACAATCCTCGATAACTTTGTGAAAGTTAAATAAAAAATTCAAATCATTTTCTGCATCTACTGCAACCGTCCTTTAATTTATTTTGACAGTCATAAAATAACGGTGTATATATGATTCAGAGAACCGATCTACCTAGTACCTACAAGTGACATAGGTATTTCTATGGGATGATCCGTCATGTAGATAGATAGATAACTCTTGATTCATGTAATCGTTCATGAAAATGAATACAATCTGCGTTTATGTTGGCGATCGGTTGGTTTAGAACTCGTTCTCCTCGAACCCAAACATAACTGGCTTCTGATTGAACTAAGGCTTCATCTTCAAATTGGATCGATGGGAAAATGAAAACGAATCTGTTGTATTTGATTCATTGTTTAGGGTCCGTACAAATCTGTGCTTTTATATCCCCATAGCGCTTAAGATAATTATATTTGAGACCATACGTTAAATTCAGCCTCTTTACAATGATCACCCTTATCTCTACAATATAATAGAGTAAGATGACGCATTTATCTCCAACCCGAACGACAGAATAACAATTATGAAAAAAAAACTTTAAAAATAAAGCGTCTGAATTTCCAAAAAAATATGTAACTAAAATCCGTCTTCATGGTGTTCAACTAAGGAGTTTATTGAGTACCTAAACGTACCTACTCAAGAATACCTAAGTATACCTGACCCTTCTCAATTCATCTGTCTATCCGTCTGTATGTTACTTTCGCGCTGAGAAATAAAATATTGAATTTGAAACAATAACCACGATTTTGTGTAACCGTAAAAGCTTTTACCACAAGTTTACACTATGTCATAGTGGTTTTAATACACAAACGAGTATTTAATTTGTGTATTCACTGTTTACCTATGTTTTTGAACAATCTTTAGTGCTTTATTTTCAAAAAAACTCTTAAGAACCTCCAAACACCCCTGAGCTTGAGAGTAGATAGAAATATCTAAATCGCTCTCAGACCTTTAGTATTTTTTATTTCTAAAATGAAAACAAATTTTACTATAGATACCTACATTTAATTTGTTTTCAAGAAACTTTTCCAAAACATGACAAGTCACCACTAGCAAAGTTTGAAATTGACATGAGTACAATGAAACACAAACAAAATACTGACTTGGGTCTGAACACGATACGAAACAGACAACAAAAGACCGGGTTATAAAGGTGCCGTCACGGGATTTTATTCTTTATAAGCATTGTTACAAGATTTACGATCGAATAGCCAGAGCTGATATTTGAAAACCTTTATTGGAAAGTCGCAGATTGAAAGTGTACGAAGTGCCAAATTAAATGAAAAGGTGTAGCTTGACGGATTTAGGTAAAATGTGCGATCGAGCGAAAGATAAACCGTGAAAATGCTGACGAGACGAGATGGTATTAAGATTGTTACTAGAGGCTTGTTCACACTAAGCAGCAGACTCAGCACTGTAGCTTTCTTAGTCGTTCTTGATAGATCGTCGAAGTAAAGTAAAATCGTATTTATTTGGAACAAACAGTGAAGCAACGTTCTGCACAGTCACAAAGTTGATGGGTGACCGCTAGTGACTTAGTTTACTTAGGCTTCTGTTCTTCGGATACACACACACACACACACATACCTATACCCACCACCCATAGTGTCGTTTCTTTGGTTTTCTTTAGTTCACTCTCTGCCTTGTTATGTGTTATCCATTCGCGGTTTCCCGCAAAACACGCTAGCCCTCGTGCGGGGACCTCTAGTAATCCTTACTACTTAGAGTCTTCGATTCTTTTTATAGGTTTTCAAGTACCTACCAACTTATATTATTTTGCTGACGAAGTCGCGGATATCAGCTAGTAATTTATATTTTCAACCGACTTCAAAAAAGGAGGAGGTTCTCAATTCGTCTGTATGTTTTATTTTTTTGTATCTTGTTACGCGATTGCTCCGCCATTTTGTTGACCGATTTGCAAAATTCTTTTCATGTTTGAAAGGGTATACTCCAGAGGTGGTCCCATATAAATTTTATTCCTGAGGGATTGATAGTTTCCCCGTAAAACTCTAAACACCTTCCCTCCTAGCCATGTCACAAATAGAAATCGAATCGACAGCTTGACGCCCTGAGTCACACCGCGTTTCGAGTCAAACATTGAAGTCGGTTTTCTTTTTAGTATAAAAACGTAATTATCTTTATAGTGTTAAACCACACTTAGGTATTTCATTGAGAAATAAATAAATAATCGTCGGAATCGAAAATTTTGATAAGACTTTTCTTACTTCTAGTAATAGTTTATAACTTGTAATTTCTTTATCTGGTACATAAATTTATTTGTATTTTTGTATTTGTATAAAGTCAAAGCCAAGCTCCGTCACCACAGCTGGCCACTAACCATTAAGCAGCAGTAGCACAAAAGCCGTATTGGCTTAGTGAACCTCATGTCTACCGTGCCTTGGTGATACATCATCAGCTCACATCGAAAACCATCGCATCGTGTCGGTTCTCAATGCGACGTGACCCTAAGGTAAGGTTGACAGTTAAGGTCAAATGTCTAGTGAATTTGATATCGCCGATCAATTTTCCAGTCAACAGTTCGTTTATTCGAATACAATTTGATCACTTTGCATCATTATTACTTTTTTGACGGTATCTTTTAAATTTGAATTCGATCTTCACTGAAAATTCTTTTAATTTTCAACTAACTTCAAAAAAGGAGGAGGTTCTCAAGTCGTCTGTATGTTTTTTTTTTTTGTATCTTGTTACGCGATTGTTCCGCCATTTGTTGACCGATTTGCAAAAATCTT
Organism: Epirrhoe tristata; assembly: GCA_951394285.1. Lineage (NCBI taxonomy): Eukaryota > Metazoa > Arthropoda > Insecta > Lepidoptera > Geometridae > Epirrhoe > Epirrhoe tristata. Next base: position 10,790,169 of record OX596143.1, on the reverse strand, counting down.
TTTATGTTTGAAAGGGTATACTCCAGAGGTGGTCCCATATAAATTTTATTCCTGAGGGATTGATAGTTTCCCCGTAAAACTCTAAACACTTTTCCTCCATGTCACAAATAGAAATCGAATCGACAGCTTACGTAGTGTTAAACCGTAAGTATTCTTTGCATTAGGTTTAAGATACCTTCACAAGAGTTATTACGATGAAGTTACAAAATGTACTTCAGTCTTCACAACAATACTATACCCTAAACCAAAATGTAGAAAGATATATAAATAATAAATAATGCTGGACTTTTCCACACAGCATCATCTAGCCCCAAAGTAAGCAGAGCTTGTGTTATGGGTACTAGATGACTGATACTTAAATACTTGTTTGTAAATATATACATATTATACATAGAAACACCCAGACCCGAGACAAATATTTGCAGATCATACAAACATTGGTCCCGCCGCGGGGATCGAACTAGCAACCTTTTGCGTCGCAGGCAGGCCTTCGCCCACTGCGCCACAGAGGTTGTCAAATGACATATCAATCTTATTTCGGCCCATACCTGAATTAGGTACTCGTACATACTAGAAACTTACCCCAAAATGCCTCGTCTACGAAACGGGAGCATATCGCTATAGCTATATATTTTAAAAAGGGTTAGTAAAATAGGTCTGCCACAAAACATAATAAACATAAGTGGATAAGCCCATTCCGACCTCTGAGACGCCATATTCATAAGATGCAGCTAAGCTGCACACAGCCACTTAGAGAATCAGCTGGGTCATTTAACACACTAAGCTGGCATTATGTAGCCATGTGTGCACAGCTGGCTCAAATGTTCGCAACGGAGTAACTCAATTACATTATAAGTACAACAGTGAGGTCTTAGGAAAATGAAAGAAACGAAAGTATGTTTGTTTTGTATAGGATGAGGCTGTTTTGAGAGAAGTTGGATGTAGTATTTTAAAGTTATTTTAAAGCAATATGGGTCTGATGATGATGAGTTCGTAGGACATAGACAGTGGAAATCGGATAAAACCTTTATCTTAGCTTTCTCTTCCTTTCGTGTCACTAGTTCTTTCGAATAAATGTGGAAAAGGATTTTAAGTGCGCGTCAAAGAGTAAAGGCGGTGATGGACTTGCAACTTGTAAAGTATCTAAAATTTGTATATATGCCTCTGATATCTGCCCCTAGACATCTTCAAAGGAACACACAAAAGATCTCTGGTTCTTCACGGTATTAGTAGACAGTAGGATTTTTTCGCTACGCTGTGGATACAGTGAACGTGTATTTTTTTGAGAATACAAAAAAATGTACTGGACTAGCTCCCCAACGCCAGCTGGCTAGGGGGTTAAGGAATGATGACTCAGCGCCACCCCTCAGCTAAGAGCGCGCAGCCCCCTCCATTCGATAAACTATGTCTTTTGATGGCGTTGCTAAGACTAGTTGAATGAAGTTGTTTAAGTGTCTTTCGGATAAAGAGTGGGATTTAAGGTTATATAGATTAAAGGTTTCAATTTGAATTAGAATACTCAAGGACTGCTATAAGTACAAATCACTTCAAGAATTACTAGACAGAAACCACTTTTCAATTAAAACGAAAATATCGTTACCGGGCTGAATTAATTCAAATGCTTTGTTGCTTCCTACTGATAGTGATACTTCTAGAACAATTGGAACTAGCTCAATTGAGCGACCCTTACAATGTCATCAGTCCACCGGAGCCGAGCAACTTTGTTATCGGCTCTGCGAACCTGTCAATGCCACCATAACTTGTTCTGTTACTATTGCACAGGTTCTGCCTAGATATTATCTACAGAGTGATCTAAACAGTAACGTCAAAAGAAAACTTCCCCGACCCAGGGGTATACGAAAATACCCCATGTAGATTCCCCAAGTAGTTTTTATGTGTATGTGTGTTCAAATGCGACCGGAATGGTGTAAACTTGTCAAAAATAATAGTACTGGATAGGCAACGATGGGTTTGCAACTTGTATATATCTCTGATTACCCCATTAGACATCTTCAAAGGATCTTAAATGACTTGTTGAGTCTACCGTTCCTTGGGGATTCAGTCGACACCAAGTATAGTTTAGTAGTTTATAGTTAGTGCCAACATCATTACCGCGTTGCAATCCCAAAGATCAAATCACGTTGATCCGCGGATCCCTCGTGTTTGCCATCTCGCAATTTGCGAGGATTCTACGGATTTACTGTCAGGGGCGATCACTAGTGAGATACAGTCGGTTGATAAATGTCTTTATTTTCCGGCAAAAAAGCGTTCACACTATTAACGACAAATGGTCCTTGACACTATCGAGATATTTTTCCAAAACCGACACTGATTCCGATACTGACCTTCTGATGCAATACCAATACAACCCAACGTGATATAGTGCCTGGGACGAAGGAAAACATTGTGAGGCATGTCGTAGAACCTAAACAGTTCGAAGGGATGTCTCAAGTGCACGACAGGATTCTCATTGAGGCGCACTTAAATCTTTTCAACACACTTTCGAAAGAACAATTTGTTTCTATATCTAACAACATTTATAACAATCCGGCTTTCTGATAAAGCCACACTATGGGGATTACGCGATATTTTATGTGGAAACTCATGCGACACAAATTCGATTGGTACGACGGACGGATAAAATCCAACCTGTTGACGAACTATTTTTCTCTGTGAAATGAGGCTCACCGGCCCTTATTCATTATTAATGCAGATTTTTGGCTGACGTTAGTCTTTCATTTTTAAATTTGCATAACTTGCCCTTGAATTTATTAAATTATATAAAGTCTGATTCATTTCTCTTCCAAAAATATAATAAGTATTTACTATGCAAAACTTTACATTAGATATCTAGAAAAAAAAGAAATCCTGGGATAAGCAGTCTTGTAATACTTAGAACTTTTATAATAAACTGCCTGAACACTTTATACTCAAGGAAAGTTCCGATCCAGACCCAAGTTACGTGGGATCTCAATAAATGTTAGATCAAAGTACGGTGTTAGATATATCAGGCTTTCAATATCTCGGTGTTGAGTTGATAAATAAGTGAGTAGGGACTGGATCTACCTACGTCGGTAGATATCATTCTATTCTGTGACTAGCGAATTGCTTTGGTTTCATCTGGTTATAGGATTATGTATTTTTAACTAATTTAAAATAGATTTAATATTATTTGTTCAAAGTACTATTAACTGAAATGGGAAATTGATGAAAATGGACGATTAATTCTAAACGGTTTTTAGTATGTCTCTATATATAAAAATGAATCCTTATATCCCTTGGTCACGCCATCACGCGTGAACGGCAGGACCGATTTCACTATTTTTTTTGTTGTGTTTGTTATTGTCAGGAGAAGGTTCTTATAATAGAAAAATGGTTTACAGGGTGATCCAGTTTATAGGGAAAATTTTATTCCTTGATCCGATTTACTCTAAACTCGGTATAAATTGAAAAACTCCCCTTAGGAGTTGTGCAAGGCAGTTCCAAAGATCGTTCACGAAACAATGCGCAGACGAAGGCGCGCGCGGGTCAGCTAGTCTACAATATAATCAAACCTAGCTGAAAAAATATAAAAACAATTACCTATGAAAGGCGCTAAGCACTTAAGAGTCCAATACCAATAACTCAAACATTAGGTACCAGCATAAGTAACAAAAAATGAGCTCTACGCTGTAATCTTGTTATGTCAAACAAACGTTTTAATCTTCCACAAGGAACATAATCCTCATCTCTCTCCTCTTTTATTAAAATCCATCACGAAAGTCAAGCTGAAATTATTAACTGGAAAACAAGAATTCCGGTAAAGGATTTCAAGCGCTTGACACTTGAACGAACTACTTTGAAATCTCCTTCGTTACAATCCTTCCGAGCCCAAGCCAACTTAAAGGGCAATGATTTAAAGATTTGCCTCCAATCCAAAATGTTTGTTACGAATTCATAAGTTTAGTTTAGATTCGGAGATTGTTCGGATCGGCGAGATTTAGATGTTTACAAAATACCTAGTTAAAATTGTATGTATAATGTATATCATAAAACTTTTTTAAATTAAATTAAATTAAGGAATTAAAATCATCGACCATTAAAAAATACTTCACTGTAATCATACGAGTATTGGTGTAGTACGAGTATGTGTAGGAATACTGATTTGTCAAAGCTTCTCTTTAAGTTCTTTTTACCATCTTTTACGCGTGTAAATTGTCTAAATCGTTTATAAAATTGGGGAGAAACTCAATAATACTAGGAGCAAACATGACAATCGAATCATACGTAGCGAACGAATCCCAAACAGAATTTATGGGGCTGTGTCACAAAGTGGTCACGTACAGGCGCGGAGCTATCTCGATTCCACACTGTGTGTCTTTTATATTTTATCCGCAAAGCCAAAAAGACGGGTTTTGACTTCTTCGGATCGTCGGTGACTCGGGTACTTATAGTTTATGTAAGTTTTAAGGTAAGTATTTATAAATATGGACCAATGGCATTTTATCATTGTATAATTATGTTCTGTGTTGCCTGAAATAAATGGTTATTTATTTATTTAGCAGTCTGGTTATTCTATTTTTTTTTCCTTCGACCAAAGTAAAGTTTTCATGATTAGATGACATTTTTATTATTTATCTAGTAGATTGTGCCTGCGACTTTGTTTGCATGGATGGTACTCATTAGGTACCTATGATTGACCCTAGAGTCTAAACTATTTACCAATTCCCTTAATAATATAGTAAAATAAAATAGTAACATTAATTTACAGAAACTATGCAAAAAATTATTTCTCATCTATTATTATTTTTCAAATATCATCTATTGCTTATTCTCTTGTAATTTCTAGCTAGGCTAGCGGTGTGAAAATTCTAGCATTATTTATTTATTTAATTTATAGATGACTTTAACATTTAACTAAATGAGTTACGCCTTTCTAGATGAAGTAGATAAAGACGTGGCCCACATAAAGCTACCTACGAACTATATGCTGATAGACCGCTTATTACATCGTAAAGTTTATGTTACTTTTTCGGCTGTCTGTGAAAATAATAAAACGGTACAATGAGCAGAGATGTGAAATACTTACTTTTTATCTGGCTTCATTTCATATAAAATGATTGGCAGGGGAACACTTACCTAAAACAAAAAAAGTACGTGAGTGTCGTGGAACACTCGGTTGGAATGAAGTTTGTACATTTAACATTTTACGCACCTTGTGTACCTATCTCTTTTCACTTTATGCGCATCTTTTTTTTGCGCACTGCTATGCACATTATTTTGCACAATTTGTGAAGTTATCAACAAAAACATGTTTTTGGCTTCTCCTGTAAAGTTGCGTTTTTGAAGTTATCCTTTTATTCCATTGAGACAGCGATATGTCGTGACGGTAATCGTTTTTTTTCTAGCCTCTATCGTCCGAAATGGAATCTCGTTCCAAAACAACAGCACCAGTTGGTCTCTACGAGTATAACGTCACTTTATACGGTCCTATGCAATCCCTTCCCATAACGGTCATTTTTTTGTTATAACAACAGAAACATCATGGCCGCTGCTTCATGGGTCAAACAAGTGAACCATCTTAGATAACGTTTCGTATACTATCTAATAGTAATGTACAGTGCTTGTATACAAACGACTGCTTACATAAGTAATCAAATCTTCAGAACTAATGGAAGATTCAGTAGTACAGAGCCCAATGACGAAATGCTGATTTAAATGGATGAGGCTTGAGCTTAATGTGCGAGTAACAGGTACAGCCAATTTGAAAGATTTATTTGCAATTAAACAGTAAACGTATTTCACAATGAGAAAACTAATTCAAATGGAGGTATGCTTTAAAATTGTTTCGCGAACGGTGTGTTAACGAATTACGCTTGGAGGGAATTTTACAGAAGTATAGCTAGCAACAAAAAGATGATTCAATGTTTTTTTTAATGATGAATGGGTTGGCTCTTGACTTACACGGGCAAGAATGAGGTCTACGATGGACCGAGCCTACTCAGAAGGTGCTTATTAACTCTCTTCTTAAAAACAACGGGGTCGTAGCTCAGCGGCAATACAGACGAAATTTTTGCAGAGCGCAAAATGAAAGAACTTTGAAAGCGCTTAGTTCTAATAAGTGGAATATTTTAGTTTTTATAGTACCGTAGGTACCTCAAAAGGAAGATAGGGAACCATTACAGGATCGCTCTGATCACAGCCAATAGGTAAATTTACTGGACCGATTAATTTGTGGTACATTGTTCTGTGATCCATTTGCGTGTGAATAGTCGTTGAATATTGAACGACTATCCCCTCTTTACCTTCCAATTGTCTGAGAGAATACATACCATAAAAAATTCTTATCTTCCTCGCACATAATAATATACCCAATGTCATCGATGTTTACCAATAAGCGCTCTTTGTATTTACCTAACCCTATTTAATAATAATAATAATAATAACATGCCTTCACTGGCCGGACGGAGTGAACACTGACGAGGAGCAGGTCCCTCACCTCCGTGTTGCCTTCACTGGCCGGACGGAGTGGAGTCGCTAGAGCATTGCTCGGAGGCTGAGGGGTGTTACGTAAGATGGCGAGTGGGCACGTGAAGCTGGACCCTCTGGGAGCTCGTGATCGTCGTTTAAAGTCCGGTAGCACCTTACCACCTTCTAGCCGCTCACGTCATGTTGCCCCCTTGTCGCACGAGCGACTGTTTTAGGGGGCCCAGTAGTGAGTTGGCGAGTCTCCACCCGCCATTTTTACATGTTCGTTAACATTGTATCGGCGGGTGTCATAGTTCCCATAGTTTCCCCAGTACCCAGTCCACTACCATCCCACCCCATAGCCCGGTAATTAGTTTTCCATATCCTCAATAGTTCTGCACAAACCGGATACTGTTCCTGAATGCATTTTTATAGTGTTGAAGGGATAGTAGCCGGTATGTGTCTCCATCACACAAGATCAAAATTGTCAAAAAGGCCTCTGAGTGTTGGCTTCGGCCCCATGCATGCCTATCAAAGGTCCGGGACTCTATAGTTCCGTGATGTTAAACTTTGACAAACAAAATAATAATAATAATTTATTTATTCAGGTGTAACAATCTTGAGTGCTTAACTATAGCTACAAATCATACTATTATTACTAATTTATTAACCAAAATAGAAAAAACTAACACTTTCCCAAAGTTGAGTGTACCTAGTAAAATATCATTGAATGTACCTAAAATAAATTTTAATGAGAAAATGTTTTGCTCAAAGCTCAAATTGACCTTTACAAGAAAATATTTTAAGTGCTTTAATTACTAAAAGACTAACTAAGGATAATTATCTGGCAGTTGATTAACCTGAGTTCATCTAAACTTGAACTATATTTCTTATTTAGTCACAAGTTGGAATACCCGCTGGAGACATTAGCGTGGGCGATAATTGTGTATAAGTAAGTACAAAGTTTTCATAAAAAAATAGATAAAGAAAAAAGTTAGACGTTCATGTTGTTTTGCTTGGTCTTCTATTTCGCACACAACAAAAATATATTTGGAACTTATTATAACTTATTACTTAATATAACAAACATTCTAGAAAATTCATATAACAATTTATAAGTGGATATCTCTGCCCTACACGAACTCGTCACATGTAATATTCAAGGGCTTGAGCTTCTAATATCTTGACACGTGGAAGCAATTCCTCGTATTTTTTTTTCTCTGTTTAATATCAAACAGTTCTGTAAGAGAGTGTACCGTTGCGTGAAGAAGGATGAAAGCGTTGTTTTATAAAAAATCGCAATCTTTTTAGTCTCTGACGTGACCTTGAATGCCTTGATCTGAGATGATGTCGGATCAGTAGATCAGTTGATAATTCTTGGGAAAAAACATATCTAAACTAAAAACTGTTTTTTTTTTCTAATTTAATTTGACCTGGCTCGTCTTACAAAATACCACCAATGCGTGATGAGCTCTTCAAAGTTCAAACTCGAACGTTTTGAAGATGAAACCGTTTGATGTGATTCGCGTAATTATCGGATTTCAACACATTGCGTAGATTCAAACCCTGGGGCGTACCCTTCAAATTACAATCTATACCTACGATTATCTAAGCTCGTCAACTTCTATAATAAAGACATATATTTGCAGTAACTTTGCATAATATAGGCGTGTACCAAATAAGTATTTTGACATGCCTCTGACTACCTCGACAGCTGATGTGTGCGTGCACAATGCCTTTGCTATCTTGCTTAGCTTCTTGAATTTTACTAACTTTACTTTTAATTTTACAACTAAGTTAGTTAAGAAATTAGCCTGAGTTTTGATCTTAGATGGATCACCTAAAAAAAGCTAGGCCCCAAACCGTGTTTGTTGCCCTGGTTCTTCACGGTATTGGTCGCGAAGGAACAGGAGTAGAATCACCTAGTTTCAAAGTGATCCAAGCGGTCCTACTGAATAAATGCTTTTTGACTTTGACTTTGACTACCCCCTTAGACGATACACCACGTAATCTCATGAGATACATAAACAAGTACAGTACGCACAAATAATCTCTAGCTATCTAAAGTTAGGTGCACTAAACGATTGCGCAGGTTTGCGCGAGTAGGCGAGATAGGACGATGCAACAAACTAAGCGAGTGAGCGAGGCAGCTATACAACGCTATCTTCGTATTTTAGGCGTCATCAAAAATGGGTTCTGTGCAGCTACTTCAGAGAGCTAAAGATTGGTTGTGCGTACTGAATAAAACAGACAATCCAAAACTTACTAAGTACAAACACACCGTGTTTGTACTTAGATTACTTACTTAGATATTGCACAGTGTTTTGTTTGCATAGATGCCCGTGTCAGGAACTTTGTTAATTAGTCTGACAAGGTTCCATCGCAGCTATTGTAAGACCTGATAACTATATTCAAATCTTAATAGAGTTAGATTATGAGTTTAGGGTACAACCTGACCTTTCAAGGTAAATATAGGAATTGTTTACTTGCATACATAATATCAAGCCTATTTTCCATAGAAGCAGGCAGAAACGCACGTATTTATGTAATAGTCTTGGTTCCACCCATAGCTTCACTTGTGTGGTACATTTTAAAGCTAAGCTTTAAGCATTTAAGCTCTTCTAGACTTATCTCTTTTATATATTTTGGTCTTTTTATTTTGGTATTTTGGCTCTTTTATATATATTGGTCGCGAAGGAACAGGAGTAGAATCACCTAGTTTTAAGACGTTTCAAAGTGATCCCAGCGGTCCTACTGAATAAATCTTTTTGACTTTGACTTTGACTTTGTTAGCCTATAGTATGCTATTAACATTTTTATTTTTACATAAAATAATGTAGATTTTAGTACCTATTGTAACTGTTGTATATGACGTGGATAAAATAAAACTTTGTTCTATTCTATTCTATTTCAGATTTTTTATATTCAAAGTCTCATCTATATCGGTACAATGGCAAAGGCTTAATTGAAACGAATAATTTGAAACATTCAAAGAAGGCGAAAAATAACGTTTGAATTAAATTATATTATTATTTAAAAATTATAGAAATTTTTATCCGTTTAGTTTGACTTCGCATTAGGAAGGTAAAAGGACGTCGAATCGTTAAATTAATTGAATAAACTTCTTTGACATCGAAAATATTAATATGTAAAAAAAACTCATTATTTTTTAATTAACAAAGTAAAGTTCAAATAAAACACGACATAAAAAAGTTAGGCCTTTACATCTAAATTAGATTATTTATACAGCGTCAGGAGACAATCCATGCCTACACTTAACGGGACGCTGTAGTGCCTGGGACATTGTTTGAGATGGAATAGGCTTGCCCAGCACCTACACCATCCTCTGGCCCATAGGAACGACGACACAACGAACCTTAGTTTAGTGTCAAAACTATGTATGTTGCTTGTTATTTATATTTATTTGTGTATGTATTGGGCCTGATAAATGTATATTTGTGGTCTAAAAGCGCGGGACTAAGCCAATTTAAAAAAGTATTTCAGTAGAAAGTAGGTAACTAATAACAGTTTGATTACAAGAAATCATCTTAACAACTAGTCCATACTAATATTATAAATGTAAAAGTAACTCTGTCTGTCTGTCTGTCTATCTGTCTGTCTGTCTGTTTGTTACGCTTTCACGCCCAAACCGCTGAACAGATTAAGCTGTTTGGCATAGTTAAAGGTTGTATCCCAGGGAAGGACATAGGCTACTTTTTATCCCGAAAAAATGAAAAAATCCCGAGGGACCGCGGGTCACACCGCGGGAGCGCAGCTAGTATAAATTATAAATATAGGTACCTTCAAATGTCAAGTTATAATAATTAAGGTATTTATGATACCTACAAAAACCATAGTCTATTTTTTTATAATTAAATTAAAACATACATTATCATCAAAGTATATTTAACATATAAACATTTTGTCTTATGCGGGGCAATTCTAACTCAGACAAAGCAATTTTAGAGCCGTACAACAAAAGCCTACGCCGTAGGCCACTCCACCGTAGACAGGCTACGCCGTAGCATTAAAATTATAAGCAGCTTTAATATTCATAATGGAGGTATCTAAAGTATTTTGCTATTGTTTTAAACTAAAAGTACAGTTGTTATCAATAGAAAACTCGTGGTTTTAATTTTATTAATAATAACGATTATCAGCTACAAGTAGGCTAGTAGAAGCATTGTAGACACTAAACAAAAATAAAAACATGCTTAAATTAAAATATATTTTTTCCGAAAGCGTATACATATAATATAGGATTTCTGCAAACCTAACTTTTTCACTTATAAATTGTTTATGATTAATTTTTAATTCATTAATAGAAAACCTTATTATCACTTGACTAAAAAGTAAAAACAAGACTCGCAGCGCGTGACGTCAAATTGAAAATATGAAAATTTAAAATTCAAGTTGAACAACGTTTTGTGGCAGGTTGCTCTAATTTTGTGTGTAGATGCACATGTACGTTGTTTCTATGTACGTAAGCTAGGTACGCTCCATGGACGAATGAGCAGAATCAAATCTATATACTTACAGTAAGCACAACCGATCTTAGCTCTCTGAAGTTAGGTGCACTAAACTTATGCGCAGGTTTGCACGAGCAGGCGAGATAGGACGATGCAACAAACTAAGCGAGTGAGCGAGGCAGTTATACAACGTTGTCTTCGTCTTTTAGGCGTGATCAAAAATCGGTTCTGCGCAGCTACTTCAGAGAGCTAAAGATTGGTTGTGCGTACTGTATCTTACGTGAGATACTATTCCTACCTACTATACCTAACATCAAGAGTACGTAGGTAGACCATCGCATGTTGCATACCCCAAAACCAGCTTTCATAGCAACTCGCTGAACACGTATTGATATTAGGTAGGATGAGTACCTTAGGTAGCTGGTTCATTCTCGCTTCACTGGTTTCCAAACAACCACGCTCTACCTTAGTCAATTATAATTGTAGATTCTGATTATTATAATTAGCTATACCAACAGTATTGATAATTCTCGGTATTTACCTACTGTTTTGTACGAAGTATAAATTACTAGCTGCGCTCCCCCGGTGTGACCCGCGGTCCCTCGAGATTTTTTCATTTTTTCGGGATAAAAAGTAGCCTATGTCCTTCCCTGGGATACAACCTTTAACTATGCCAAATTTCAGCTTAATCTGTTCAGCGGTTTGGGCGTGAAAGCGTAACAAACAGACAGCAGACAGACAGACAGACAGATAGACAGACAGACAGAGTTACTTTCACATTTATAATATTAGTATGGAGTATGGATTAACCTCAGTTGCATGGCGTGGGGGATGGTCGATTGAAACATGAAGTTCGAATCTCTACTAGACATTCTTTAAGATCGTCAGATAGATGAATAGGGTTGTAGGTATGTCAGCACGTGCTCAAAATTTTAAAGTAGTAAACATGTGACAAAATGCAAACCGCTTGCAGGTCTCTTTAGAATACTGATAATACTTTTTCACATTCAAAGCCATGTTATTTTCAGAAATGCCATTATTAAAATGTATTTTTTGGTTTCAAAGTCGAGAGAATACCAGATCATGCTAGTGTAACTTACAGCCAACGCTGTGATTTTATAAATAAAATGATTACACGTGTCAAACAATTTCAAAATGTGTTTCAAAGTTGCATCTAATTGTATTTAGACGCAACTTTGAAACACAAATGCTGGCTTTTTGTAGGTCTTTAAAGGCACCAACCTGTTTTGGCCGGCTTGCTATTGTTATTGTTGTTGGTGCCCGAAGCCTGGCTAAACAGCGACACACCAGTCAGCTTCGCTCGACGAAGGATCCACCACATGATTGTTTCCCGCTCAAACTTTACACAAACTTATCAGAAACTGATAAAATTTAAATAGATAACACAAACGTTCGCTGTTTATATAAAAAGCGTTTGAATTTCAAACGATGTTTTTAAGTTCATTCATAAATTGAGTACGATATCCCGATGTTGGAGGCTCCAGTTGCGAACGTGCTCCCCGAACGAGGCTCGATACAGCACTGAGCAAGCCTGCGGACCTGCGCGCCGCGAGCCACAAAACAGGTGAGATTGTGGAGTAATTGGCAACTAAGTTGCATTGCTCGTAAACTACACTATAGTTGGCCCTATCTACAAGATGGTTTCGGACTTGGCCATTACCGCCCTTCTCAAAAAACCTCCCTCTATAATACACAGCGTCAGAAAACATACCTACGTATACACATACCTACAAACCATGGCCATGTAAAGGTCTTTGTCCAGATATACATACCATGTTCACGCCTATTTGGGTTTTCTTGAAATTAGTTGTGAACTTTGATGAGTATTGGGTGCCTACAGGTTTCACCTTTTAATGAATCTATTAAAACTTGAGTTTTACGAACTTTGGAATGGGATATACTTGGTAACAATGTTGTTTGCATAGTAATTTGATATTTAGAGACGTTCATGAACTCATTATAGAAATAATGGCCCTTTGAAAGGAGAGAAATATACAAATCAAAATTTAGGTTCCAGGAAAAATCTTTTTTAAAAACAAAATACAGCAGGCTGTATCCCCAGGGCACGGTAGACTATCTTTTTTCAGATAATTAGTTATACTTTGGAGATATCCTAAGGCACGTCCAAAATGCATATTTGGATAGTCAGATTTGGCCTGTTTATCGATCATACCGAAACTATTGAACCGAAAAAGACATAAAATTAAAATCATAAAATAGTAAGTTATATTTTTCATAGTGTTTTATTTCATTGAGAAATGAAAAGTCTTATCAAAATTTTCTATTCCGACGGGATTCGAACCCGCAACGATCAGACGATCCTCTTAAAGCTGGAGTGCCTTACCATTCGGCCACAGAATCCGTGTCGTCACAATCGAAAATTTTGATAAGCTCCAATTTTACCGATACCATCGTCTGATCGTTGCGGGTTCGAATCCCGTCGGAATAGAAAATTTTGATAAGACTTTTCATTATCTATAATAAAGAGTCTCTAAAAAACGCAAAACAACGCCAACAAACCGTTTCATAAGTTTCTTTTAATCCTTTATAGTTTTTATATCAAAACACAACTCTACATACCCCAGTAGGTATTTAAAAAGATAATCTCGAAACAAGTAACGTAACGAAGTGTGCTATATCTCCGAAACAGACGTGACTCCGCTAACTTTCCTCTGCTAATAGAATTGAAAAGAGTTTATCTCGCACGTCGCGGAGCCTAGATTTGTGAGATGCGCGATGCGAACTGAATCTAATATCAGAGAATACGTAACAATAACATCTATGGACTGAACTCTCTACTCTACCTTCGCGTTTTCGATTACGTTCTTACGAACGAAGGACACACGCGCTTGAAAAAAAATGCCCCGGTGTAGTTTCTGTGTATGCAATTATCGAGGCTGTATTCAACTGGCTATGGACATGGGCTTCATTTTGACATTTGAAACCCATTCTGAAATTCAATTGTCATTTTCTTATTATGTGATTGGTTGAGCTCTATTGGGATGACAAATGGGAATGGATTTCAAGTTAGGCAATAAGGCTACAGGTCTAGATGCCTATTCGATCTCAAACACTATTCCAGGCAGTGTTTCGTTAAGTGTAGGCATAGGTTGCCTCCTGACGCTGTACAAATCATCTAGTATAGATGTAAAGGCCTGAGTAGTAAGTATGAAGCGTCCAGGGCGTGCTGATTTTAATAAATGGAATGTATTTCGGTATTTATGAGACAAATGATCGAAACTATTTGCGAGCAGCTGCTCCAATTTTCTTAAACGATGCGTATATGTAACAGTTCTTCAATAAAATTATATCATTATTTCCATTTGGAATAAAAATAAGAATAAGATTGCTTAATATTTTTAACCGACTTCAAAAAACGGAGGAGGTTCTATCTATGTTCAGCTGTATGTATGTTTTTATGTATGTTCACCGATATCTCCGTCAATTATTAACCGATTTCCAAATATATTTTTTTATTTGAAAGAGTATACTTCCGAGGTGGTCCGATATAAATTTTATTTTGGGTTTGATAGTTTTCCCGTAAAACTCATAAAACCTTTTCCTCGGTGAGAAATTGAAGTCTGTTTTCTTTTTAGTTAAAAAAAACCAAAGTGGAAACAAAACCATTGATGGATTAGAGAGGAAGAAAAAGTGGAAGAAAAACCCTAAGTGGATTTGATTAGTGGATCAGAGTGGAATAGGGCGAAATAACATAGTTTTCAAGCTACTAAATATTCTTGAGATGTTTAAAATGGGACAAGAGACGACATGTGTTAAAAACTATCTAAATACGTTTAGATAAACGATGAGACTTTTTCTTTTATTGCCTGATATAAAAGCGTGTTAAAAAAGTTTTTTTTTTGTTAAAGAGTAGGCCTATTTGCCTCGTTTCAAATACTTGAAACATCAATTGACACGGCTCAAAGAAAGAAGAGGGAAAGGGTCGCCAAATGATGTTTTTCTCACTCAACAATTCACTCAAAGGAATGCGGGTAACGGAGTTGAAACGAACTTGACTTTCAACAGTCTCCTAATGGCTTTAGGTTAAAAAGATACTTAGCGAAGGATAAATCTTTAAAATATACAGTACAATATTTTAAGCTGTTGAAAGAATGTGAAACGTTGTAACCTCCATGACGCTAATTGTATTATTATTCATTTTGTACCGAAAAAATTAGCATGAACTCCAATTATTTATTTCAACTGTAAAATGCTTGCCTCTACTACTTACATGAAAAAGACGATGCTTTCTCAAAAATAAAATAAAATGCTTGTAGTGTAGCCTACTTTATGATTTTTATTGTCTGCAAAGACTCAAACCTAAACTTGTTGTTTTTGTTTTTCTGTCGCCATACCCTAAAATAGATTGTTGTCTGGTTTCACAGATGTAGCATTATTCTAAACCAGAATATTCCTAGCCCGAGTAATGTATTCATCGCTCTGACCCGGCTGAAACATGTTTCCGATTCAATTATACATGAGATTTCCGCACATTAAAGACTGGTGCTATGTGGTTATTTTGTTCAATGGTGGGCTAGCTAGTGAAACGAGCTGCCTATCGATGGTTGTTTTTAATCCAGTCAAAATTAATGCATTTTTTGACCAAAAATATATTTGTGCACCTGTAGGTACTCAAATGGTAAAACCTTGCCGATACTCTCAACAGCAAACTAACCCAATGAGCCTACTCGTACAAGGTTTGTTGTTTAGTAGGATTTGTTAGTAAACAAAATACAACAAGCAACCAGGAATAACCAGGCATATTTTATTTAAACAAGGTATCTAATGCAACCTCAAAACGTTTTCATTGTAACTTTGAGGGAAGCACACTCATCAATCTTCTTAACGTGCCTATACCGACGTGAAACTCGGTGAAACGTAAACGTATTACGTTATTTACTTTTAACCTGGTTTTCGTACTTTTCGCCAACGTTGTTTACTTTGGGGGTAACTTGCGACGCCGTTTTATAAACGAAAACAAATCTATGAAGTATTTTGTTGTTGGGACAGGCAAATAGTTGTTTATGAGGGGTTTCAAAGAATCACAGCAACAATTTACAGCCATACAAAATTCATATTAAAACTTTTTGCTTTGTTGACTAACATTGAACAATGGGTAACTATCCTTCCCTCGCCGGGCACCCCATAAATAACGCCTCTCAATAGGTACCCACTGAATGGAAGGTTGGAGTTCGTTGGCGTTCGGTAATTTCAAACAAGCTCCCTCCAACTACAAGGCAATCCATTTACAACATGCCGGGAAGAATTTAATACTTACCTACCCTTTGACTAACACGACTACCCGCGTAGACATCTATGATCTTAAATACCTTAAGGCCTTTATTAATAAACGTGGTGTAAAGTTACGCCAGGTTTAAACTCCAAAAATTGTATGGTTACTCCTAAGTTACACTCCTAAGTTACAATTTTTGGAGAGACATGACAATACATCAAATAAGTTAAGAGTAGGCGTTGATAAAGCGATTGTCGACAAAGACAGATGGAAAATACTCGTAAAGTTTCGAGCTACGTCCGCTGTAATATGCACTGACCTTCGCAAACCCTTGGGACCCAGCTAATATGAGTGGAACAATCTACGGCCCTTGTTATTGGTCCGGTGTTTGTTTTCAATTGCTCTCGCGTTTTCGTATCAGAATGACGTCATTCGGTGTCCCATAGGATTTGAATGTGCCGACGAAAGTCAATTACAAACAAATATCCTGGACAAGAGTACCATGGAGTGAGTAATACAAAGTTTTGTGAGGTTCACAAGGCCACCTACGTCAGATACAGTTTTTTTAACTTAAGACTTTTGTGTAAGACTATGAAAAGGTATTTTTTTATTTGAATTTGAATTTGAATACTTACCGTTATGAATTTGACACGGTTGAGGCTGTCGATCAAACTCCCTAATTCTTATCAAATCAGAATATCCAAGCTTTAGTAGGTTATCCAACAACGTAAGCCTCGTCAAAGTAGAAGACATAATTGGATAAGAAGGGACGTAAGCACAGTTTGCTATTCGCCCAGATATATTTTTAGGAGTTATTTATCCGTGAAGTGTAATATAATAATTACCTTCTTTGACGTCACACGCTTCAAATCTATTCACATAAGAGCCATAATTTCATTTCCTCGTTATATTATTCTGACTATTTTCTATATTAACTCTTTAACTCTTTACCACAAAGAAATAAAATAACATATTTATTCACCGCCAATGTAACTTATTTGTTGAAGTAAATTGCCTATTTAAAAGTGAAAAAGAAAGAAAATAGAATGATTGCAAAAACAATCTAGCCATCTGTTTGAGAGAAAATTATCATGAAATAACAGAATTGCCTGAAACCTTTGGGATGTTATTTCTTTGGACTTCGTAAAAAGGGAAATGGAGGCTTCGAAGGATGTTCGCATATAACGGCGGGCGACGATTCCAATGAAATTTATTGTTTGTGAGTCCACTGTGAGTGGAACTGACCTCACGTTTCAAGGTTATTCGACCGTGTTTGAGCCTCGTCGCAAAACTCTTTTATGGCGTACGATTTCTTTTCTTTATTAAAGAATTCGTAGTTTATTTTCGTTACAAACCTTTCATGTTCCTTACGAACATGGATGGATCTGGTATAAACCAGATTAACATCTTTAAATGCCTTTATGTATATAAGGATAGTTGAAAACTATCGGTAAATAGCTAAACAAAACTAATACAAGGTCAACCAGACAGAAATTAAATGAAGTTTAAAAAAAATTATTAACAAAGTACATGTAATTTGTTAATAATCCAATGTCCAATGTCCAATTTTTTAATGTCCAGTGTGGTACATGATGATTATGCTAGATTATGGTGCCTAAGTAATTGCAGTGTACCTAGATGAGCTCTGTTCCCCGCACTAGGTCTCAGTAGAGCCTGTATAGCAGGATCACAGTTTCTCGCCATGAGACTCTTTGATGAAGTAGGTAAATGCGTAGAAGCGTGCCCAAAACACTGAAGACCCACGCTGCACCTATGGCAACCATTTAGATAGATAGATAAATGATTTATTTGATACATATACATTTCAACACAGACACAAAAACAAAGACAAGAAACAAGTAGGTAGGTGCATAAGTGAAAACAAACTAGAAAAACGAAAAAAAAATGAACAAAATTATTACAGTGCATAAGTATCTAATACCACCTAATACGAGTAGTCAGGCACCTACATAGGGTGCAACAGTGGTCTGTGTGCTGTAGTGAGCCAAAAAGGTCCAGTCTCCATTTCAGTTTTTTGTGATTCGTATGTAGGTATCATAACATTATAGTAAAAAACGTAAACAGGTTCACGACTGTATCCCTAAGGCGCGGTAGACATTCTCTCAGATATTTTTTTATGTTACTAATTCCAGATCCTTTGAAGATGTCTAAGGCGTTAACCAGTTAGTGTTCTTATAGGCGGCGATGGGCTTGCAACCTGTCACGTATGGAATACTAACTTCTGCAAGATGAGGGCATGTATCAAATATGCGTTTGGACGTGCCTCTGACTAGACTTAGACATCAACATTTAAGTACCTACACAATACCTAAAGCAAACCTTTGGTAGGTACCTATTCGTGAACGTGAGACACGCGCGCCTCTGTTTAACGAAGCGACACCTGATTGTCGAAGCCTCCACCATTAATCCTCCTCATTGATGTGACGACACGTTACTGCCGAGGGCTTAATTAATATCTTTTGGCAATCGATTCTCGAATAGACCTTCAAAATGTTAACCTTAAAATTTATTTCAAACAGTTTCATCATCTGCAGCTTGCGATTATTTATTTTTAACCGACTTCAAAAAAAGGAGGAGGTTATATGTTCGGCTGTATGTATGTTTTTTTTTTTTTTTTTATGTATGTTCACCGATATTTCCGTCAGTTGTGGACCGATTTCCAAATTTTTTTTTGTTTGAAAGGGTATACTCTTATTGTAAAGTAAAGTAAAGTAAAAAAGCCTTTATTCGCTGACTATCTTGCATAATGTAACTTAATCTAATGTTAATCTAGTTTATAAAATAAATCCCTATCTTCAGCAACCGGTTTTTTGGTCAGGTTGTCTTTCGACATAGGCCTCCCCTAATTTTTTCCACTCCTCTCTATTTCGAGCTGATCTTCTCCACCCTTTTGGTAGATCATCTTCCCATCTCTTGATTTGTCTTCCTTTCTGTCTTTTTCCGTGTCTAGGGTACCATTCCATTACTTCTTTTGTCCATTTTTTCTTGTCTGTTCTCATAATGTGACCTGTCCAATTCCATTTGAGTTTTTTTATTTTTAATATCACATCATTTACATTTGTTCTTTTTCTTATTTTTGAGGATGTCCACCTATCACATAGCCTTATGTTGAGCATGCTTCGTTCCATACTACGTTGACAAACTCTAAGTTTTTGGCTGTTTTTGCTGGTGGAAGGCCAAGTTTGGCACCCGTATGTAAGACAAGGGAGAATACACGTGTTATATAGTTTGCTCTTCACCGCCATTGGTACTTTCTTATTTTTAACTATTTCTTTTAACGACCAGTAACGTTTCCAAGTGTTGCTTATTCTTCTATCAATTTCTTTTGATATCTGATCTTTTATTGATATTAGCTGTCCCAAATATATATATTCATCGACATATTCAATAACCTCCTGTCCTATTTGTATGTTTTCCTTTGTAGAGTTTGTCATTACTTTCGTCTTTGTTGGATTCATTGAGAGCCCTGATTTCCTGCTTTCATTGTCTAACTGCTGTAACATTGTTTGTAGAATGTCTGGTCTTTCTGCGAATAGCACGAGGTCATCAGCGAATCTAAGATGGTTTAGGTTTGTTCCATTTACATTTATTCCGGAATCATCCCAGTTTAAGTTTTGGAATATGTTTTCTAGCACTGCTGTAAATATTTTTGGGGAAATCGGATCCCCTTGCCTTACTCCTCTCTGGATACTGGATTCTTCTCCTTGTTGTTCTAGTTGGACCTTGGCTGTGGATTTTTTGTAGATTTCTTTTATAATTTTGATGTACTTGTTTTCTACTCCTTGGTTTTCTAATGTTTTCCAGATATAGTTATGGCTCAGAGAGTCGAAAGCCTTATTATAATCAACGAATGCCATGTAGTAGTGTTGGCCGTATTCATTTAGTTTTTCGATGATCTGCTTTACTACGTGAATATGATCGATGGTGGAGTAATCGGCGCGAAAGCCCGCTTGTTCTCTTGGTTGATATTCTTCTAGGCGTTTTGATATTCGGCCAAGTATTATTTTTGAGAATACTTTGTATAGGTTGGACATCAGACATATAGGCCTGTAGTTATTTATTTCATTTTTGTCTCCCTTTTTATGTAAGAGGACAATAGTGGACTTTGTCCATTGAGTTGGAATTTGTTCAGTAGCTAGTATTTTGTTGAACAGATCAGTTATTGGCTTTGTTATTATGGTTATAGTGTCTTTCAATAATTCGTTGGAAATTTTGTCGTCTCCAGGTGCTTTGCCACTTTTTTGCGTTTTAATAGCATGTACAACTTCAGTTTCTAGTATGCAAGGCACTTCTTTTCTATCTGTTTTTGTTTCTGTTTCTGTAGGTGTGGATGGGTCTGTCTCTGTGTATAGTTTCTTATAAAATTCTGTCGCTACTTGTGCTATTGATGATCTTTTTCTAGTTAATTTTTCGTTTTCTTTCTTATTTTTAGTTTTCATATTAGGTATCCATTGTGAGTATTCTTTTAGTTGCTTTAGACCTTTTTTGATTCCACCAGTTTTTTCTATTTGTTCTCTTAATATCTCCAGTCTCTCTGCTTTCCTGTGCTTTCGTATTGATGTTTGGATTTCCTTGCTGATTTTCGCGATGCTTTGGCGGTTATCTTTACGGTTCTCTAACATTATATTCCTCTCGTTCATTAATTGAATCGCTTCTTCTCCCAATTTATTTTTCTTTTCTGTTTTGATCATATGTTTTTTTGCGTTTGTACTATTATAGATAAGAACAATATGATTTTATGGAAAAGACACTAGTCTTTTCCATAAAATCATATTGTTCTTGCATTGTTTTTTGTGTTTCGATTTGTTGTAATGTATCTTCTAATTCGTTTAGCACATTTTGTGGTATGAACGATCTTGTCATCGTAGTTTTAGTTGAGGCTGTAATATCGCTGCCTCCGGGGAATAAACGGATAACTGCCATTATCTTAGTTTTAGTGTTATGCCATATTTGGGATCTCTGGGTGCTAATACATCTGCTCAATTTTTTTCGTAACATTCGTACAATTATTCACGGAGATACAAAATATTACAATACTTTTCGATGTTTCTAGACATGCCTAAACTTACAAGAATAAAGTTGTAATATAATATTATCAAAATGTACCCACACCTTTTATTATGACAAAGAGTCATACAATTATATTCGCGTAAGAAATATTCGTCTATACAATGGTAAACGCAGGTTATCATTTTATTCTCGTGAAAACATGTCCATACGTTTCGTAAAATATGCTGTTAGAGTCTGTGCGAAAGGGAACCGTCATAAGATTTGATTGTTAAAGCGGTGTATAATAACCGTATTTGTTAGGTTGACAACAATTAAGTGCGACTAACGCAATTTTGAACATTCTAGGACGTCAACTTGCAAAAAAATCAATGGTATGGATCAATGGTTATAAGATTTTGTTAGGTACCTAGTTCTATTTTAAATTAAACCAATCATGGTAGTCAACAACTAACATACAATTAATGGACTACCGTGGGCTGATTAATACGAGTCCAAACTCGGGTAGTTTACTGCTACTCACTGAGGAGTTCCATTGAACAGCTCCTGATTTAATCATCAGATCAGCTCATCGTCACCATATTTTTAAAACATCAGAGTTGAAACTTGAACGATGTCTTAAGTTCCAACTCAATAGGACTATTTTCTGAGTAGTTCTGTTGAACAACTCCGCACTCCATCAATATGGTGACAGCGAAATTATCAGAAGCTCACTGTCACCATACTTTTAAATTGTAGACTAGATTGTGAAACCCTATGTCCAGTCTACTTCGATTTTAAGTAAGTAATTTCCTTGATGTGTTCTCCAGAACGACGATAATATTGACTAGAGAATAAGACGTTAAAGAGGATGAATACGTGATGAATAAAGTTGCCACTGGTCTCAGGGACGATATACAAACCAAGGAAAAGATGGATATTAGGAAATGCAGAAGATGGATGAAAGGAACGTGCATGTTACCGCGATGCAAATGAGTGTATCCCATTAATTTATTATTATCATTATCCCATGGTTAGATAAGAAAAACTTATACATCTTTAATAAATGATTTATAAAGCACCATGAGGAAACTTACCTATGCCTACGCTCAATAGGACGCTGTAATGCCCGGGACATTGTTTGAGATGGCTTGAGGCTTGCCTAGCACGTATAGACAACTTCTTATATTTACGTAGTTTAGAGCTGATTAAGCTACAGAATTCTGCACGATGTTTTCCGTCATCGTTAAGAGCTCATGTTAACGGGTAAGATAAGGAATGAGTACCTACATACGGGGAAGTTTGAAAGTGGCACTTATTTCCAAATAAACGTGAAAAGTGCTAGGTTGGCATGGTAAGGACAAGTTATGAGGTGGAATATGAGTGTGGCTGGAGGTATGCTAGTATAAAAAGGCTAGAGAAGAAGTGGTTGCAATGTGTGAGAGATGATATTAATGTAAAAGGAGTGGATGCACAGCTGTTGATGAATTATAAGAGTGAGTGGAGGAATAACATTATGTCATGGACCAGAGCGTGAACTACCCCCTGTGTCGACCCCTCTTATCATGAGATAAGGGCAGGGGAATGTTGATGATGAAATATGCTAATTGCTAATGTTTTTATGTGATTTTATGTCTGATTTTTATCGTTATTATAAAAAATCAAAGAAAATCTAGAAGTTTTTAATGCTTGACATAGCTGAAGGCTTGAAAAGACTTATGAAATAGTTATGGTTATTTCTTACTCATCATAATTTTATTTCAAGGCAAGGTAACTCTGTTCTAATACTTTAGAACAGTTTTGAAGAGGTTTGCTAGTTAAAAAGTACTCAAAAACATCTTGAAAATAATAAAACAATAGGTAATTACTTCTACCTAACTTTATTTAAAAGCGCTTAACATAAACGAAGTGACACAATATTTACGAGATTAGAATTATAATCACCTATTATCATATACACTTCGACCTAAAAAAGCGTTGAATAAAATGGTAGGACCGTGGTACACGTGGTACAATATTAGGTTTACGCTAGAAAATACGGTGAATAAAATGATAACCGACATTAGGCAACATGGACGATGATTAATTTTGACTAACAAGAAGATAACTTCTTGTTTTCAAAATATCTCTTCTTAGGCATAAATTACGCGTGTGTCAGCATAACATTCAGATTTCATAAAAAATCAGCTATGCTTAAAGCTATCAACCATCCGTCTACGTCCAGTATTAGTGAAGTTATTAACGAAAACATGTTTTTTGCTTCTCCTAAAAAGTTGTGTTTTTGCAGTTATCCTTTTATTCCCCGGAGGCAGCGATATGTTTTCTCGACTTAGTATTTTTACATTGTATGACTCCTCGAACCATTCTGTGATCTGTATCAAAATTCAGCTTATTGACTACATCAACGTCGCTAAACATTCCCTTTTCTTTTGCCAGAATAAAATCGATTTCATTCCTGTCTCTTCCGTTTGGTGATGCCCACGTCCACTTTCTTGTTATTCGTTTTTTAAAGAAGCTATTCATTATTTTGAGGTTATTTGCAAACGAAAACTCAATAAGTCGCTGTCCATTGTCGTTTCTTTCTCCGCTGCTGTGATCTCCCATAACAAATTCATCTTTATTTGATTTGCTGCCTGTCTTAGCATTTAGGTCTCCCATAAGGATTATGTTTTTATTCGCCTTTTGCATTACGTCTGTCAGGTCTTTGTAGAATTTATCTTTCTCTATCTTCTTATGTTGTTCTGTGGGTGCATAGACTTGAATGATTGACGATGATTGTTTTGAGTCAGGCAATTGTATATTAAGGACTGCAATTCTTTCTGATATTCCTTCGAAACTGATTATATTTTCTCTCAGGTATTTTTTGATTAAGAAACCCGTTCCATATGTACCTTGGTTTTCACCATAAAAGTAGAAAATGTATTCGTTATATTCTCGTATCTCTTCTCCTTCTCGTCTTACTTCACAAAGACCAATGATATCCCATTTTATTGATCTTACAGCTTCTTCCAATTCTTTTAGTCTCGTATCTGTCATTAATGTTCTGACGTTTAATGTTGCAATGTATATTTTGTTATTTGTTGGTTTGGGTGATTTTATAGGGGGTAGTGGTCTGACAACCCCACGGGGACCATCCGGATTGGGGTTGTTCTGCCTTTGGTTGCTGATATTTAGTTGCTATTTAGATTGGTTTGGTTTTATATTTGAAAAAGAGTTTGATTTCGGTCTCATTATATCAAATGCATTCTTCCTGTTTTCTTTGATTGATGAAGTGTTGCTTATTACTTTCTTTGCTTGATTCTGGTTTTCCGGCGAAGTTGATTGGTCTCTTTTCCTTTTCTCATTGTTCGGATTTCCCTCTTTAACTATTAGTTGATCATATTTTATGTAAGCAAAATTTCCTTTCGCCCGTTCTTCTATAAGCTTCGGTTTCAGTTCTCTTCGTTTTTCTAATACTTCCTTTGGGAAATCTTCGGTAACATATACCTCTTTTAAGCCCTTTTTCATTTTTAGTATCTCGATTCTCTTCCAATTGTTTGCAAAAACAATAACCACAGGTCGAATTTTGTTTCCTTTATTGAGACCGATACGGTGGATCTTTGACACATCATATGATTCTAAAATGATTTTCAAATCAGATTTTATAATTTCCTGCACTCTTTGAAACAACTCAAAAGGTGATTTTTCCTTTTCTTCCAAACCAAAAAACAGGATGTTGTTGTTTTTCTTTTCTTTCTCTAAAAACCCAATCTTCTTTTCTAAGATCTCTATTTTGTTTTTCATGATTTTGTTTTCCTCAATAAGTGGTTCTAATTTTTCATTCATTTTTTTAAATATAGTATTTGTTTGTTTTTCCATCTCTAGTTTCATTTTGTCGAAAAGTATTTGGAATTGTTCCTCCATTTTCCAACACTATTTTTGTCTATGCGGTGGCAACACTGGCGTGTATTTGACGGATGCTTCGTTGACGTTTGGCAATCTGGATGTCAGGTCGCTGTCACTCACTCGCTGTTGTCTTCACTATTGTACAGATAACCTCGAAATATCGGATTCCAAGTGATGGATTTGTTGTTGTTTTTAGGGACTTCTTCACTATTTTTTATTATCCACTGTGTTTTTTGTCACAAGATGTTATCCCTTACTACGACAGTTGTAGCAAAAGTGTTGATAAACCGGTGTTTTGCAAAAACTTTTGACGGACAAGTTGTAAGGTAATGTTCACTACTCAGCAACCGCGGGTAGAAAAAAACTCTTATTGTGGTCCCATATAAATTTTATTCCTGAGGGATTCATAGTTTTCCCGTAAAACTAAAACAATCACTGAACTTTAAGAAAATTGTGGCCCGATTTCCAAAATTTTTTTTTTGTTAGAAAGAAGAATACTCTCAAGGTGGCGCCATATATTTTTTTTCCTGAGGGATTAATAGTTTTCCCGTAAAACTAAAACAATCACTGAACTAAGAAAATTGTGGATCGATTTCCAAAATTTTTTTTTGTTAGAAAGTGTAAAGGACACACTCTCAAGGTGGCGCCATATATTTTTTTTCCTGAGGGATTGACAGTTTTCCCGTAACATTCAAAAAATATTCAGAAAACATTCTCACTACACAACACACCCTGACTCACAATCTGAGTCAAACATTAAATAGTTTGAAAGGGTATTACACCCGAGGTAGTCCAAAATATTGGCACCGACTTCAAATTATATTCTTATTTTTCTCTTTTTAGTGTGTAGAAGGTTCTTCTGTTTGTGTTCTGTGAAGTCGGTTCAATTTTTTTTTTCAAAAATGTTTTATTTACATTGTTGTTTTGTTCATCATCGAACCTAGCCTTTGTAAAAGTCTAAGCTCGTCAGAATTATTGGTGAAGAAATCACAATGTATATTATCTCCGCCCTCTTGTCTAGTATTTATTTATATGAGGAATACAGTGTCGTAGTCTTGAAAACCTTTTATATAAGAACAACGGATTCGTCCAGTAATTGAAAAAAGTACAAAGGCGAATGATCAAGCTCAGCAACTTTCTCATATCAAAACTTTACCTATATTCAAGGTTCACTCAATTCCGCCCAAATTCCGAGGCGGAAAAATCTTCTAGCAACTGTGACCCAATTTACCAACGAGAACAATTTAGACTTAATTCCCTAATGCCTTTGTATGGAACACCTGAGCACGGGAGTCACGTCTTATGTCACTTGTTTTTTTTTTTTTTCGCTGTCACTTGTTGGGATGTTTTAGTTCTTGTGTCTATTGGATGAACACTAATCTTTGAAACCGCTGTGGTGATGAGTAGACCAATGTCTAGGGAGGTCCGTTTGTGTAACGGAACTTCTTAATATTAGTACGTAGTCGAGTCGAGAATAAGCACTGCAAAAAGGTGTGGTGGTCTTGCATAGGAATCAAATCAAAATATTGGATAAATAAAATGGAGCTCCTACCAATTGCAGTCATTACCGCGCATTCCATTCCATATCTGTCCAAATCCATGTACATCGGTAGTTCTACGTCCAATTTTACCTATTACCTACCCAGTATATGGTAAACCTTGCTTAGTAACAAGAAATTGCGAGTAAACCTCAAGAATAGTTTCGATTTATCCCGAGGGATAGAGCAACATTGTCTTAGTTTCGTTTACAAAAACCGCTCTACAAGTGATTGCTTTTGGATGACCTTGTTGCCTACGCCACCATTACCTAGTCTACATACACCTCTATTTTTTAATTACCAAAAAAAAATTAAATATGGTGTCGGTGACTGCTACTGATCAAATTTATGTAACCAAAAGTCAAAAAAATATTATAACCTAATCAATCCCTCAGGAATAAAATTTATATGGGACCACCCCGAGAGTATACCCTTTCAAACAAAAAAAAAACATACATACAGCCGAACATAGAACCTCTTCCTTTTTTGAAGTCGGTTAAAAAGGAGACAAGACGACAGACATGGATTTATGATAGCTACTGCGGTTGATGATGCGAGAGCATAGTTTGAATGAAAGTCCGTACGCGATTGTTGACTGTAGTACTTATTTGTACAGTTTTCATTAAAAAAAAATCGGTTTTGGTTGACTAAGATAACTTTTTGATAGTTTAAATTAAAAAAAAATTGACCATGCCATTATCATTTGCTACATCTGCTTCAACCGTCTTTAAAATAGCGGTGTATATAATTAGGTACTAACTGTGTCACGTGATATTGCCATTCTAATGATCCAGCTTAATCGCAATTTCTTCGAATTCTGTTCAGCCTTTTCAGTGTAAAGAAGTAAAAAGTTTAAAACCCACATGAGTGCAAGTCTATAGAAATAAAATCAATATCTAGGTACTAATGGTTGTTCTCCTCTCTCTCTACCTCTACTCACTGTGTTGCTCTCTCAGTAGGTAGGAAACTTTCAATATACATCATTCAAAATTATTTAATACAAATTGCTTTATTCATATATTTCAATGCTCGATAACTCCCGACCATCAAACACATATAATTGATACAAAGGCATTGAAAAATATGAAAGGATTCGTCAATTTTTTATTTCTGCATTAAGGCAGAAAATCCACAGCGTTCGTTCGTTTGAACTTTGAAGATCGTCGAAAGCGTGCGCGTGGCTGGAAGTCGAATCATCGAATGGGGCATTTTTTATGAACTCGCATTAGCCGAACCCTTTTACATGGAAATCCGCTATACATTCTGCCTTTGCTGTTATGTTTAGTGATTTTTTTTGTTGTTTTTAGTTATTTTGGTCTATTGAGTTTTGCATAGCTTTTATCGCGGGCCTTGAGCGTGGAGACCAAATCCAGAAATTCGTAACGAAAATAACACCTAACACCCCCCACTCCGACCAAAACTCAACCGTATTTCAATGGCATTAGAAAACTATTAAGATTGAACGCTTTCAAATAGCCCAGCACGTGTCGGCGGCAGAGTCAAAGGGTTCTATCAAAATAATCTTCTAACCTCATTGAAATAAGGTTGAGTTTTCTAAACTTAGTAAATTTTTTTTTAAATGAAGCTTAATTTCGCCACAAATGATATAGTCTTAATAGTCGAAGTGAAACAGACTTACTTGTGTGCAAGGGCACAGTGTTCAAATCCTTGAGTTGGATAGTAACTTTTTGAATTTAATTTTTTTTTGTACAATTATTTTGTGTTTATAACCGTTACTGAAACTTCGTTAAAGTTTTCCTTACTCACGATTTTATGAATCCAATAATGAAACAATTTATTTATGTAATAATAGCTGAAATAATGCCAAATTAGGTATTTTTTTTTGTTTAATTTACCTACAGTACGCCCAATGAATCTAGGCATTCGTGAAATTAGGCGTTTGTCTGCGCAGAACACAATTTTGTATGAAAAAACGTTAACTGCGGATTACTTTGGTCAGTAGGTACTGCACTGATAATTTACAACGAATTGGTTACGCAAGAAAGAGACTTTAATAGCGTTTTGTCCTGTTCCAACTCAAATCTAGCGTTGTTCTATTTACAGGATCTATCTCATTTCTCGAAATTTTTGAGTTAGGTCACTACGGTTCTAAAGGTGCGAAATATGCGACATCACAAACCTATTAAAAATAGAGCTGTGTGTAAAAATATATAAGAAAATGGCCGCAGAAGGTGATAATGTTTCTCCTCTCTTAAGACACACAAGGTGCTAGAAAAGATAATTGAAAAAACAAACTAAATAGAACCTAGTTAATACCCAATATTGATTGAGAAAGTTAGGTCCAAGATAAACTCTGAAACTAATTTGTAAGTTTGAATCTTGGATTGTTCGGCCGTAGCCAGACTAATCTAGACCACAGATAAAACAAAGCCTCCTAACTAATAAAACATCTAAATGATTCAATATTATTTGAGTCTCGAGAATTGTTTTCGCAAGAAAATCTCCGGCATTTCAAATAAATTGAGGCTACATATTTCATAAACTTTTCCGATCACAACTCACATTTAGAAATACATTAAGAAATGAAATACATAAAGAAATGAACAGGGTTTTATAGCGTTTTCATTATATAAATTATTTACTTATTACCATCGTATATTTGTTATTTCAGGTCTTGCGACTGCTTTTTCACTAGATACTCACGATTGATATGTCATATAACACTGTTATATGACAGTGAAATGAACATTTGAGTGGTAATTATCAACCATTATTTAATTCATAGCGTACTTATGATTTTTTCTGTATTAATTAAGTAGGTAAGTAA
This sequence comes from Epirrhoe tristata, assembly GCA_951394285.1. Taxonomy (NCBI): domain Eukaryota; kingdom Metazoa; phylum Arthropoda; class Insecta; order Lepidoptera; family Geometridae; genus Epirrhoe; species Epirrhoe tristata. Next base: position 10,760,781 of record OX596143.1, on the reverse strand, counting down.
GTATACTTACTTACCGTTTTAATAAGGCAATTATAACTTTTCCAATTGAGAAGGGATTCCAACATTATTATTCCCTAAGGCATTTAAATTACAAAGATAAATTACCTAGTAAGTACCTAAGCACCTATAAAAAGTTCAAGAAGTCACGTGTTCTTTTACAGATTAATTTACTCAACAGATCATCATATTACGATACAGAAGTACACCTTGGTACCTGCTTAAAATCCAGAAAAAGTATTGTTCCCAGGGGACAACCCGAATTGATTACAAACTCTGTTTAATGCGAGTGCAGGGAAAAAGCTAGTGTTCATTCTTCTTCTTTTTCTTCTTGTATCACCAGTTCTTTCAAACCAGTGTGGTAAAAGGATTATAAGTGCGCCTCTAAGAGGCTCCTTTCGTGCACTTGACACATGTTTTCGAACTTTTTAGGTTCTACGACATGCCGGTTACCTCACGATGTTTTCCTTCACCATTTCAGAGTACTGGCACATACATTTTTCGGCAGAAAAACTCATTGGTGCACAAACGGGTTCGAACCCACAACCTTACGATCGGAAGACAGGGCCACTACCACTAGACCACCAGTGCTCTCAGTGTTTATTAATACTACCAGTATGTGTTACTTATCATGAGTTGAGTTAATAAAGGTAGGTAAGCTTCAACAGTAAGAAAGCGAAGAGTAGGTAAATATTAAATACCATGCTTCATTAACATTTCTACAGACGTCAAAACGAATGCGAGAACATAAATTAACGTTACGCGAAGAAACCGATGAATATTCTAACTAGCTGAGAGCCGTGTTGGCTAAATGAGATACCTACTCGTAACTTTTGATCCGAATGTCCCGTACATAAAGTGCGTAAGAAACATGACCTATTATTTTGGCTTGCTGATTGACTGAAAGATGATTTATTCAACTGCTTCTATGCGCGCGGCTTTGGCCGCGTGGTACCAATATGTTGAATAGCCTATATGTTATTCCAGATCACTATCTACGCCTATTCCAAGTTTCATCCAAATCGGTTTAGGCGTGATTGAAACACAAACATACAAACATCTAAACAAACTCACAAACTTTCAGCTTTATTATATGAGTCGGATAAATCAATAAATTGATGCAACATAAATCATCATCTATATAGGCTTCTTCTCTATCACGCCACGCCTAGCGTCAGTCCATCCTTTGCGTCAGATCCACTGCTCTCCTACCGCCCCCACAATGTCGGCTGACTTATCTCTGACAAGTGGAAGAAGACAAAGGCTTGATGTCTGTAAAAATCTCACTTTGAGTAAGTGGCCAACTCTGTCCACGGGGTTTTATTAGTGCTGGCAACCATACTTTTTGGTTGGCAACTCGACGAGAGAAACTGATGACAATGACAGCGGGCGACGTGAGTTCCGGCGGCGGTGACGTGATTGGAGTTTGTTGTTGTTGAAAAATAACGAATTAATTGATAAAACATTGGAATAAAACATTGGAAGAAAGCTAAGAGTTAATATCAGAAGTGGATAATCGAGTTTCACGTGCTTGTGCCTAGTTAATTAGTATAAGATAATGGGCATTGTGAATCAGGGTAGTAAAAAAAACAGTCACTGAACAGAAAATCGACCGGAGACTTGAGTGAATCTTGAAGCCGAGCTAGTAAGTAAGCAAGTGAGCTGAATACAGTCATAGCTTAGATCATAGAAGCGAGCTGAATAATACAGTCATTTTATGGATCTAGTTATGAACTGGCGCAGTCACAGATACTCACAGTGAGCTGAATACAGTCATAGCTTAGTTCATAGAAGCGAGCTGAATAATACAGTCATTTTATGGATCTAGGTATGAACTGGCGCAGTCACAGATACCTACACAGTGAGCTTAATACAGTCATAGCTTAGTTCATAGAAGCGATCTGAATAATACAGTCATTTTATGGATCTAGTTATGAACTGGCGCAGTCACAGATACCTACACAGTGAGCTCAATACAGTCATAGCTTAGTTCATAGAAGCGAGCTGAATAATACAGTCATTTTATGGATCTAGTTATGAACTGGCGCAGTCACAGATACCTACACAGTGAGCTCAATACAGTCATAGCTTAGTTCATAGAAGCGATCTGAATAATACAGTCATTTTATGGATCTAGTTATGAACTGGCGCAGTCACAGATACCTACACAGTGAGCTAAATACAGTCATAGCTTAGTTCATAGAAGCGAGCTGAATAATACAGTCATTTTATGGATCTAGTTATGAACTGGCGCAGTCACAGATACCTACACAGTGAGCTAAATACAGTCATAGCTTAGTTCATAGAAGCGAGCTGAATAATACAGTCATTTTATGGATCTAGTTATGAACTGGCGCAGTCACAGATACCTACAGAGTGAGCTAAATACAGTCATAGCTTAGTTCATAGAAGCGAGCTGAATAATACAGTCATTTTATGGATCTAGTTATGAACTGGCGCAGTCACAGATACCTACACAGTGAGCTAAATACAGTCATAGCTTAGTTCATAGAAGCGAGCTGAATAATACAGTCATTTTATGGATCTAGGTATGAACTGGCGCAGTCACAGATACCTACACAGTGAGCTAAATACAGTCATAGCTTAGTTCATAGAAGCGATCTGAATAATACAGTCATTTTATGGATCTAGTTATGAACTGGCGCAGTCACAGATACCTACAGAGTGAGCTAAATACAGTCATAGCTTAGTTCATAGAAGCGAGCTGAATAATACAGTCATTTTATGGATCTAGTTATGAACTGGCGCAGTCACAGATACCTACAGAGTGAGCTAAATACAGTCATAGCTTAGTTCATAGAAGCGAGCTGAATAATACAGTCATTTTATGGATCTAGTTATGAACTGGCGCAGTCACAGATACCTACAGAGTGAGCTAAATACAGTCATAGCTTAGTTCATAGAAGCGAGCTGAATAATACAGTCATTTTATGGATCTAGTTATGAACTGGCGCAGTCACAGATACCTACACAGTGAGCTAAATACAGTCATAGCTTAGTTCATAGAAGCGAGCTGAATAATACAGTCATTTTATGGATCTAGTTATGAACTGGCGCAGTCACAGATACCTACAGAGTGAGCTAAATACAGTCATAGCTTAGTTCATAGAAGCGAGCTGAATAATACAGTCATTTTATGGATCTAGTTATGAACTGGCGCAGTCACAGATACCTACAGAGTGAGCTAAATACAGTCATAGCTTAGTTCATAGAAGCGAGCTGAATAATACAGTCATTTTATGGATCTAGTTATGAACTGGCGCAGTCACAGATACCTACACAGTGAGCTAAATACAGTCATAGCTTAGTTCATAGAAGCGAGCTGAATAATACAGTCATTTTATGGATCTAGTTATGAACTGGCGCAGTCACAGATACCTACAGAGTGAGCTAAATACAGTCATAGCTTAGTTCATAGAAGCGAGCTGAATAATACAGTCATTTTATGGATCTAGTTATGAACTGGCGCAGTCACAGATACCTACAGAGTGAGCTAAATACAGTCATAGCTTAGTTCATAGAAGCGAGCTGAATAATACAGTCATTTTATGGATCTAGTTATGAACTGGCGCAGTCACAGATACCTACAGAGTGAGCTAAATACAGTCATAGCTTAGTTCATAGAAGCGAGCTGAATAATACAGTCATTTTATGGATCTAGTTATGAACTGGCGCAGTCACAGATACCTACACAGTGAGCTAAATACAGTCATAGCTTAGTTCATAGAAGCGAGCTGAATAATACAGTCATTTTATGGATCTAGTTATGAACTGGCGCAGTCACAGATACCTACACAGTGAGCTAAATACAGTCATAGCTTAGTTCATAGAAGCGAGCTGAATAATACAGTCATTTTATGGATCTAGTTATGAACTGGCGCAGTCACAGATACCTACAGAGTGAGCTAAATACAGTCATAGCTTAGTTCATAGAAGCGAGCTGAATAATACAGTCATTTTATGGATCTAGTTATGAACTGGCGCAGTCACTGCAGAAGAGAGTAAAGTGAATGAGACAGTCGATATACAGGAATAAGAGTGAACTGACGTTTCAATAACAGAGCAAGCATTCATGATGGGCCGAACGTTTATAATTAATATTAAAAATACCTATGTACGTACTTACATAACCATGATTTCAGATAAGCTTTAGGTACACGAGTTACGAATGTGATGGCAAGCATTAAAATGGGGTGATGTCAATGATCTTTTGAAAGATCATTTGGATGATTTAAAGAGTATAGTGTGTGGTATGGTGTGCCTGAGGACATGCACATGCAGGAGGGCCGTGCTGGCAACCATACTTTTTGGTTGGCAACTCGACGAGAGAAACTGATGACAATGACAGCGGGCGACGTGAGTTCCGGCGGCGGTGGCGTGATTGGAGTTTGTTGTTGTTGAAAAATAACGAAGTAATTGATAAAACATTGGAATAAAACATTGGAAGAAACCTAAGAGTTAATATTAGGTAACCTATCATTCATTTATGAAGCGGACGGTCAACTTCACGTGCTACATTGGAATGAAGCTGACTCATAATTTCGCTTCTAGAATGCAATCAAGCGCCCTCCGAAGTTGTTGCACAAGAGTTGCCAACTTATAAACAAACTTTCAAACTTCCTCTGAGCTGGATAGTTCCGGAAAACTGTGTTTAATTTATCATTTACTCTAGATTCCACCCGCGTGTGCCCAACAACCAGCCTATGTGCTATTCAAGGTCTAATTTATTGGACGATGAACTCGTGCTTACACCAGACTATCACACTGGTTGCTGTTTTTTTTTTACGCCTCGGCTTACACATTAAACACGTAGAGTCAAACAAATTCAAACTTTGAATTGAATGTCACTTGCATGCAAACTCCTAAACAATAGTTTTGTTTGCGTTTTTGTAGAACAATATTTGGAGTTTTGAAAAGTTCGTTCAAACCAAAAATATTTTTGCAATGGCTCAGTTGGCATTTGCGTAGGTAGAAATGTAAACCTGATCGCACATTTGGCCGCGACGTACACGCCGCAGTAATTTTTTTATACAAAAAATGCTGATGACGTCAGAAAATTCTGACGTCTCAGCATTTCTTCTATTTAATTGACAGTTCGGCGTGGATAGATCTGCGACCACCCTAAAGCGCAAAATATGCTCACCATTTATTAAAAGTTTCTGATGCTGTCAGCTCTATTCAAACTGCAGAGGTGGAATACGAAAATGTACCTACAAAGTTCAACGTGTTATTGAAAACAAGATTATTAGATATTTTTATCGGTCATATAACGTACAATTTATCATCATTTGCCTGCCCTCATCCCGCTTATGCAGGGTCGGCACAACGTACAATTATTATATTATATCAGCCCTCAATGTCCCACTGCTGGGCAAAGGCCTCCCCCCACTCCCTCCATTCATCTCTCTCCTGTGCTAATAAGGTCCAGTCGTAATTAAATTAAATTGAGTAAAATATTACAGACATTATAATATTACAGAGACATTATATACGATGAACATCAATGAAAGGATGAGAGGACACTCACTAAAGCTGCATCGTGGGACAAGTACCAGCAAACCAAGAGAGCACATATTACCCAATCGCGTCGTACACAATTGGAACCGGTTACCAGAGTCAGTGATAAGTGCCCCCTCAGTGAACTCTTTCAAAAATAGACTGGACAAATATTTAAAGCGCACTGACAAGGACTAAGATATACACGCATCAGCTCTGAGAGCTGCCTGTGTATTATAATAAATAATAAATAATAATAATAATATACCTAGGTGCATAAACAATATGATCGCAATCAGCGATCCTTTTATTTGTCGCTGCGACAAGCAAGAGTTATCAAAGAAAACACTCGCTCTACTGAGTTGTTCTCGTTTATCGCTAAACGCCGGAGGCGAGACACGTGCTTGAAGACCGATTATAGAGTTCATAATTCACTTACCTATATCACAACCAAGTTTAAGTTACTAGTTTTGAAACTTCAGCAATCACTAAAACATAATTTACATGAATTATTACCGTCTGCCCCCACCAACTGCCCCCACGCGGTGGCAGACGGTAACATATCTTTCAAAACAGTCTAGAGTAACTTATTGGAAAACAACTAAGTACCTACCTTAATATTTAGTGTACTAGTTATCTATTAGTTTCTGCCTGTGCCTTCTATTTTAAACTGCAGATGATGCTGTGAGAAATGTCCAGCATTATAAAAAAATGAGCTTCGTTAGCACGACATACAATTACACAAATACTTACCTTGCCTTATCCATCATGGGTAAAAGTAAGTAGTTTGTTCTCAAACAACCAGACAATACAAACAGACGTAAAAATCTATCGGTGAGCTTTTGCCACTCAAGTTTTACGCAGCAATAAACAGGCTGAGCTTAATTGCTTTATTTAGGAGCTTTAACTGATCCTAACACTGGTTGTACGAACACGCTAAACTTTTTAATTTAATCACTGACATTAGCTATAGGTACTTAATTTTTTTTTTTATTTACTGATTGAAATTGCTTCGAATTTAAGGCATTTTATCGGTAAGTACAAAGATATTTTACAAAAGGAGTGAAAATATTTGAGCAGAATTGCTCTAGGTACCTACTGAATTACGAAGAATGCTTCGGTTTATAAATCGTCTCGTCTACATAAACCAAGCTTTCACTTTCATTGCCTCGACTCATGCCTCACGGTATCTACCGTTCCGTTTCATTTTAAGGATAAATGTGCCAAAATTACATGGCGATTTGTAAAAGCTGTGGTTCTAATGAGTTTGTGAAGCGCAATCAGGCCGGCCTGAGCTAAAAAATATTAAAAAATAAGTGCCGGCTACCTGCTTAGAATTTATCTTGCAGATTAGGTAGGAAGTCTACACGAATTATTGCTGTAAAAAACAGACTGTGATACCTTATTCGCTTTTTATTAATATCTTTCGGCGATGGCAATATTTTCTTCTCGAAGAAAAGTTTGGTAGGTACCTACCTACTTAATTCATCAGGAAACAAATGTGGACTTACGAGTAGATTGAATTATTAAAAGGAATGGTTAAGTAAGTACAATTTGGTAAGCAATGGAATGAATTTATATCTTGTTCACCACATACCTGCCTAGGCATAACGAGGACGGCAAAACTTTTGGGTAGATACATGATCTTTTATACTATACTTAGATAATATTAACATCACCTATCAAATGTCATCTTAAACTTCGAAACCGTGCTTAATCCAGTCTTTGCACCTTACTAATAAACGTAGTATAAAGTTATTCCTGAGTGTAAGCCACGTAGATTAGTTTCCGTAAAACAGATTAAGTTGTAGTTAAAGGTAGATGCGTTCACGCATACTCTTATGTTTTATTCTATTGACAGGTGTAAACTGTCAAAATGTATGGTTATTCCTATTTTATTCCGAGGAATAACTTTATACCACGTTTATTAGTAAAAGCCTTTGTTTACGAATTAGCTGAAATTGAAAACGACTTAATTTAAAGGTTTCAATTTCATATCTGTTTATGATGTGATTTAGGTAAGTGTTCGCCCTTGACCTTGGATAAGGAACCCTCGTCATAGCGCTTATCATAAGGGTTGAAATGACATTGATGTTAGTGCCAAAATATGCATGAAACTATTTTGTAGGACCATGGCTCCCTAATTTCCAAGGAAATATACCTAGGTACTTACTTATTAATAAATAAATAAATAACGCTGGACTGTGTCGTGCGCGTTGAACGAGTAGAATAGTGCCTCAACTGGTCGATCCAAAGATACCTACCTACTTTATCTTTCAAACGGGTATAAGTAAGTATTGACTAGCTCCCCGCTGGAGCTTGACCATTTAGTTTGATAGATCATTTAAAAGAATCTGGCGACCTCTATCTACCATCGCCTGAACTACAAGCTGAACTTCAAGAGATGTCAATTACAGCGACGTACTTCGGAGCTGTACCACTAGATGGCGCTGGAAACACGCAAAAAGTATAGAAAGTCTGAAACGCGCATGCAAAGTTTCTGGCCACATATAGCCTATATAGAACTATCCGAATGTAACTGTTGGCCGAAAGGCCCTAAGGTAAGTGTGCCAGTTGGGCAAACCTTAGCGAGGCGAGTACTCCCTCTTTACCATATATTGGGGGAATACCATCTATCCCCAAAGCTAGGCCCCAAACCGTGTTTGTTGCCCTGATTCTTCACGGTATTGGTCGCGAACGAGCAGGATTAAAATCGTGATTTTGACTTAGACTTATTACCAAAATTACTAACCCTACAGCCACCTTCAAAGGATCTTGAATGTATAAAAAATAAAAATCTGATAGAATATCTACCGCCTTAAATCCCGATTTATCATACAAACTTACAGGTAAACAAAAAATAGCATCAGGTTAATTGGATCCCAACTTTTTGATTCGAATAGTCGGCTATTCATCATCTGTTAGAAAAACCAGCATTGTTACAGCTCGTTCGTACAATAACCCCGTTTCATTTCACGCAATTAATCATCTTGCGCACAATAACAGCCGGACAATACACGTCGCGTCAAACGGAACGGTACACGCAATAAATAATGGCGGGAAACGCATCGCATGACGAGCGAAATGGCCGCTCGGGGCGGACGACAAAATGGCGGGTCATCGTGATTCGAAACATAAATTGTGTATGAATAACTAATACAATGTGAATCTTCCTAATGTAAACCTATTTGATTTATTTTACCATCTGACTTATAAGGTATGTTTGACTTATTTTATTTGATGATAATATAAAATAAATAAATAAAATAACTTCATAAATAACCTCACTCCTAATAACAAAAACAATTATGTAACTACAAATGACTGGCAAGAGCTAGTTTATTTTGAATCTTTTTAGCCTTCAGTCTAATGGAAAGTTAAGTGAATTTGAATCCAATTTTCATATTAAATCATCTTTTATTACAAATTAGAAAACAAAGCCATCGAAATAAAAATATAAAACTCTACAAAATGATTATTTAACAGTCTTGTTCACGCCGACGGGCCAGCTCCGTTGGGGGCTTCTAAAGAGGCTTTCAGTCTGGCGTTCTCTGCATTCAACGCTTGCACCCTCTGTTCGTATTTCGTTCTCAACTCCTGTAACGAAACAACATTAGATAATTACGTTTTAAATACGGTGTGTTTCTTAACACGTTACGAGTCGAGATAAAGCTTTGATTTTATTCTTTAAGACATTATGTAAATAGTTCTAGTTTCACTTTAACTTAAACTTCAATGTTGGACATACGTAGATAATTACAAGGAAGGAGGTTTTTAAGTAAAGGAAAATGTACTAATTGAATGAAAAACATTCTCTAAACTTTATGTCAAGCTGAACCCAGTTAAACAATAAATTTAAAGGCCAATTTAAGGCCTCTTTTATGGGTACAGACACTTTTATAGTCGAAATCTCCATGATTACCAAAGGCAGTCCAACAAGTTATTTTATCTGTCATATCACTATGACGCTCGGAGCTCCGTAGAACCAAGCTACGCCGTAGACAATACGTAGCTGTTTCTAACATTCATAGGATTAGCTGTAAGCCTTGTTTCAGAGAATTTATATTCTAACCTTTAGTTAGTTCTAGTTAGTACTAACAAAGAAACTGTAATTTGGTATAAATCACGCCGAAAAGTTGGCTAAATAAAATCATGAAAATCATTATTTTTAGTTCACCGTTAAAAGATTTATGAAAAGTTTGTCACTTCTGTTAAACTGTGGTTGGTCTGACATAACACTTGGTCTGTTTATTTACCATTGCAAGTGAAAATCCGTGGTCTCTTCATACAGTCAGCGACGAAATTCCATGAATTTAATCATAGACTAAAATTCATTTCGATTTGTTTTCGTGAAAATATTTTGTGTAAAAATAATAGAATATTAATTATTATTCATTTATTTCAGATTATAGTTAGGTATCAATATAATGATTGAGCATAAGCTTTCGAGCTCAGAAGATAAAAAAGATTCAAAAACACCAAATATTCATGCTTTTTTGTCGCTACCTTTTCTTAGGCCAAACATTGACAATACCTACAGGAAAATTATTAATCTTGAGCAGCTGCTCAAATGGGACTGGGCTGGTCACGTTAGCCAGATGCAACCCGAGAAATGGGCAAATACCGTCACTTCATGGGTGCCCGAGAACGGAAGGCGACGACGAGGCCGGCCGAGAAGGCGTTGGCGGGACTATCTCGCAGGTTCGAGAGAGAGTGGTGGGAGATCGCCAGAGATAGGGACGTGTGGAAAATTTTGGGGGAGACCTTTGCCCAGCAGTGGTAAAAAAAAAAGTTTTTACCTTGAATATGGCGAGTTGTGTTTCATACTCCTTGCGCAGATCCTCATTAATGTTGGAACTGTTTTGAGCTCGTTGGAGTACAAGACTGTGTCTTTCCTTCTCAGCTTTGTAGCGGGCGTCCATTGCTTGGTATCTCTCCTGAAAACCGATGATACACACAATACTAAGAGCATCTAAACTTACCGTCTTATTACAAGAAAATGAACCGAGTTTAGACTAAGACTAACTAAAAAACTGTCCCTAGAAAAACGATCTTTAATAGAACTCTTTAATTAATTAACTTCTTTAATAGAACTCTAGTAGATCTCTTAAATAGAACGCTTTTTTGTGGTAACAGTTTTGTTTTGACATGTGTCAACATGGGGATCAACTAAGGTTTAACGTTTATGTAATAAGCAGTTTGTCGAGCCTCAATTTTGTTTGGACTGGCGCTCCACTATTTAGTTTTAAGATGGATCACTAAAATAATGTTAGGCCTCAAACCGTGTTTGTTGCCCTGATTCTTCACGGTATTGGTCGCGAACGAACAAGAGTAAAATTAGTTTTAAGACTATCCTAAAAGATCCCAGCGGTCCTATTTCTTATTTTTGACATTGACTCTAGTGATATTAACTAACCTCCATAGCCTTGACTTCAGAGTTGCGTATCTCCAACAAATCCTTTGTGATTTGATTGATGTCTTTCAAAGATTGAACCTGTGTTGTCAACGCTTCGATCTGCAGTTCCTGATTCTTCACCATTTTCGTCTTGTCGAATATCATACCCCGAGCTTTGCTGAGGAGCTGAAAGATCATTTAGAAGATTGCGGATTCAAGTTCCAATGCAATTTTAGGAATACAGCTTAAAGTTTTCAATGGAAACGTGTTTAGAAGTTTAGTGTAAACAATAACGATCCATTATAGCAGTTTGCAGAAGAACTTCTAGTTTTATCTGAACAGTCAACTATTCGTTTCCAGTGTAAATGTATTGCAACGTATCTAAAGAAAAAGAACGTTACAAAAAGTATTAAATATCCTAGAATTCTTCTAGAAGTACCTCTTCATGTTGCTGTTTGATATTCTCGATCATCTCATGGTTCTTTCCAGTTGGCTTTGAAAGTGCAGCTTGAAGCTCTGTCTCCAGATTCTTGACCCTCGCTTTAAGAAGCTCGATCTCATCTTCACGAACCTGGAAAGCGCTTTTTATCATTTCTGAAGTTTACATTTTCTTATGTCTTCATTTCATTTGACAAATTACTTAAGACTTAATTCTAGGTAATCCCACATGTAATCCATTTGCAAATTACCTACAGGCGGACACAGTAGGTACCTACCGACTTATGGTATGGTTAACTTAAGTTACTTATGGTTATCTACTTTACGTTACTTTATACTTATGTTTTTACTGTAAAATAAATATTTTTCATTTTCATTTTCAACTTACAGCTATATTATTATTGTATTGAAAGTTGCTTAGCTTAAAACTGGCGCAGCCTCTAGGATCATTAAATAACCTATATAAATTACCTATATTAATACCTATATTTTGCGAGGTAAAAATAAAGATTCGTTTTTTTTATAAAAGCAGTATTCTAAGAGTTCTCTATTATGATATCTTTAGATAAGTAGTTCGATCTATGATAGAAATAAGGTTCATTATGTCACCTTCAACTCAAACTTCAAGCTCTCTTCCGTTCTCTGTTTCTTGACTGTCTCTAACTCTGCAATCTTCTTCAGGAGCTCTGACTCCTTTAACTGCCAATCCTGCAACTTATAAAATTAAAAAGATATTCCACTCAGCAGTCCTATTGGTTTCGACTTAAATGTGATTAAATTATTGAATTTTATTTCATTTTAAACCACGTGAACGAATCAACCAAGCGGAAATTAGTTCAAACTAACAATCGAATGATTTTGTCATAATTACCTACCTGTTGTTCAGGCGTTCCGTTATTCTCCACTTCAGCTTCGTTTGATTCTGGCTTCACTTCAGGTACCTCTTGTTTCTGTTCAGGAGCTTCTGCCTTTACTTCTGTTTTAACTTCAGGCTTCGCTTCTTCAGTATTAACTTCAGAATTTGCTTCTTGTTCCAGCTCTTCTGTTTTAGCTTCTGTTGTTACCTCTTGTATTGGTGCTTCTACTTTAGCTGGTGCATCTACCTGGATGATAAATTGGTCAATAATAGCAAGTGCAATTTAGTTCGATTTATTTTTTGAAACATTTACAATGGTATGGTAATTTCTTTGTTGTTGTTTCTTTGTTGGTAGAATTGACTCAGTCCGTCTTACAAGAAAATGAGCCGAGTTTAAACTAAGACTAACTAAAAAACTGTCCCTAGAAAAACGATCTTTAAACACTCGTACATAGAACGCTTTTTTGTGGTCTAAACTCGGCTCATTTTCTTGTAATAAGCCCCCATGAGTCTACCTCTGAGATGATCTAAGGTCTACCTACTAAAGAATAGACTAATAAAATCCGTGCGTCTGCATTATTGGACTCATCCACTAGTATTATCCTCTTCAAGCTCTAACTATTCAATTCAATACAATTCAAAACATTTTTGCTTCATGTTAGTTTAGTAGATCTTAAAATTAAAATTACAGTAGTTTAGTATTACTTATACAAAAACATCACTGTGTTTCTGCACTTTGGTCACTGATTGCACAATTTCATTAATAAATAAATAATGCTGGACTTTTTCACACAGCATCATCTAGCCCCAAAATAAGCAGAGCTTGTGTTATGGGTACTAGAATGACTGATAAACTACTTATATACTTTTTGTTTATACATACATACATATTATACATAGAAACACCCAGACCCGGGACAAATATCTGTAGGTCATACAAACATTTGTCCCGCGGCGGGGATCGAACCCGCAACCTTCTGCGTCGCAGGCGGACCTTCGCCCACTGCGCCACAGAGGGCGTCATTAGGTAAAGCACACTAACCTAACCGGACTACTTTTCTTCTTTGCTTCAAACCTACTTAGCTCAAGACACTTACAGGTTTAGTTGGTTCAGGAACAGGTGTCGGTACCAAGGGTGGAGCTGGTACACCTTCGCCACCTCCCGCCTGCATTTGGACTTGATCTGCCTGAAATATTATCTTGAATTAAGAATGTTGCATGACACTATTTAACCTGCAATTCCCCCGTCCCGCGCGCTCTCACTGCACTCAAGGCTCTTCTCGACCCCGAGCCCGATAGCTTGTCCAAAATATTGACTGCATGTTTATATTTCTGTGTGCGTCTTTCTTAATTAATTGTTATAATTATCTTATATTGTGTGTTTTGTATATTATCTTTAATTTATGTACTTAATTCTGATTTACTTAAGCAATGATTATGATTTTTTTTCTATATTTTCCTATCTGTTCTCTTTAATTAATAATTAAATTAATTTAATTTAAATTAAATACCGTGTTAATTAAAGTAAAAATTAAATAATAATAATAATGACACTCAAACCTACTCTAAGCCGTAGTGGCCCGCCTGATGCAAGGTTCGTAGTAGGTAGAATTGCCAAGCTTTCAAAGTTTTCTCAGTTGTCTAGTACCTAGTAACTACTGAGTAAGTAAGTCCAACGCAAAGAGATATTGTGTACTGTAAGTCTGTAAGTTTATAAGTATGTAGCTACATTTTGATTAAATGATGTTGATGAAATCAATGAAAATAAACCGAACGTGTAAACAACATTGTAGGTACTGTAACGATCTCGATTTTAATACAAAACATTATTACTGTAAGAAATAGTTTTCATCGCTCACATTAATTAGGAATGTTTATTAGCCCTACTTGAGAGAGAACTCTTAGTTTCAAGTATTAGGATATCTTGGTTTTGCGATGTTCACAAGCCAATAAATAACGATTCTAAATTTCACGTTCAAGTGCGTTGGCGACGATAGTTTTAAGTTTCTTGGAATTAAGAGGTTGTTTTTATGTGTCTGTAACTGTGGGAAGTTTGAGTTAAGGTTTTAGCTAATTAGGCTACGCCCTTTATTTTTTATGAGCTCGAATATTATAAAGCTATTGGTGAAACGTGTGAGGAATGGTTACTAGCCACACCTTTGCTTAGGGAAGGGATGAGAACCACAAAATCACGGGACGCAGGAGATTCGAGACAGACGATCGGGGGTGAGACGGTTGGGCGTTAGGCCACCAGGGTTAAGAAGTCGGGGATAGACGGACGGTTGTACTGAGTATGCATGCAGACTCATCAGAGTTAGATAGAGAGATCTGAAAGTTCAGACAGATTGTCAGGGAGTTGTAAAATGAGAATCAAGTGTAGTTGAAAGTAATAGAGTCAGTGTTATTTACAATTAAATCAGTCTAAGTATATTTCTAGATTTGAATTAATAATTAGATTCAGTGAACCAATTCGGTAATGTATTTTTAGTATAAGTGACAGATAGGAGGCTGCTATTTCTTTTACAGGTGCAGAATTACTTATATGAATTTCCACAGGTTTTGTTCTGGTTCATTATTTTCTATTTATAGTGGTTGATAATTATGTTTCTTTCTAGGGTCGCTGTAATCGAGAATTTATTAGTTTATAAGTTAATTTACGCATGATATTTTACTTAGAATTCCACAGCGAAGCTGAGAACGAGATGACTGACTTTAGATGACGTTGACGTAATCCTATCCTCTCCTAATCACAATTATGAATTTAGTGCAACAAACAAACTAAACAAACACTAATTTCAACACTAGAATCTTTATCTCTTATTATTTCTTTGGTTAGAGATTTATGGGATAAAATCGTAGTGCTTGGATGATGCTGACGATTCCTTTCCAGCTATTGACCTGCGGATTTTTGATATGAAGTATGGTCGGAATAGCGTAGTTAGGAAAATCGCAGTTATGGTTTAAGCACTTCGTTCTTGTTTAAATCTCAGAGATCTAAGGTTTATTTATTGCGTATTTTTCAGGTAGATTAGATCTATTAGGTATAAAATCTTAGTACTTGGGGATGGCTGGCGGTTTCCGGTGACACTGCTTACGGGCAAGAGTGAAGCTGTATTGAACACGTGGCCATGACCGAGTTCTTTGAAACCTAATAGTTTCTAACAATAAATGAATCTGTCTTTGTTAGATTGAAATCAATAGGATTTCAATGTAGGAAAATATAGGCGCCTTCCTTCCCTTTCCTCTCCTCACTGACGCGTAGGGCAACCGCTGGGTCGCGCCAGTTCGACCGGCCCCGGTCGATGGGAAACATAGGGCCAAATCTAGACTATTCCCCATCTCTACATCGGAACAAGCCATGAACCTGTGGTGTGAGAAGCTTTTTATGTGTTTCGTCATTGCTTGTCACCGGTTAAGATAGATTCTAGTTGCGCAGGTTATAAACTAAAATTTATTTTGGTTTCTAAACTGCGTATGAGTCGGGGTTGTTCATATCTCTTTAAATTTTATTTGACTGACTATTCATTGAATCACTTAGGACGACTTGACTTTGATTAATTTAACTTTACTTTAGAGTATTTTAACTGTATGACTTCTTTATGGTTGATTTATAATATGTGTTGCATGAATAAATAAATTAATTTTGATAATTCACTAATGCAAACAATTTGTTTCCCTTTCAGCTCGCCGTGCACCAAATCTAGTTTAGTTAATTTAGTTTATGATTCTTAATTTCAACTGTATTTTAAATTCACAATTCGGGTATTAAACTTTTGTCCTGTTCAATACTTAACATACTTAGGTATTGTTCATTAGAGTTCAGAAATTAATTGTAGATTGATGTCACTTTAGTTCTAAGAATCAGTATTAAATGTATTTATTGACGTAAATTATATTTTATTTCACTCCCATGACTTTCACACTATTAGGAACAATTATTTCTAGACGAATACTTAGAGTTTCCACTGATAGGTAGTTTTCTTTAGCTTCAGATCTATTCCAATTATAGCTTAAGGTGGGGTGGTGTTACAGTGGCGCCGCGTGACCAGGATATAGGCCATTAAATATTGAATTATTAATTTAATTCAATAGCCTGTAAAAAGATTTTGGGTTACTACAACATTTAAAACACAACGTAGCGTATCTAGACGAGATCATGTGCCAAACTTAAAATGTGAAAGTCATTGAGTGAAATAAAAAATAGAAATTGTTAACAATAGAACAGGGCAGACATAAAACTCTTGCATTCATGAAGGTTATTTTTATGGGTTAGGAGATTGTGCATTTGCAGATGTTTGTCTATTTTTTGTTGGTGTCCTTTTGTTTGACTAAAACAAAGACAGACAGTTTAAAATAATTTTATGAGATATACGAGCACACGTGCAGTTTGGTTTTTATTGGTTTTGCACAATTTAGGGATAGAATGTCATTATTTTAGGATATTATTTTCATTTGTGACATTTTGTTACTAAGCAGTACTTAAAGGGATAAGTAGGCTAGGGGCGTTTTTATATTGGTAGAGATAGATTATAAGAGGCCTAGGGATTAGGATGATGCTAGCAAGGTCAGTTTAAATAAATAGGTGTATTTATATACAGATAAGTAGATGAGGTTTGTCGTTGGATGTTTGTTTTAATCTAAAATATTAGGCAATAGTCAGGTTGTAGATAGGTATGTTCGTTTTAGTTAGTGATCGACTCTGATAATAGATGTTTAGGTCACCTGAAAGTTTTTTTTTTACTGTGGTTTTAGTAAACAGGTTATTTCAGAGAAAGAGATAAGTTAGGTATAGGTTTTTCGTTTTTAGCCAACAAGTTAATGTGATTTCTAGATAATAAGGCACAGGGCAAGTTGTTCTAAACAGTCAATGTTTACCTTTATAGCATCGAATTTTGTATTAATGCAAGAATCTTAGGGGCGTAAGTTTTTATTATTCAGTAGCTGATTGTTTTAGAATTAAATAACGGAAGAGAGATGATATAAGAGCTATAGTTAGACCAGACAAAAGGTCGTAGGGGTGTAGTCTATAAAACTTTTTCATGAATCATGTTTATTCACATGTCGTTTCATTTTATATATTTCAGTTCGTTGAAAACATCGTGGGGGGGGGCATAATTTGAGGCATCGTGAGGACCGAGGTTTTGAGACATCGTGAGAGCCGTCTCGTTTCGAGGAAGAGCAGCTTCGGTTCTGCTGGGGTAATTGATATCTGCTCCGAAACAATGTCCTGAGCTAAGTAGACTTGTATTATGCTTTTAGATACTGAGTATAATGTTCTTGTTAGTTTGCCTGTCTGTGTGTTTGTTTAGAGGCGGTATTTCATGTAACATTTCAGCAAATTTTAAAGTTCACTAGATAGTTTTTTAATCAAATACTAGGCTCTTATCAGATTGATTACTAAGGTTCTCAGAAATTATAGAATTTAACATAAGATATCGAAACGCTGAGAGCTTTGTGAGGACCGTATAGACATCTTGAAGTCATTTAAAAAAACAACGTGGAGTTTTTTAAATAGTCTTTCAGTAAATGCGTTTTTTTTTATTTTATCTAGGTTATACAGAAATTGAATTTATGTATCTATACGTAAGTTATTTTGTCTCGGTAGAACAAAACCTCACATGTCATATTTAGTATCGACCAACACTTCATTTTGATGAGATTTATAAAGGATTTTTAGAATTAGGTACTTTTGTTTGTCAATATGTGAAACTGGGTTCGATTCCCAGATGTCAGTTAACATTAATTATTGACAACAGAATAAGCAAAAATTTAACTAATGTGTGTATATTCATAAGTTTAGGTCATCCAATCTGAAATATAGGTGATATTATGCCTCGCATAGTATCGGATATTAACTTTTTTTTTGAAGGTTTGAAGGGATTTTTACTATTGCATTTTTGTTTGTCAATAATTGAAACTGGGTCCGATTCCCAAATGTCAACAAGTTTTGTTGGCAAACGTAACTCGTAACGTAAACTCTGTCTAGCTTTATAATCTGAGTTCGATTCCCAGATGTTTGTAAGCCTTATCGTATCTTTGATTCTGAATGTATGAAATAGTCAATTGTGTTGATTAAAATAGAAACATCAACCCGTGGTCTTTTTAATGGAATTTGGGTTCAATTCCCAAATGCATCGGTTAAATTGTTTACTAATAAAATAAAATAATTCAAGATCTACATTTTCAGGTTATATTTTATTATACTGTTATTATTACATTAGGTACTAGTGTATTATAGTATTTGTTAAGTATAAAACTTAGTGTAGGGCAGATAAAAGACATCGCTGAATATTTCAGAGATCGTTTTAGTTATTAAAGTGAATTTCTTTCAGTTTTCTTGGTTATCACCTTTAAAAACTTCAATAAATTCAAGGGGCGACTGTAACGATCTCGATTTTAATACAAAACATTATTACTGTAAGAAATAGTTTTCATCGCTCACATTAATTAGGAATGTTTATTAGCCCTACTTGAGAGAGAACTCTTAGTTTCAAGTATTAGGATATCTTGGTTTTGCGATGTTCACAAGCCAATAAATAACGATTCTAAATTTCACGTTCAAGTGCGTTGGCGACGATAGTTTTAAGTTTCTTGGAATTAAGAGGTTGTTTTTATGTGTCTGTAACTGTGGGAAGTTTGAGTTAAGGTTTTAGCTAATTAGGCTACGCCCTTTATTTTTTATGAGCTCGAATATTATAAAGCTATTGGTGAAACGTGTGAGGAATGGTTACTAGCCACACCTTTGCTTAGGGAAGGGATGAGAACCACAAAATCACGGGACGCAGGAGATTCGAGACAGACGATCGGGGGTGAGACGGTTGGGCGTTAGGCCACCAGGGTTAAGAAGTCGGGGATAGACGGACGGTTGTACTGAGTATGCATGCAGACTCATCAGAGTTAGATAGAGAGATCTGAAAGTTCAGACAGATTGTCAGGGAGTTGTAAAATGAGAATCAAGTGTAGTTGAAAGTAATAGAGTCAGTGTTATTTACAATTAAATCAGTCTAAGTATATTTCTAGATTTGAATTAATAATTAGATTCAGTGAACCAATTCGGTAATGTATTTTTAGTATAAGTGACAGATAGGAGGCTGCTATTTCTTTTACAGGTGCAGAATTACTTATATGAATTTCCACAGGTTTTGTTCTGGTTCATTATTTTCTATTTATAGTGGTTGATAATTATGTTTCTTTCTAGGGTCGCTGTAATCGAGAATTTATTAGTTTATAAGTTAATTTACGCATGATATTTTACTTAGAATTCCACAGCGAAGCTGAGAACGAGATGACTGACTTTAGATGACGTTGACGTAATCCTATCCTCTCCTAATCACAATTATGAATTTAGTGCAACAAACAAACTAAACAAACACTAATTTCAACACTAGAATCTTTATCTCTTATTATTTCTTTGGTTAGAGATTTATGGGATAAAATCGTAGTGCTTGGATGATGCTGACGATTCCTTTCCAGCTATTGACCTGCGGATTTTTGATATGAAGTATGGTCGGAATAGCGTAGTTAGGAAAATCGCAGTTATGGTTTAAGCACTTCGTTCTTGTTTAAATCTCAGAGATCTAAGGTTTATTTATTGCGTATTTTTCAGGTAGATTAGATCTATTAGGTATAAAATCTTAGTACTTGGGGATGGCTGGCGGTTTCCGGTGACACTGCTTACGGGCAAGAGTGAAGCTGTATTGAACACGTGGCCATGACCGAGTTCTTTGAAACCTAATAGTTTCTAACAATAAATGAATCTGTCTTTGTTAGATTGAAATCAATAGGATTTCAATGTAGGAAAATATAGGCGCCTTCCTTCCCTTTCCTCTCCTCACTGACGCGTAGGGCAACCGCTGGGTCGCGCCAGTTCGACCGGCCCCGGTCGATGGGAAACATAGGGCCAAATCTAGACTATTCCCCATCTCTACATCGGAACAAGCCATGAACCTGTGGTGTGAGAAGCTTTTTATGTGTTTCGTCATTGCTTGTCACCGGTTAAGATAGATTCTAGTTGCGCAGGTTATAAACTAAAATTTATTTTGGTTTCTAAACTGCGTATGAGTCGGGGTTGTTCATATCTCTTTAAATTTTATTTGACTGACTATTCATTGAATCACTTAGGACGACTTGACTTTGATTAATTTAACTTTACTTTAGAGTATTTTAACTGTATGACTTCTTTATGGTTGATTTATAATATGTGTTGCATGAATAAATAAATTAATTTTGATAATTCACTAATGCAAACAATTTGTTTCCCTTTCAGCTCGCCGTGCACCAAATCTAGTTTAGTTAATTTAGTTTATGATTCTTAATTTCAACTGTATTTTAAATTCACAATTCGGGTATTAAACTTTTGTCCTGTTCAATACTTAACATACTTAGGTATTGTTCATTAGAGTTCAGAAATTAATTGTAGATTGATGTCACTTTAGTTCTAAGAATCAGTATTAAATGTATTTATTGACGTAAATTATATTTTATTTCACTCCCATGACTTTCACACTATTAGGAACAATTATTTCTAGACGAATACTTAGAGTTTCCACTGATAGGTAGTTTTCTTTAGCTTCAGATCTATTCCAATTATAGCTTAAGGTGGGGTGGTGTTACAGTACCTACTTATTTAATTTATATTTCTGGAGGTTACAACTTATTTATAAGTTGTAACATCGCAAATCCTACGGCCAGTCGCATAAAATAATTTGCCAAATACGACACAGCCGCTAATTTTCAAAATAAACTCGTGAATTTAACCTAGACATGCAAAATTCGCTGAACAAATGTTAATTTAGAAATGGGCCATGTCTGCGCAGTAATTGCTTAAACGAATCTCAGTCTAACCGACTTTGCTTAATTGTGTAAGCATGAGTTTAATTTCTACAATGTTTGCGCTATTTTCTTGGAAACTAAGCAGGTAATTAGAAGGTTAGGTGTCTCACCAGGTAGGTACGGTACGGTAAGGTAAGGTACCTTACCATAAGTTAGTGTAGGTAGATAAGTACCTCCCCCCCGATGGATTCCAATCTTGACGCGATGGGGGGGCTTAGTAACCGTGGTTTGGAGGCCCACGGTGAAGCGAAAAGGAATCCCAGGCGGGGACGCCCTGGTGGCGTCTGGCGGGTAGGGTCGCGGGTGAAGAGGCGTGTCGGTGTTTCGTTGCCGCTCGCCCTATCTCCCGCGACCCAACGGTGGCGCACCGTAAGATGCGTCGGCGGCGGGGCCGCAGTGGAAGAGGAGTGTCGGTGTTACGTTGCCGCTCTCCCTGTCCTCTGCGGCCGTTTTTGGAGGCTTCTCCACGCGCACCTCTTTAATTAGAGTGCGCAGTGGACGAAGGGAGCGGAGAGCTCTGGTGGTGAGTAGCGGACGCAAGGTGTGGGGGCACCTTCGTCCGCCTTGCACTACTCACCACTATGCGGGGCCGCCTTAAGGGCGGGGATCGCCAGAGGGGGACTGGACGTAAAGGCTGTGCCGGTTTCCCAGACCCCCTCCATTCCAGGCGACGCCGGAATGACGCTGGGTCGTTTAGTGGGTATACCGGGAGTCCCCGGGGAGTCCCACATACCCCTCTCGCCCCCCGGCGGAGGGGATGCGTAATGCATTTTTCCCAGCGAGAAAAAAAAAAAAAAAAAAAAAAAAAAAAAAAAAAAGGTAGATAAGTACCTAGTAGTAGTTATGTAGTCTAGTACTTAACGTAGGTCATCAGTAGGTACCTACCTACTTACCTACTACCTAGTCTTAGGGTCTTATCGCCCACTTAGGTAGACACACAACAAATCTACGGTCTAGGTAACTGCCTACCATCGTCCTCACAGACATCAGAAATAAGATCACCCATAAGAACCAATAAGGTAGATAGGTATTTCATTTCTTACAATAGATATGAACCGTTCAGTGAAAAAAAATAGCGTATTGACTAGCAGCTTCGTGCGTTTGCCTCAGGGCAGAGCGTGCGTTTGCAGCAGGCGAGCCACGTCCTGACTACACTACCGAGGAGCCTGGCGCCCTCGCGACGCTGCTCGCTCAGTCAGTACGCTCAGTAGGTACGCAATACATTCTAAAATACCTTGTTCATGTTGCAGATTAAAAAGGTACACAAACATGCACGCGTATCTCGGGTTATAGGTATAGGTATTTGAGAAACAGGAGTTTTATTTCAATACCCTAGGTCCTAGACACAGATCCCTACGAAAAATATAAAGAACACGGTACCCTGAGAGAAAAATATGGATGCATTTTGAAACTCATTAATTTTACTCCGTCATTGTCCGTGTCACGTATCCTGGTCCATATGGATTTCATGTTTGAAATTTACAGATTTAATTTCAATCTCTTCACATGTGCCGATAGCAACGAAATAAATAGAGCGGGAAAAATGAAAAATGTCAAAATCCCAAAACTTTCACTCACCATAATTTTACTATGTAAAAGAGGTTTTAATTAAATGTATTCAACAAGTCCGTATTCACTGCACTTGCTACGTCGGAACACTGCTGCTGTAGTTGAACTCCATCTATTTCAGGAGTACAGAAACGGTGTTACAAAAATAGAAAGTATCTCAGCGGGATCGCAAGTCATTTACTTACCTACCAAATTTTCCCGCGTGGATTTCAATTTACTTAGGACATTAATACGCAAAACTTCATGAATATTAAAAATGTTAATGTTTTGAGATTAAAAATATAGTAGGTATTAGGTATATATAATAAGGTATAAAATAGAATAAAGTTTTATTTTCTCCACATCATATAAGTAGGTACAACAGTTACAAGAGGTAGGTTAGGTAAGTAGTTACGTAGATAAGTTACCTACAAATTAGTAAAATAGGTAAGACAAGAACAAAATAGGAAGAGGTTAATAAATAGGTAGGTACGCACAACCCAACCGACCGATCTTTATCTCTCTGAAGTTAGATGCACTAACCGATTGAGCAGGTTTGCGCAAGTAGGCGAGATAGCACGATGCAACAAACTAAGCGAGTGAGCGAGGCAGCTATACAACGCTGTCTTCATCTTTTGGGCTTCTTCAAAAATGGGTTCTGCGCAGGCAGCTACTTCAGAGAGCTAAAGACTGGCCGCGGCTTACGCGTTACGTGCTGTGAGCACAGAACACTATTAGTTAGGTACAGTACCATATATATAGGAAAAGGTACCATGCTAAATCTATGTACAGTACAGTTCGCCGGACGGATCTAGGCATTCATGAAGTTAGCCGATTGTCTGCGCAGAACACAATTTTGTATGAAATTCTGCCAATGCCAAGTTTTAATATTCATATTCATGTCATGTCAATTTGGTTTATACTCGTGATACACGCCCGGCGGCTTGTCTCTTCCATAGAAATATTATATAGCTCTCTAGGTCTCTTAGAGCCACAAACCAAACCTATCTGAACCCAAAGGTGGCCAAAAGAGGAACTAACGAATTTTAATCTAGAATTTTTTTTTGCCAACATCAAATGCGTTAACTGCGCCTCTCTCTCCCGGTACTACCATAGGGTACTAGTACTACATCATTAATTCTCTTCAAAACTCCTATGTTTAGGTCATTCATTGCAAAACTCTCCCGTTTTTGGCATTTGAAGTTGACACTGAGTGCTCGCTCGGTGAGTTTCACGTCAGTGTCATCAGACAGGCAAATGAATGACACTGACAGCGGTTTGTTTTCTTTCTGCGCTACAACAGCTTGTCAACGGGATTAATAGTGTTCTGTGCATATCACTAACGCAAACCAAAGTTCCCAAAGTCTATAAAACAAACAAACTTTAGTTTAGGATCGTATCTTTCGAAGGATCTGTAAAAAATTATTAGTAACGGCTTGTAACAAACACCCAGCTGGTAAGCAATAGACTAGTAAAAATAATTTTCCTACTATTCAATCATCTCTGTTCTACTCTCTTATTTTTATTTTCAGTTGTAGATAGTCATGACATCAGAAAAGAATGCCCAGGTAGGGCAGGCCCGTGAAGCTTTCCAAATGATGTACCAGATATCCCAGCTGCTATGCACTGGTTTAGATGCCGAATCTCTCTCCATTTGTATCAGACTATGCGAGTTGGGCGTAGAGCCTGAAGTTCTCGCGCGAGTCATCAAGGAAATCAGGAAAATGGGAGAAACTGCCGCTCAGGGCAAGCCTACAAATCTACAGTCATAGTATTAGAGATAAGGACAATTTGTGATTAATTGACAGTGCTTCCATGACTGTAAACTTGTCCCAAGGCACAAATTGTCTAGATTGGATGATTGAGCTTTATCCAATCTTATTCCATATTACACAGTATATTTTTTCTTCTTTTGTCATTCTTCAGTGTAAATATATATGCCATCTTGTTTGAAGTCTTGTGAAATATATAAGAATGATTTCCATCCAAGATTCATGCTAGGACTAGGTTTATCTGCTAATAAGTTCTTCTCAATTACCATATTTTAGACTAGGTAGATAATAGTGATGAATGTATAGAATTAAACACAATAGATTAAAAAAACCTTTTATTAAACAACTATGTTCACAGTTACACATTTCATAGAACAACAGTATGAAAAGTTTGCTTGAACCAAAACTTCATTTGATAAAAGGAAGATGGTTTACCTATCTAGAGATGGGACGTAACCTTTAGATAAAGCATAGCAGGCAAAAGTTTCATGTAGTGTCACATCAACTCATGGGAAACAAATAATTAAGTTGAATGCAACAAGTGATGTACTATGAAATGTGCACAAAATTAAAATAATTTTCGATAAATTAATCAGGCATTGAGCTTGGAACAATAATGTGCATTAAAAACAAATTATAAGAGCCTAATGATCAATGCTTCAAGGTAAACTTGACAAACTTAGGTTCTAATTGTGTCAAATCTAGAGCATGACAATAAGATTCCCTTCATACAAAGTTGGATTTGGTACAAAGCCCTGTACAAAAATATCCTTTCTATTGCACATTTTTACAGAATGTAATTCAATCAATGATTCTATAGTGATAGTGTTACAAGTAGTGTAAGCAATCAGCACGGGACTGAGAATATCACAGATGCTTATCACCAACTTGCTAGATGTCAAGGAAAATAAATACTAATTTGTATGGTTTAGTGCCTCAAGGCAAGATTGTATCTTTAAACATTTTCTAATCTGGATTGTACAGTGAATTTCAGTTTCTCTTTAATAAATGTTTTTAAAACTAATATTGTATTGATAAAAAAACTCTCTTATGAATGGGAATGATAGGGAACATGCTATATTCAAGCCAGGGATACACTAGGGGGCAAATGGAGAAACATGTTGCCGAACATCCCTCAACAACTACGTAGAACATGCCGAAGTGAATGTCGCGGAACATTGTGTTGACCACACTAGTCAGTGTTTATAGAAATGTCGCCCGAGGAGGTTGTGGCTATCGGTATCATTTCCCCACACTAAAGCCATGTGAGGCACGTTGCGTACGCGACTACACTTGGTGACAAATGGCGCGACACTGACGCGACACACGTGCGCTCGCTCTCGAGGCGGGAGCAAGCAACATGCCCCGCGTCACGTACACGGCATGTTGCGGGACAAAATGCAACGTTGCAGCATCACGTAAATTAAGTGTTGCGCGTCATGTTGCGGGACAAAATGTTCCATAGTGTATCCCTGGCTTCAAATTATTTTATTAACAAAAGAGTAAACTGATTGAACTGATCTTAAAATCAAAAAGAATTATTGTGTCTTTACAATGGGCAAAGTCTGGCCATTATGAACCTAGTCTTAGGTATCTTTATAGGAAAAGAAGAATAAGTTAGTTACCGAATTGAACTATCATGTTAGTTTATCTAAAATTCAGGTAATTGCTGACCTCTATCCTAGCAAGTGCAAGCAAGACAGAAATACCAAAAATATTTATGTCCCAGCAACTCTGATGATAATGCCCAGACTAGTAGTTATGATATATTTATTTATAGCTAATCAGTACTGCTCTATGAGAAAAATTCTGCTGTCAACTGTACAATCCTAAATGACTATGATTATTGGAAAGAGGGATTCTGTGCTTGGTTCTGGCCGAGAACTGAGGGGTCCTCGAAGATGGGCCGTGGCTTGAACTGCTCAGCTGTTAGACGAGTGAACATTATACCAATTCCTTCAATGAGCGCTAGGAGGATACCTCCTACTAGGGCACTTCCTGCCATTGCTGGGACACCTGAAATAATAAACAACATGAAGGGACACTGTGGGATACTTCTAGAATAAATTTCTAGATTCTTGCATGCTGAAACCCTCTTCATAACATCTATAAAAAAGCTTTCAAAACATGGCTTGTAAACTTTTCTTACCATTTCTAGCTGCAAGTATTCCTCCTGTGAGAGCACCACTCATTATAGAGTTCCAGGGGTCTTCCTTTTGTCTCATGTATACTAATGAACAGTCAATGGTTGAGAACATGCCGCCCCACACTGCAAAATTGCCACCAATAACGGGTGACCTCTCCTTGACTGCTGCTAAACTGCCAAGCTACAATCATAACATTATTGTTTGTGGTTGATAATAAGTTACAATATAGTGATGAGAGCTTAAGGTCCTGGCTTACCATTTTTCTGCTGAACCCAACTGGTGCATTTCTAAAACCTTTTATTGAATGGAAGATACCTCCCCCAATGGCCCCCATGATGAAAGCGCCGCCTGAATCATCAAGAATCCTCCACGGGCAGGGTTCTCTTGTGTATTCATCCATTTTGTATTGATTTTACAGCCCTGGAACACCCGTATTAGATAATTTTATAACCTCGAAAATATCACTGGCTAACAACACTAGCTAATCAACGTACAATACACACTTTTATCAATTTAGAACACTGTTTATTTCACTTGATAGTTCTTTATATTATGTTATTTATTTTCTACAGAAACTACGAAATTACACCATGTTTGAAGATCATATTTTTACACGAGCGAAGGAAGAGAGAGAGAGTGGGGAAATAACCTCCACAGATAAAAAAATAAGCACTATGACTAGTAGTAAATTGCTGTCAAAGTCAATGTTATTTGTATAAGTTGTCAAAAATGACAGAATATTAATAAATGAAAAAAAAAGTCAGCCCAGCCAGCCCAGAGCACAGAGCGTGAGTGGTGAGAGTAATTTTTATTCTTTGCCCAGAGCTCTCTGTATTCTGTGCCCAGCCCAGAGAAATGTTCTGTGCCCATAGTGAGCCTGCCCATTACTCTGAGACTAAATCTCTATGCTCTGAGGCCTTCTGCGCCAGTATCCCTCCCGTGGCGTCTGTGGCCTGCCCAGAGTCATTGTGTTTTGTTCTGTGCTGTGGCCTGCCTGCTCGCTGCTCGAGGCCTGTCCGCCCCCCCTGCCCCAACAAAATAAAATAAACAAAACAAACTAGGTAGGTACAGAAAGAAATCTAAAACCTAATAATCAGTAAAAAGGAGAGGAATGACGATTCATAATATTTATATATTCGACCGCTATGGAACACTCTTGTATTACGGAGAATGGAATAGAACAAAACAAGCTGGAATGTCAAGGGAAGAGGTGAGTCTAACTGATTCAGAGATCTTTCATTTTCACATGCTAAGAACAGACACTTCCCTTTCCTATTCATCATCATCATCCACAGCCCGATCTAGCCCACTGCTGGGCATAGGCCTCCCTTTGTTCGTGCCATCCAATTTTACCATGCTAATCCCATCCATCTACGACCCACAACCTTAGTTATGTCGTCTGCCCATCTCGCTGCCGGACGTCCAATGTTTCGATAGCCTTCTCTTGGCCCCCACAATTAAGGCCCTACTCCAATGGTCATCACCTCGCCTCGCAACTGCCCAGTTCCATTTGAGTTCCATAATGCGGATCCCAACATCCTGAACTTTAGTATGTTACCTTTCCTATTAGCTAATCTTAATGTTAGATAGTTGAGTTATCTATTGACTTTCTTTTTACAGGAAGGGAAACTTATGTATGGCATGCTGTTCTCCATAAAGTCTTTTGTTTCAAAAATATCTCCACTGGACCCTAAAGATGGATTCATGCACTACAAAACCTCTAAATACACTCTGCACTGCCTGGAAACACCATCTGGACTCAAGTTTGTCATGAACACTGATAACCAGGCACAAGGTGTCAGAGAACTCTTGAAGAAAATATATGCAGAGATCTATGTGAAATATGCAATAAGAAATCCACTTAATGTGATCGGAGAACCAATAACTAGTGAACTATTCAAGAACAAATTAGATGCTTTCATCAAACAAACTCCTAACTTTGCTGTAAGAGCATCTTGATAAGGCTGTTCTATACTTTCTAAAGTGTATTATCTCTGAATGTATCTACACTTACTCTTTACTCAATAACATTCTGTCTTCACCTGACAGCATGTTATTGAGTAAGGAGCGAGTGATTGTTAAATTACTTTAATTAAGTTCTAACCGGTTGTGTCCGTTTAACAACCCTGTAATGTAAATATCGTAAATAAAGAGTTCATAAGAAAAGAGAGGTTTTGCTTGTAGCTACTTACATAAGCAGAGTAACTTTTTTAGAAGGCATTAATATCTGTTTAGCTGTAAGAAAGGTCAGAAAAATAGGTATTGGGTTTCTTTTATTTCAAAAAATTGGTTGTCTGTAAAGTCGGTTTACTGAGGATAGTTGAACGTGACAACGTCTACGCATCGCTCACTCAAGTAGGAGAGAGACGGATGTCGAACGCTGCCGAACGCAAAGGCCGATTGTGCTTCTTTGTCGCTCGTTCCGCGCTCTCGCTTGCATTGAAGTGCAAGGCGTTATTAGTATTTATATGAACAAAAAAGAAAAGGGCTTTGTCGCTGAGCGACTATACCTATATATTATTATTCTCTTTGGACTATACCGCCCAATCAGTAACATCTTGCTTGGCCAGTCTTCTTCTTCTTCTCTCTCACTTCACTTCTTACATGGTTTTTACCATAGATTTAGCATGGTACCTTTTTACCCTATATATATGGTTTTTACGGAGTATGAAGAACTTGTATTTTAATTAAGAACTTTATTGTACCATGCTTCACGCAAATAAATGAATTCTATTCTATTCTATTCTTTACCCTTAGATAAGTTTTTACCGTGTTGTGTTGTGGGGCGCGTTCGTTTTGATCATAGATTTAGATTTAGCATGGTACCTACCTTTTTGGTTTTGATCATAGATATGTTTTGATTTGATAAATGAATGAATAAATAATGAATCGAACAGGGACTCAACTTTCAAAGTGATCCCAGCGGTCCTACTGAATAAATGCTATTTGACTTTGACTTTGACTTTGACTGAAAGAATGACAGTCCGATTGATTTGATTGATTGTTTTTTTCATTCGATTCGTTTTGTTTTGTTTGTTTGTTGCGTTTTTGCCTTGTCAACAAAATAATTTTCGTTTTCTACCACTTTTTCCTTTATTTTTTGAATTAATTTGACACAAGTAGATACATTCCTACAGGCCTCTGTATAATGGCTTCAGTTTTCTTGCTTAGAAATCTGTTGAATCGCTGTGATGAGTGAAACCGACGACACCGATGTTCTCCTGTTGATTCCACCGAATTTCTTCCTCGTGCAGAGCTCTGGATCCGAGGATTCACTGCTAGAATCCTCTAGAACCGTTGTACATAAACCTCTTTCATGTACAGCCCAAGTTATCGGTAAATTGGTAAATCAAGTGCAAACATTAGAGACAAGGTTAGAAAGTTTAGAAATTAGTACAGATATTTCAAGTTACGGGTCGAAATCGTTACGTAAGGCTTTGGATACGACGGACAGTATCGATAGCCACAGTCTTGATCGGAAATTCTTCACGTTCCCGCGCAGACGGCGGAGAAAAACTGTTCGGAAAGAGTCGAAACGAGAACTTTCTCTTACCAGTCTAGATTCCGTAAGTACTTGCAGAAAATCCATTCCACCTCTGAATCTTGATCACGACACCTCATCTTGTTTGAAACCTATTGAAAGCATCAATGATACTAGAAGCATGGATGGTGATATCAGCAGTATTGTCTCGACTCCCAGCAAAAAGACTGACAAGTTGTTACTTAATGAAATTGATGAGTTCCTCACTAAAATAGAGTCGTATGAAAGTCCTGAGTCCAAATACAAAGAGAGTGAACATGTCACAAGCCCGGATAACATTATAAAAGCTACTGGGGACTATTTATCTCAGAAGTTAGACTCAAAAAATGAAGAAGATCATATCAAACTGCCTAGTGGACGGGTAGTCAATAGCAGCATACTTGATAAATATATTTATCTTGTCAAAAATGGAGGTTCCCCACAACCTGAGAAAACTTTACCCTCAACTAGTGGCTATAGAAATCACTTTGAAACCATCAATCGAACTATGGAAAGCACAAAACATGACAATTCTAAGCATCTAGAAACTAAATCCTCAAGTATCAGGAAGTTAAACTTTGCTGATAAAGATGTGCAACCCACTTCAACACCAAAACGAAACACACAAAACTACTTGGACACATTCCGACCTACTTCTAACAAAATCTATGATAGAGCTACAAAAGTTCTAGAACAATACAAAGCTCAGAACAGTTGCACAGAAAGCTCAAGCTACCTTCATCAAACCCAAAAGGAAGAGTTCAAAATGCCTCAAATGAGACCTTATGTTGATGAGAATAAAGATGGTATTAGAACGCAGAATAAGCTGCTGGATTCAATAGACACGGACTTGTTGAGTTTGAGCGAGCTTTGGGGAGAGAAAGCAGAACAGGAACGAGCAGACCGAGTTGACAGTCTTAAGTTAGAAGAGGAAAGACTGAAAAGAGAAGTAAGTAGGAGTCTTCTTAGTTTTGCTCCAAAACTCCTAGACTGATTTGAATAATTCTTTCTCCGTTAGAATCCTGCATTATCCCTGATGAACATAGGCTATATTTTATCCCGGGAAAGTGAAGTTTTACCGAGGGACTGCGGGAAACACCGCGATGGACAGCTAGTAATTTATATCATCATCATATCAAAAAACCCAGGCCCACATTAGTTATGATAGTACCGCAACAACCAGACTCAGAAAAACGATTTACAGATCACGCAATAATTTTTCTATCGCTACAGAACTCACCAATCTCTAGCCACTAGACGCTTGAGTGTAGCATCTCTGCAAAGCATTCCCGTGCTACTCCATTAACAGCCAAGTGTCAATAATAGAAACATAATAGCGCACTGACAAGACTAAGATATACACGCATCAGCTCTGAGAGCTGCCTGTGTATTATAAAAAAAATAAAAAATAATAATAAATAATTATTTTCATGTTTCAGCACTGTGAATCAATAATCCAGCAACTTCAAAAGAAGGTTCTAGAGCAGCAGGAGAAACTAGCTGTAGCTATCAGGGTAGACAGGTCCAAAGACACTGCCATCACGAAATTGAAGGAAGCCTGGCTCCGACTGACTGGAAGCTTGGATAAAGCGGAGGAACGGCACCGAGCAGCGCTGGAGAAGATGGTCA
Organism: Epirrhoe tristata; assembly: GCA_951394285.1. NCBI lineage: Eukaryota > Metazoa > Arthropoda > Insecta > Lepidoptera > Geometridae > Epirrhoe > Epirrhoe tristata. The sequence continues at coordinate 10,729,130 of OX596143.1, read as the reverse complement.
GAGAAGTTGAGAACTTCAGGATGGTGGCTGATGAAACTCAGAAGGTGAAATATGGTTCTTCACTGCATCACCAAGATATAGACTAGACTTTTTAGAAAACCCTAGATATTTTCTAGTTCAGTCAGAGGCATATCCAAATATTAATTTAGCACATGCCTCCTTAGTTTTGAAAATACGACTCGTTCGGCGCGGGTGGATAGTGCGATCAGCTTTTGAAGTACAATGCATGATCAAATCTATTTGAAATCCATTAAGCCTTTTCTATACCAGATGATTTATACAGCGTCAGGAGGCAACCTATGCCTACATTCAGTTTGAGATGAAATCGTTCATTACGACAGTTTTATTTAGATTTTTACAGATACTTAGTTACTTTTTTAGTGCATTCCACATGGCTATTGCACTGTTATGAAAATATCATCAAGTATTTTTCACCTAGGAATGTATCCCTGACACATAGAACTTTTATGTTTCACGCTGTACAACAATGAAAAATTGAAATAAATTAAATCTAGTGATAATACTAAAAGATACAACTTCAATAAAAAGGATTTTATCTGTTTCCTTTTTAATAAATTGAGAAATTAACATAAAAGAGCCTTGAAACAGAACCGTTCCAATGTGAAAAGTACTTCAAAAAATTTTTGAATGTTTTCAGAAAACAAACCACTTTGAAACTGAGCTCTATAAAGCCCTAGACTTAGCTCACGACTATCAAGAAAAATGCAAACAGCTCACTTTAGAAAAACATGAACTTCAAGACTCAACAGCAAAGGCTCTTGCGAGCAAGCAGGAGGTCATAGGAGGGAAAGAGAAGGAGATAGAAGTGTTGAAGGAAAATTATGAGACTGTTATGAGACTGAATAAGCAGAGTACTGATTGTGTTAAGAGTTTGGAAGATGCTTTGGAGAAGGTAATTATGTAACTTGTTTTTTTTAAACAAAATAAAAAAACACAAAACTTAAAATCAATTAGATGCACGGCTGGGATTGGAAAAAAAAACTTAGGCCTTTACATCTATATTAGATGATTTGTACTGCGTCAGGAGGCAATCCATGCCTACAGTTAACGGGACGCTGTAGTGCCTGGGACGGAATAGGCTTGCCCAGCACCTAAACCATCGTCTCTCTTAATCAGCCGCCCACAGGAAAGACGACGTCAATACGTGTGGAGCTGACTAAGCTGCAGGTTTCCTCACGATGTTTTCCTTCACCGTTAAGAGCTCGTATTATAGCGAATATAAATTTTACGAAACGAAAAATCCATTGAGGTACAGCTGGGACTCGACCTTCAGATTGAAAGTCGAGGCACAACCCCCATTCGATCAACACGGCTCATTATCGGGATTAGAACTTATGTACGATTTTCGATCACAGTCCGAAGTTGTGGCCCACAACTTGTGTCATACTATTGCGCCCACGAAACTCTATCTATCGATCCAGTACTGGGTGAATATCAGACTTTTACCAGTAATTTTAACCTTTTGCAGGAAAAATCTGAGCATGATCAAACAAAACGCAGACTGTTCGAGCTCACTCGCAAGCTACAGTCTACAGCAGATGAGACAACACTAATCGCGCAAGAGCGGGACGTGCTGAAAGAGAAGGTGAATGAGGAGCGAGCGAGATGCAACATGATGGAGCGCCAGCTGTGCGATAAGCAGAATCTGGCTAGCGAGCTGCTGAAGAACTGCGTGAGTAATACCTTTATAGTTGGTTCAGTTTAGATGGGAATTGAATGCTCTTCTGATAAATGCATGGATAGCTCATACCCTCGAAAAAAAAAAGCTTTGAAACTTATTAACTAACTAATTACTTAAATTTAGAAGATGAAGTCAAAGTCAAAAAGCATTTATTCAGTAGGACCGCTGGGATCACTTTGAAACGTCTTTGAAAACTTCGATGACTCAAGCTGACCTCTAGGCCCTGAAAAAAAAACTCACTTGACTTAGACTTAAACTCTTATTTCCTACCAGTTCAGTAGTTCAGTATATGCATCCAAAAAATCACACCCATGCAGGACTTGAACCCACGAAATTCAGCGACCCGTGCTGCGAAGCGTTCCTACCAGTAGAACTGCATTGCAATTTCCCCTGTAAACTCATTTCCAGGATACACTAGACGCAGAAACAAAGACCCTCCGCAAGCACATGGACCTCCAGAAGGCAGAGCTCAAGTCTCATTACCAGAAGCAGCTAGAAGACGCGGTGTTGAGCAAACTTCACGAGTTCCAGCAACAGCTGGACCTGGCCTCCAGGGACATGGAGCGACAGGCCCAGGATAAGGAGAATGCTGTCGTGGATACTTATAATAAGCAGATCTCTAGGATCGAGGAGCAGTGAGTTGGGCGGGCCCTAGACGATCAATTATATTGCATATACTACCAATTGTACAATAATATTGACCATTCCCTGGGGCCAGGGGTGCTAAGAATCCCAAAACGCAAAATGGACACTGATTGCTCCTTGAGTATTGACAAATTTATATATAGCCTTGCACAGGATCGCGACGTCTGGAGCCTTTGCCCAGCAGTGGGACAGCAGTGGCTTATAATAAAAAAATAAATAAATAAGGGTTAATATTGCATCATATTTTTTTGCGAAGATTGCGAAGATTGCGCAATGATTTAATGAAAGTTCGAGCGAGTTTAATTTTTATTGCATCATTTACGTCATGTAGGGTCAGTTTGTTCAATATTATTATTATATGAACAAGTCTAAAAACATTGCGCAATTGCTATTATTGTGCTATGTAATTGATCGTTTGGATTCAAAGCTCCATTCAATATATTGTACAATGTTATTGTAGGTCTAGGGGCCGCCTTAATGTTTTTTTCTTCATCTGGACCAGCATAGCGATTCATACTTCAGCGGAACTCATCCGTTGACGGAACCGGTCAGCTGTTCAACCGACAGCAACCGATCGCAGGAAACGTCAGTTTTGGATCAATTCCACGGAACGGTTTCATCGCGGATGCATTCCGCTAAAGTTTGAATCGCTATGCTGGCTGTCATCCGGTCTGAGTGACTACTGCAAAATGCCTATGCCCACTCTGGGCATGGGCATTTTGGAGTAGTTAGCCATTCACAATAAATATCGTTCATTTGAATTATTATGTGTAATTAATGCACTATCAAATGACGTTGTTACGGCTACTTCGGTCAATTCGTTTAAGAACAAACTCGACAACTACGAACTAATAAATCAGTGCTCAAAAAGATTACCAATCATGAACAATTGGACTATTTCAACACTGAGATATAGACATATCAGCAACAGACAGTCTATCATCGATAAATAAATAAATAAATAATAATTCTAAAGATATATTTAAATTTTCAGACACAAGCTGGAAGTAAATGTGTTAGAAGAGAAGCAAAGAGAGGAAATCAAACTGTACAGGCTGCAACTAGCGCAAGCCAGCGAGAAGATTGCATTGCTTGAGGTAAGAAAACGTAGCCTTAATGTGTATCATATAAAGTTTTCATTCATTCAATTGCTACGAGATTTAATTTATTAATTAATTATTCTAGTGGAATTGAAATTTTAAATCCTAATCTTCTTCTTGTCGTGTCACCAGTTCTTTCGAACCAGTGTGGTGAAAGGATTTTAAGTGCGTCTCAAAGAGGCTCCTTTCGTGCACTTGACACAATGTTTTCGAATTTAGTAGGTTCTACGACATGCCGGTTTCCTCGTGATATTTTCTTTCACCTTTTGAGAGTACCGGCATAGTGCTTATAATTTTTTCGGCAGAAAAACTCATGACTGGGATTGAACCCACGATCTTACGATCGGAAGCGGGTCACTACCACTAGACCACCAGTGCTAATGGGGCATTTACACGACACGGTCTGAGCACGACGATTAGCGTTACGATTTAGCATCGCACGCCATTTTTTCACGTGTAAACGCTCATCGTATGCGATTTGTCATAGTTAGCGCGACGCTCATCGGCACGTTCAATGGGCGGAGCTTAGCAAATCGCACGAAACATCGCATCGTGTAAATGCACCATTAATCCTAATGTCGCCTAACTCGAACTTAATGAATAAACCGATGTATTCAGAGTAAGCTGGAGTCGTTCCGCCGCCGTCGCGGTCAGCTCGCCGCGCAGCTCCACGGCGTCATGGAGACGCAGTGGCGGCAGGCGCTGCTGCTGCTCACGCACAACTCGCACGGACACAACGCCGAGCTAGATCACACCAGACATGACGCCGGTGAGATATCTATCGTTCCGCCGCCGTCGCGGTCAGCTCGCCGCGCAGCTCCACGGCGTCATGGAGACGCAGTGGCGGCAGGCGCTGCTGCTGCTCACGCACAACTCGCACGGACACAACGCCGAGCTAGATCACACCAGACATGACGCCGGTGAGATATCTATCGTTCCGCCGCCGTCGCGGTCAGCTCGCCGCGCAGCTCCACGGCGTCATGGAGACGCAGTGGCGGCAGGCGCTGCTGCTGCTCACGCACAACTCGCACGGACACAACGCCGAGCTAGATCACACCAGACATGACGCCGGTGAGATATCTATCGTTCCGCCGCCGTCGCGGTCAGCTCGCCGCGCAGCTCCACGGCGTCATGGAGACGCAGTGGCGGCAGGCGCTGCTGCTGCTCACGCACAACTCGCACGGACACAACGCCGAGCTAGATCACACCAGACATGACGCCGGTGAGATATCTATCGTTCCGCCGCCGTCGCGGTCAGCTCGCCGCGCAGCTCCACGGCGTCATGGAGACGCAGTGGCGGCAGGCGCTGCTGCTGCTCACGCACAACTCGCACGGACACAACGCCGAGCTAGATCACACCAGACATGACGCCGGTGAGATATCTATCGTTCCGCCGCCGTCGCGGTCAGCTCGCCGCGCAGCTCCACGGCGTCATGGAGACGCAGTGGCGGCAGGCGCTGCTGCTGCTCACGCACAACTCGCACGGACACAACGCCGAGCTAGATCACACCAGACATGACGCCGGTGAGATATCTATCGTTCCGCCGCCGTCGCGGTCAGCTCGCCGCGCAGCTCCACGGCGTCATGGAGACGCAGTGGCGGCAGGCGCTGCTGCTGCTCACGCACAACTCGCACGGACACAACGCCGAGCTAGATCACACCAGACATGACGCCGGTGAGATATCTATCGTTCCGCCGCCGTCGCGGTCAGCTCGCCGCGCAGCTCCACGGCGTCATGGAGACGCAGTGGCGGCAGGCGCTGCTGCTGCTCACGCACAACTCGCACGGACACAACGCCGAGCTAGATCACACCAGACATGACGCCGGTGAGATATCTATCGTTCCGCCGCCGTCGCGGTCAGCTCGCCGCGCAGCTCCACGGCGTCATGGAGACGCAGTGGCGGCAGGCGCTGCTGCTGCTCACGCACAACTCGCACGGACACAACGCCGAGCTAGATCACACCAGACATGACGCCGGTGAGATATCTATCGTTCCGCCGCCGTCGCGGTCAGCTCGCCGCGCAGCTCCACGGCGTCATGGAGACGCAGTGGCGGCAGGCGCTGCTGCTGCTCACGCACAACTCGCACGGACACAACGCCGAGCTAGATCACACCAGACATGACGCCGGTGAGATATCTATCCAGCCCATCCAGCCGGTAATACCCACTGCTGGGCAAAACCCCCTATATCACGCCACTCTCCTACCGCACCTACATTGTCGTCTGAGGCAGGTGAAATACGACGACCTTAGTGGCGCAGTGGGTGAAAGCCCGCTTGGGACGCCGGTTGCGGGTTCGATCCCCGCCGCGGGATAAATGTTTGTATGATCTGCAAATATTTATCCCGGGTCTGGGTGGTCTGTATGATATGTATGTATTTACAAACAAAAAGTATACATAATTTATTATGAAAAAGCGTAATTGCGTCAAACGGCTAGTTTCACAAATGCCTAGATCCGATGACCGTGTTGTATGTGGATTATTATCATTTATCACACATGCGCACTTCAACTGACCAATCGAAGCTCGAACGTAGAAATCAAAATCTCGCTTGAGCATTGTGCTTGATCAATTCGAGAGCGCGTGATAATGTCTAATACGCATAATACGCTAAACTAATACGCAGAGGTTGCTAGTTCGATTATGATGGGATAAATCTTTTATTTATGATCTCGCGGCATAAAAACGCAGTCATTCGCTCTGCATAGAGTTTGCTACTAACTCTAAAAACTTTTACCTATTTCCTTTACGAAACATAAACTTTATTTCCAGAAAACCCGAAAGAACATGAATTTATTTAAATTATTTTGTCAGTTTCAACCCCGGCCCCGGCGCCGGTAGCTCAAGACTACGCGCCGCCGAAGATCCCTCCGCTGTCGATGGCTCAGTTGGCAGGCCGGGCCCCGCCCGCTCGCGCCAGCTCCGGTACTATGGAGCAGGGGTTCAACTTCGAAGCGCTGAGCGATCATGAGCTACAGCATTATGTTAAACTGGTGAGTATCATTCATTGTCAGGGATATTATAGATTACCAAAAAGAGAAGAATCATTTCTGTGCTTACCTTCTACGTAAAAACTTTTGTCTAAACGCAAATGTCATTTTACTGATGGTAAGTAGGAACATGACCAGTTTTACCACTGCATTTCCACGATATATAGAATCCTCTAAATCTAGATACTTCGAAAATTTGAGGGAGTAGTCAGAGGCACCAATCCAAATACATATTCAACACATGCCCTTTGCCTTTTCAACTCTTATTTGGCTAACTTACTATCTTCGTTCCAGCTGCTAACGAAGCCTCCTAATCTGAACGGCAGCGGCGACTCCGCCCCGCGTGAGCTGGAGGAGCCGACCAGCGACCGCCCCGAGAAGGACCGGAGGGACAAGGTTAAACGCAGCTTGAACGGTAGCAAACCTCCTTGGAAGGCTTAAACTCTAGTCTAGTATAGAGGTTCGTTTCACCACTAATAAGTTTCGCGATCACTGTTCGTATTTTCATCGCGCAAAATACCTTATTTCGTTTCCTGGCGTCTGCCCGCGTTAAAACATAAACTGTTGGCAATAACCAGTGTGATTTACATTACTCAAGACATGTACTATTTGCACAAAGTGTAAAAAAAATATATTGATGATATTAATTAATTACAATTATTGGTATAGTTTCATAAGTTCACCCAACAGTCAAATTATTTTGTGATGTTGCACAGTTTAAATGTATTTTTTATCTTTCTAGAATATCTGTAATAATAGGTATATTATAGTTTAATGAAATCCCACCCCAAAACCACTCGAACATTGCATTTGAAACGTAGAAGACTGAAAATGAATTGAATGTGTTGTCTTTTTTATTACAAGTATACTTACTAGTTACTAAAGCTGCTAGGATTGGTGTAAGTTTTACATAAGAACATTCCCTATGTCAACTGTTATTCCATTTTTATATAGAAACAAAAATTGAATTTATTTTATAGTGTAAAATGTGTTTCTAAGTGAAAAAATATATTCTATCAATTTTTTATAGATTTTTTTATTTCCCACGGGTAATTTAAACAAAATTCTTTAATGTAACAATTTATTTGATCATAAATGCGAATTAAAATATACATGAACATAAAATATGATTTCTCAATACGATTATAATGGCATCACGATTTTTTACATCACTAACAAGAAAATGTACACTTACAAATATTAATCACAATTTTAACGATAAGGCAAGAAATCAATTGTTATACATAATTTCAAATAGATAAAAAAATATAATTAAATTTTGATTTGTAATAAGTATATATTTCTCCATGGCTTTAAGTTTTTTTTATACAAAGATAAATTATTATAAGTAACACATTTTGAAATATAAAACTATACATGAGTACATGCTTTCTATTCAACTTTTAAATACATTTATTTGTCATGCACGATTATAAAACATGTAGAGGCGTTTTTATTATTTATTTATATATAATTCTGTAAACCAAAAATAAAACCCATTTTGTGATTTATAAGAGTGAAAGTGATACAAACATTGCACAAAAAACATACAACCAGTCATTGCAAACTAAATCCAACAAAAATTACCAAAAATCTTTGATCATTTCATGAGTTACTTGAAAGAAGAATAACACTCGTATATACCCGAAACCCAAAACTTCATAGCTACTTTAAAACTGTTCAATGTTTAGTTTTCAATGTCTTTTTGACTGAAGGAGTTTATCTATTCAGGTTCTTTCAACTCTGAAATGAATTTCGAATATTCGTGATGGCTAAAAAACCCGTTAAAACCCGTCAACTTAATGGTATTCTATTGCACAAATAACTAGATAACAAATTGTGATGATTCTTACAAGCTGCATAGAAAAATATTGCTAGATTGCAGGCAAATTATGTAGCCCGGATCTAGGAGGCGAACAGCGATATCTGCGGCGATTCACACTTATTTGAATGAACCGATTCGATGAACTCTTCGAACTCTTTCTCTCTCTCTTCCTCTTCGAACTCTTTCTCTCTCTCTCTCTCTCTCTCTCTTCGAACTCTCAGTGAAATGTGAATCGCCGCACAGAAACGCGGAGTTTCAACGATTCGACAATAGAACAATTATAATAATCTTCTGGTATCCAACTAGCTAATCTAACATCAAGGCAATCGTGATAAATCGACCACAAATATTATTTCTCCTTGTAACTTAACTAAACAGATTGCAAAAATCCTAAAGTTTTTGATACTCTAGAACTAGAATTTCTTTAAGGTCCAAAATCCGCATGAATGAAAAATGTGTGAAGCATTTTATAGAACCTTAAGAAAAAATCATTAATCGAACCACTCATAGATCACAGCGTCTCTTCAATAGGCTTTCAAGATATTTGTGATCGATTCGTTGTAAACCATAGCTGTAACTCAGTATGTGATCCATGTCCCGCATTGAACTGGCCCTGTCAGTAACTACGCTAGCGCGGAGGCGGGTAGTGAGCTATGTTTGGGCTTGGCTTTATGAACAAACACTTTGATGCAGCCGTTGAAGTCTGCGCTTACAAGCACATGGCCGGTCTGAGAGGAAGCCACCATGCCTCCTTCTGCGTTCTTCTGTGGACAAAACATATGATTAATACTTCTTCTTGTTTTACTAGTTCTTTTGACCAGTGTGGTGAAAGTATTAAAAGAGGCTCCTATCGTGTTTAATAAGTATTTGTGTTGTTCGTAATCTATGTTGTTTGTAATTCCATTGTCGCTTTGGTGTCCCTACTGTTAAGACAATGTAATTGTTATAAATAAATTAAAAAAAAAATAAGTTTTTTTGTGATTAAATAAATAAATAAATAAATAAATTCTTTATTTGTTTCTCTCACAAATAGGTACACAAGTTGTTATGTAGAGTAAGTAAATAAATGCTTAGTTTTCTAAAACCTGTTTTTTTATGATTCTAATGAACATAATAGGATCGCACGAATGTATCTTGCAGGCATAAGACATTCCTAAGATCAAGTAATTCTAGCAAGTATCCTTTGACGATATCTACATCTGTTAGTTTAAAACTAAATAACATTTATCAGGAACATGCATAGCATCACCTGATCCCGCACAAACATTTATACCGTCGAGAATTGAACTCGCATCTTAATGGGATCTGAAAGAATCGTCGGAACCCTAATCGTATTTGATAGCGTAAATTATCCGACGAATTTGACAGACTATCGGATTAAAATACCCCTCACTAACCTACTTTTGTGTTTAAAAATGATTACTGACCGGCTCATCCTTTTCATCGTCTTCCTTCCGCGCCATCTTAGCCTCCTCCTCCCTCTCATTGATCATCCTGATCATATGATCAGGGTTTGGAGCGAAAACCGCACAGGTGACCACGGCATTATGAGCCTTAATACCCTCCCAGAAATCATTCCTATCCCTTCTCACCGACGTAAACTTCGAATAATCATGATACGTCTTCCATATGCAGATACATTGGTTCTCCGATCCAGAAACTATGTATTTACCATCGTGGGAGAAGGAAGCTTTTATTTGACTGGATACGTTGACGTAGCCTTTGTATTTGCAAGATAAGTTCAAATCTCTGAGATCATACAGTCTTATTCTGCTATCGTTGGAGGTTACTAGAATTTTGTCATCGTTAGGCATGGGTTCGATGCCACTTATTTTTCTTCCAGTTGAATTCTTCCCTCGTGTGGACCTCACGTCGATCTGTGTGTGGTATTTGAGTTGGTCTGTTGTGTAGAATATGCAGCGGCCGTCGTATGTGCCGACGACGGCGAACTTTCCGTTCTGACAGAAGTTTGCTGCGGTTATCAGTTTCGTTTTGCCGTCGACTTCGTTCCAAACTGCCACCTGAAAGAAATAGATATTGAAAAGTATATTATTATATTACTAGCTGACCCGCGCGCGCCTTCGTCTGCGCATTGTTTCGTCAACGATCTTTGGAACTGCCTTGCACAAACCCTAAGGGAAGTTTTTCAATTTATACCGAGTTTAGAGTGAATCGAATCGAGGAATAAAATTTTCCATATAAACTGGACCACCCACCCTGTATACCATTTTTCTGTCATAAGAACCTTCTCCTGACAATAACAAACACAACAAAAAAAAAATAGTGAAATCGGTCCAGCCGTTCACGCGTGATGGCGTGAACAAAGGGATATAGGGATTCATATTTATATATAGAGAAGATTAAGATTATTATCTGGCAGACGAGGACACCGGCCGGAGGGACTGTGGCTGGCGGAAATGGAGGAGCCTTTCCCCAGCATCGGGATGGTGTGGGCTATTAGTAATAACGGAGCGTTGTTTGTGTTTGTGCATGTATGTGTGTGTTTGTTTGAGCGTGTGTGTGTGTGTATAGTGTTGTTACCTTCTTATCGGGTATGTTCCAGAGCCTGAGCTTGCCGTCGAGGCTGCCGGAGAGGAAGTAGCGGTCGTCGCGCGGGTGGAACACGATAGCGGTCACGAAGTCGATGTGCTGGAAACAGCACAGGCACTCGCCACGGGATATGTGCCATAGCCTGTCAAATTAAATATTTGTTTCATAAAAACATTACACAGTGTGGCGACCTCTATCTACCATCACCTGAACTACAAGAGATGTCAATTATACAGCGACGCTACTTCGGAGCAGTACCACTAAGATGGCGCTGGGATCACAGATAAGCGGATTCCCATACAAATGATGCAAAAAGTATTGAATCCTGAATCGCGCAAACGATGTTTCTAAGCACATGTAACCTATATAGAACTATCCGACTATAACTGTCGGCCGAAAGGCCCTAAGGTAAGTGTGCCAGTTGGGCAAACCTTAGTGAGGCGAGTACTCCCTCTTTGCCATAGTATGGGGAATACCATCTACCCCCAAACACAGAAAATAATTCGTAATGCTTAACATGAAATAAGATAGTTGACATTGTCGGCTGCCTTTTGAAGAGAAAATCTAAATGAGAACTGCATTCTTAGGAACACTTGCATTGAAGCTACATCTAAGACTTTCATTAAAATGACAGTTTACCTGACAGTCTTGTCCATGGAACTGGACAGTATAAAGTAGTTCTTGGACCAGCTGACGTCGAGCAGGTCCGAGGTGTGTCCGCTGTACACGCAGAAGGGGCGAGGACAGAAGGGCGCCGCGGGGCCCGGGGGCGGCAGCTCGTCCGGGGAGGGGGGCGGAGGGGGGAACGACGCGAGGGACTCTTGCGAGGGGGTGGGGGAGGATTTCTTCTCGGCGTTGTATTTTGTTCGCATGTCCTGTTGGAGAAAGATTTGAGATGTTGCTAACTTTCGTTATTGGAATCGGAAGGTTCATTTTCGCCTTACAGTTCGCCCAACGGAGCTAGGCATTCGTGAAGTTAGCCGTTTGTCTGCGCAGTGACCGATTTTGCATACAAAATTATGTTCTGCGCAGACACTGCGAACTGTACATTTGAAATGAAATGTCTGAACACAAAATGAAATAAGGCAATATGAAAGAAAAATGAAGCTTTCACTGGAGTGAACCGTCTGATACTAACTTAACGTTATCTTTCTTTAAATGTTTTTGAGACTGTGTACAATGTGAGAAACATTTTACCTAGAGTCCGCGCCACGACTGATGTTCTTTCGGTGTGGCGCTAGTATCTATGTGTCAAGATGAATATAAATAGCGTTTTTGTTAGTTCTGCTAAAATCCGCAAGACTTCAGCCGTGGCGTACTCACCACAACTGAAGTCTCGCGGATTTAGCTCTATACTCAATCTGTAGGATATTGTCACAAAATAAATTTATTTACCCAGAAAAAGAAAGTGATACACTATTACTCCCCTAGAGGTCCCCGCACGAGGGCCTATATCGCGGGAAAGCAAAAACAAAAGACGATTTTCGAAAAATGTTACCTAAATTTTGTTGATACATCGACTCGTTAGGCCAAAGCCACCTACTACATTGTGTACTTTGTTTTTGTCTGTGTTCACACCAGGGATGTTAGGGATATCCATATCCGTATCCGAAACTACCGGATATCCGAAATAAAAAAATATCCGTATCCGAATCCGTATAAAAGTTTCGAATAATTTCGGATATAGGCAGTCTCCAAACTTGATGTTCACAATGTCAGTGCCACAATGTAACTTGTCAGGGTCATCACGTCAGGACAGTATCGTGGCCCGCTTAATATCCGAAACTATCCGGATAATCCGAAATAATTTAACATCCGTATCCGGTATAATAATTTGTAAATATCCGTATCCATATCCTTATCCGAAATTACACATCCGTAACATCCCTGGTTCACACCTTCGCAGAAGTATTGTATCGCCCTGTATCTCATGTCGACCACCTACACGACGTCTTTTCCCATCTAGTTTCGCGTTAACCCCCTTTCAGCAGTGTTTTCGAAGCCCCAGGTCTCACCTGGAACATGTGGTGCGCGTCTCTAGTGACCCAGACCCGCAGCAGTTTGTCCTGGCCGGCGGTGGCGAGCAGACGCCCGCACACACTGAATTTGCAGCACCAAACCGCGCCGCCACAACTGCCCATCTCCTGTAGGCACAACACAAGTAATGTCATTTCGTCGACAATTTAAATTGATAAAAACATCCAATCGTAATACGCGTAACTTCGTTTATTTTATGTTTCATGGTAAGATTTTGCGTAGGATTTTCTATCGGAACCAATTTCGGAACGATTTTGTTCCAAAGTGTTAATCCCGCAATTTTGGTCCAAAATTTGAATGATTACCGTCTGCCTCCACAAACTGCCCCTACGCGGTAGCAACATCTTTAAACAATAATCTTCATTTAAAAAGTTTAATCAAACATTACAATACAAACAATGCACACACACATACACATACCTGAACATGTCTCACACAACCATCAAAGTCATACGGCCCCTTGTGTGAGTTCGAAGCCTTCAGCTTAATATTATGTTCGCCCCTGACATCGTCTGCGATGTCTGCAACATCTTCCTTATGTCTTGCATGCGACACTTCCTGTGCTAGCGACTTCGCTGCGTCTACTGTTTTCTTCACTGTGCTCCCGAAGAATCGTTTTAGCCTGAAAGAGGTTTTAGATGAATGCCGCCATTTTTTTTATCTTAGTTTCATCTAAATATCAAACGATACACTTATTTTCAGGAAAAAAACATTTACCTACACACTTTTTACGATGATTTTCATATAACAACACTAAACAACAATGAATTTCATATAGCGAGTCAATAACAAATAAGAAGCGTAACATTCATTTAAACTAATTGTCTGAAAGAAAAAACTTACTAAATGATGTGTGTTTTGTCTGTGTGTGTACCTAATACCTATTTACCTGTGTAATTATAACTAATTAGTATTGTAAAAAATGTGTTCAAAGATTGTAAAAGTCACACATTATTGTAATAACATTATCGTGTCAACACATTAAGCGATCACATCAATATCACACACACAAAGCATTTTTTTAAATCACAGCAAACTTGTAATAAGTATAGATCTTTATATGGTTTTAAAAGCTATAAAGATACAAAATAACTGTGAATTACATAAAAAATAGACACTAAATTCCAAATAAACACCTAAATTCAACGTAAAATACATTAAAAATCAATAAAACACTAATTCCAGCATTAACTTGAATTAAACTTCATTTGACATCTATTAAAATGTTGCCACTTTCATTTCATCGAAAAATCATGGCAATAATGTATCAAATTAAGTTTACTTCAATCAAAACTTTAGTATCACTTTAAAAGCTGAAACACGTTTTTATTCTAAGCTTAAAAACACGGAGTCTCAAGAAGCTGAAAACACGTTAAAATTGTTACACAAAATCAAATTTCACCTGACGTTTATGTTGTCCTGAGAGTGGCTTTTCACAAATTCGGCAGCTGTCAGTCTAGATCCAACAAAATGCTTATGTATCGGTAATCTAAATATAGCCTAGGTCTTAACTAACATAGACAGAGCCTTGGGGTGGTTTAAGAACATACGAACTTAGTTATGACCAGAAGTTATCTTACTTAATTGATGGTGTTATAAGTAGTATGATGGTGTTATAAGTAGTATTGATGGTGTTATAAGTAGTATAACACAGTTAGTTGACGAGCCTGTAGTTAGTAGTAACACTAATCAGGGTAATCAAGAAGTAGGGACTGCGGATCAATGTTTAAACTGACCGCTTCGACAACGGGCAAGACAGGTACCTTGCATGTTGTACATCAGAACATGCAAGGCCTCCCCAGCAAATTATTAGAATTAGAGTTGTTTTTAAAAAAGTTCAATGTAAATGTTATGTGTGTCACTGAACACTGGATTTTAGAAAATGAGTTGCTCCCTTATATTGATAACTACAATGTAATAAGTTCATATAAACGTAAGAACGCCATAAGAGGCGGTTCTCTAATTTTAATTAATAATAACTTAAAATGCAAGGAACGTAAAGATATTGTTAATCTCTCTATTGAGAGAACTATTGAGCTGTCGTGCGTCGAGTTAGAGCGACATATTGTTGTGAGTGTCTACCGTCCTCCCAACGCTGAGCATAGGTTATATGAGTCCACTATGGAAGAAGTGTTACTGAAAATTTTTGCTTCTAACAAAAATTTAATAGTCTGCGGTGATTTTAATCTTGATATTTTGGTAGACTCTGATAGGTTAACTAATTTATTTAAATGTTTTAATCTGAATCACCTCTTTATTGAGCCAACTAGGGTTACATCAGAGACTGCCACATGTCTAGACAATGTTTTCTGTAGCTGTATACCAATTAGTAAATCTTTAATTAAGAATTTTGCCTCTGATCACTATGGCCAAAGTGTAGTATTTCCTAATTTCATCTTAAATGAACCTACTGAGTTCTCTTACCGGCCTGTCACTAAAAGTCGCATTTTAAAATTCCAGAGTAATATAGAACTCAGAATGTCACTTTTAGCTTGTCTAGAAAACCCGAATGACCTATTCACCAGTTTGTCAAATCTTATTATTGAAGAGCATAAAAAAATATTTAAATTAAAGACCTGCATAACTAGGACTTGTGTGAGCTTTGTAGACTGGGCAACGCCAGGTATTTATCGAAGTAGGAATAGACTTTATGATCTTTATGCTACTAGGGAACTTATGCTTCATAACCCATCGCATATCTTATACATTAAGAACTATTCTAAAATCTTCAAAAGGGTATGTCAAGCTGCTAAATCAATACATTTTAAAAATAAAATTGTGTCTTCATCAAATAAAGTTAAAGCCACTTGGAAAGTAATAAATAATGAAACAGGTAAATCAAGACCTGGTTTCAAACAAATTAATTTAAAAGTCAATGATAATCTTTTAACTAATAACATTGAAATAGCTAACGCGTTTGATAGTTTTTTTTCGAATATAGCCCATGTTGCGACCAAGCCACTTAATTCTTCGGCTACTGGCGCACTTAAATTTTTAGAATCTGGTGTTGCTCAGTGTGGAAGTGACTTTGAATTCAGTTATGTTAACGCAGATAATATTGTCAAAACCTTTAAAACTCTTAATATTAAAAACACTGAAGATTTATGGGGGATATCAACTAAGATATTAGCCACTATTGTCGTTGATATTGCTCCATGTCTAGCTTATGTCTTTAACAGATGTGTAGACGAGGGTGTTTTTCCTGATCTTATGAAATCTAGCAAGCTTATCCCATTATTCAAGTCTGGCAATGAAAGCGACCCTGCTAACTACAGACCAATTTCGATTCTACCTGCGTTAAGTAAAATATTTGAGAAAGTTATGTTGAATCAATTGCTTGCGTACTTTAACCTTCACGGGCTTCTACATAAATATCAATTTGGATTTACCAAAGGTCGTTCAACAACTGATGCAGGTACTTTGCTTCTAAAGCACATCTATGATGCCTTTGAAAACTCACAAGACGTGATCGGAGTATTCTGCGATCTTTCTAAAGCTTTTGATTGCGTGTGTCACAAGACTCTGATTTCTAAGTTAAAATACTATGGCGTCAATAATCGAGCTATAGACCTTGTCGATTCCTATCTATCCAATAGAGTTCTTAAGGTTGATGTAGGTGGTGAAAGGTCTGCAGGGTCACTAATTGATATGGGTGTACCTCAGGGCTCAATATTAGGCCCCTTCTTGTTTCTAGTATACATAAACGACCTTCCTTCTTTTGTGAAAGACATGTGTGACATTGTTCTGTTTGCTGATGATACCTCATTGGTTTTTAAAGTTGATAGATATAAAGAAAATTACGATGATGTTAATGCGTCTCTATCCCTAGTTTTAAAATGGTTTACGGCTAATAATCTCTTACTTAATGCCAAGAAAACGAAATGTATTAAATTCACTTTGCCTAACGTGGTTCACAAACCAACTAAAATTGAGATAAATGGAGAAACACTTAATCTTGTAGATTCAGCAATTTTCTTAGGGCTGACTGTTGATTCAAAATTGCAGTGGGGACCTCACATTGAAAGACTTGCAGGTAGGCTTAGCTCCGCTGCATATGCAGTTCGTACGATTAGGAGTTTGGCTGATGAAGAGACAGCCAAGCTAGTATATTATAGTTACTTCCATAGTGTGATGTCATACGGTATCTTTCTCTGGGGTAAAGCAGCCGATATTCAAGATATTTTTGTTTTGCAAAAGCGGGCTGTCCGTGCGATTTACAATATGAAACCACGGGACTCGCTAAGACAACGTTTTAAAGAAATTAATATTCTAACAGTATTTTCACAATACATTTATGAAATCCTTTTGCACACTCATAAATATATAAATGACTTTAAGAAAAAAAGTGACGTGCATAGAATTAATACTAGAAATAAGGATAAACTTTGTGTGCCTGAATTTAGATTAGAAAAAGTGAAAGGTTCTTTCATGGGAAATACCGTACTCTTTTATAATAAACTTCCAGATAATGCCACTAAATTGCCTATTCGAAGATTTAAAAGTTACATAAAAAATAATCTTATAAAGAAAGCGTACTATTCTATTGGTGATTATATTAATGATAAATTCGCGTGGCCTGATGTCGCTCTGCACCTCGACAGCTGATGTGTACAATGCCTTTGCTATCTTGCTTAGCTTCTTGAATTTTACTAACTTTACTTTTAATTTTACAACTAAGTTAGTTAAGAAATTAGCCTAAGTTTAGATCTAAGATGGATCACCTAAAAAAAGCTAGGCCCCAAACCGTGTTTGTTGCCCTGGTTCTTCACGGTATTGGTCGCGAAGGAACAGGAGTAGAATCACCTAGTTTTAAGACGTTTCAAAGTGATCCCAGCGGTCCTACTGAATAAATGCTTTTTGACTTTGACTTTGACTTTGACTTAACTCTTCATGAGCTTTACTGAATGTAACAACCGGAATGTGTCAATGTGTGTATTTGTTTTTCTAAATAGCTTAAACTATTTAAATGAAACCTGGATAAGACATGAGAAGTCAAAATCCAGCAATCTACGTAAAACAACGCGCCCAGTACATACGCAAACAGTAATCTTCAAACGCTGTTTTCTCCGGATATAATGATTTTTTAGGAAAATCCTTTTGGATTTAGTTGTGTGTCGGGATGACCTTTGACTTACAAAACAAAGCGAACGCCTAAAGTATCACTTACTTCTCAGTCTTGCGTTTGATGGCTGTGGACTGTCGATCAGCTGGTTCACGCTTGGGTACTTTCGTCTCTTCGTCCTCGGCGCCACCCGCGCAAACGCTTTCACTCTCTTCGTCTGTTTCTCTATAATATTGATAGAATTTTTATAATTTGAAAGCATTTTTGCATCGACAAACATTGACTTAAATTGCATTCCAAAAATTGCACCCATTGCTTGAGGAAATTTTGAGGGACTTAGCAGTTCATAGATTCATATATAGATATTTATTCACTAAAAAGTAACATACATATTCAGGCAGGAAGTATCTTTAAAATAAGTTTGACTAGACACTAAGTTCTTCGTGTGTTTAAGGTTACTGATAGACAACTTCAATGATGACTAGCAGACCAAGTTTGAACACATCATTGTTGTTTAAAACTGGACAAAAGCATCATACAGGTGTAGCAAAATTTTACAAAATTGGGGGCATTGTCCTTTTCAAAAGACTTTTTGAAAAATCGTCTCTTCGTCAAAGACATCCCAGAAAATGACGTTAGTCATTAAAATCACACCCCTATTTTTCAATAACCAAAAAATTTTAAACATCGTCTTGGTGTCTGTCTTTTCACTGATCATATTTTTGTAGTTCAAATAAAAAAAAGAGATTTTTTTTTAACCTAAATAGGAGACAAAACGAATCAGACATGGATTTATGATAGCTACACATGAAAAAAAAAATTACTTTTCTTATCGATCTTATTGGTGAGTAAAAAATAACTGTTGTTTTCTGTTGTTGTAAGTAAATATATTTTTTTTTTGTTTTTATGATATTGTATTTTTATTCAATTAGACTAAATTCTGTACAAAAAGAAAAACTATCGATAAAATCAAATCAAAGTGAGGAAACTGCGTCGAGATTCAAGAGGTACAGTTCTTCCAACGGATTCATGAATGCCTAGATTCATGAAGTTAGCCCTTTGTATGCGCAGAACAGAATTTTGTATGAAAAAGAGTTCACTGCGCAGACAAACGGCTAACTTCACGAATGCCTGGATCCGTTGGGCGAACTGTATTAATTGTAAGGCTAATAAACGTGGTGTAAAGTTATTCCTCGGCATAAACTAAAAATTACATTTTGACAGTTTACACTCAGGAATAACTTTTATTAGTAAGGCCGTAAGTGTCGAGAACAAGATCTTCTAACTACAAAAGAAATGGTAGATGTCCTCAATGTTGTAAAATATTACCACACCAGTATTATTGCAGTTGATTATACTGTTGCTTAGCGTTTCAGTATGACGCAACCCCGTACCGTACCGTACCGTAGAAGCAAAAAGTTAGCAGATATGTTTAGCGACATCACGGCAAGTCCATTCTATTTCTCGAAAATCATTTAGCTACCTACGTATGTTCATTATTTACATACGCACTTTTGAATAAGTATTTTTTATAGACCTTTGAAGGTAAGCGTCATTTGGCACGTCGATGCCTATGTAAGGGAGAACCGCTATGAATTTCGAGAAATATCACTTCTTTTGCATAAATCAACTTCAAAACGCATAATTTAGCAAAGTCACCCCTTGAAAGCTAAACCATATAAAGACATTCGAGACTTATCTTAAAGCTTAAATATCGCCTAATAAGTCATAATGTATGGCTCTGTAGTAGTTTAGACAAATCACAAAGCTGTTTACAAACCGCACACTGACAGATTATAAAATATCATTATTTACTAGTCATCATCAAAAAGAGCTCAGCTCTTGTCGGTGCAATGATGCAATATTTACTAGTACTTTATTAAAATTCTTTCGATTTTCAGCATCAACACAGACCAAGAAAAAAGTGCCTAGAAAACGCATACAACTCATTGACAAGGAGTGTTAGGTGTAAGTGCTAGGAGCACGCCCTGAGCAACCCCGAAGATTATGTGTTCAATATCAATATTTTAGGATTTTGTTTTCATAAGTTCATATCCGTGAGATAATTTCTAAATAAACTATAGGTGTTGCCCCATATTGCAATGCGTCCAAGTTTTCCCACAAGATTAAGCACTGAGACAGTGTCAAAAGCTCTTGCAAGGTCAAGAAATACTCGCCATACTTTATGTCAAGTTCATTTACTATAATGCACTGTTTCATAAAAACCTTTTTATGCGAAGCGCAGGGCAAGAACATTGTCTCTTTGGAGATACAACATGAATCGAATAAATAAATATTTTTTTCTAATAATATCGAAATTATTGTGAGGACTGATTGTACCCTTAGACATCTTCAAAGGATCTGGAATAAGTAACATAAAAAGATCTGAGAGAAAGAACACTGTGCCTTGTGGAAAAGCAATTTTGCGGACAACCTTACAGGACTTTAAGCAATAACACAAGCTTGGTCTGTGTAATATACCCTCCTTCACCCTCACGACATCTAGCGACAAATACCGAATAGTAATATTGAACCTATGAGTGAAACTGAGGGATTTTGCTCGCAGTTCCGATTGATCCATTCTTGACTTTCTCAAGAGGTTGAATGTAGAAGCGTACATTGTAATGGACAGCCGTCTTCGCCAACTCGATTTAGCTTTCGGCGGGGGACTGTAATCGTTAGTATCAAAGCTTCTGTAAAGTATTACTTATGTTATAAATAAGAAATGTTGCAGATACATTGACAACGCGATCTAATTTCATTTCTAGGGGTCACCATTAAAAGGTTAGAGTCGTTACTAACAGATTAGTTACAATTTTCAACTCTGTTACATCCATACTAATATTATAAAGCTGAAAATTGGAAGATTAGCGAGTTTTTATGTCACGCAGCCCAAAACGCAACGATAGCGCGATCTATATTGTTCTGTGTCGCCATCTATTATATAGTAAAATGTCTGTCTGTTTGTTACCTTTTCACGCATAAACTACTGACCAGATTAGGCTGAAATATGACATGGATAAATATTATGTCCCAGAGACGGACATAGGCTACTTTTTTTTCAAAAATAATCATGGAGGGCGTGAAATAAGGGTTGAAAGTTTGTATGGGACTTGAAGTTCCAGTTAAAGGCAACTAGATGGCGTTGCTAACTTATGGCTGAGGTCGAGATGGCGCTATTATTGCACTTTTAAAAAATTCTGAAGATTCTTGCTGCTTTCAGTTCTATTTAGAGGTTTTCAAGTATGTTATTTTGCTGACGAAGTCGCGGGTACCAGCTAGTCGATTTTATGAAAATGTGTAAGCACTTGACTATGAAAATCATCAGAAACGCCAAAGATTTTGTTATTTTTTATCAGTGCCAACCATTAGAATCTCAGTTTTGAGATCCAGGGTTGCTTGGTTACGACGCTAGAGGTGCTAGTTCTATTCTCGCAGCGAGAAAACATTTTGCATGCTCTGCTGATGTGCTGGGTTCACAGAATCTTAGTGACTATTGGTTAAATGACTAGTGAACTGAACATACCTGGTGTTTTCATCGTCGTTCGCCCGTCCGATGTACTCAGATGTAAGTCGCATGATATGCAGACTGAGCGGGTTGATGCACTGTGGTAGTTTGTGTTCTGCCACACTTAACGGCACACGTTCGCCTAGAAAAAAAAAATCATAAAATTATTTTTACAATCAACCGATAGTGTGGTTATGAGTTTTCATTTTCAACCGACTTCAAAACAGGAGGTTCTCAATTCGTCTGTATGTTTTTTTTTTAGTATCTTGTTACGCGATTGTTCCGCCATTTGTTGACCGATTTGCAAAATTCTTTTTATGTTTAAAAGGGTATACTCTAGAGGTGGTCCCATATAAATTTTATTCCTGAGGGATTGATAGTTTCCCCGTAAAACTCTAAACACCTTCCCTCCTAGCCATGTCACAAATAGAAATCGAATCGACAGCTTGACGCCCTGAGTCACACCGCGTTTCGAGTCAAACATTGAAGTCGGTTTTCTTTTTAGTATTAAAACGTAATTATTGTAAATGATATGTGTTTGAATCTAGTAACAGACAAAAAAGAAAATAAACTGAATTTCTATGTGACTATTTACTAGAGAGCCGTTCTGGACTAGTGGGCAGCGAGTTCGAATCCCGGCGGTGCATCAATGGATTTTTCGTTTTGGAAAATATACGCACCAACACGAGCTCTTAACGGCGAAGGAAAACATCGTGCGGAAACCCGCAGCTTAGTCAGCTCCACACGTATCGACGTCGTCTTTCCTGTGGATAAGGCCGATTAAGCTGAGAGGTTTAGGTACTGGGCAAGCCTACACATACTTCAACATAATCATAAGTACACTTTGCCCAACGGATCTAGGCATTCGTGAGGTTAGCCGTTTCTCTGCGCAGAACACAATTTTGTATGAAAAAGCGGTTACTACGCAGACAAACGGCTAACTTCACGAATGCCTAGCTCCGTTGGGCGAAGTGTGAGTATGTTGAGTTTTGAACTGGCTTCAGGGGGACCCTGTTTCATAGATAAAAAAATCAGTGGCACTCCGGGAGTGCCGACAGAAGTGAAAACTTGAACGAGGTGTCGGTAACGGTTCTGAACTTAAAAAAAAATGCAAATACCGTCTATGTGGGATACGATCCAGCCGCATGCCGCATCGTAAGCCGAGTTATGAACCGATAGCCCGCCGTCGCTTATGGCGTTGAGGTGCCTAGATCCGTCGGAAGAAGTAAAGCTTAACCTGTATCTAAACACTAGCGGCAAAGTATGTACCGGTATCCAGATTGAGCACAGTGACCCGCTCCAGTATCTCTATGTCGGTGAGCTGCGGGCGAGGCGCCTGCTCGTCCCCGCACGAGCGCCGGCGCCCGCCCGCGCCGCCCGCCTCCGCACTGCGTCTGCACTCACATTACTAACTCAAAAGTAAAAGTAAAAAGAAAAAAAATCGTTTGTTGACATAATAAGAATGTACAGTCACGGCCAATAAAATGTATACACATCATAATTTTCAAAAATATGTATCCACCACTCCGTTTCAAAAATATGTATCCTTTTACAGAAAACGTTCTAAAATCTAAACCGCTGTTCGTAGAGACTTGAAATTTTGTGGGTATGCCCATATTGATGCCCTAGGGGTATTCTAAAAAGTATTTTGAAAATTCAACCCCTAGGTAATAAAGAAACATGAAACTTATCATTATGGCTCTTCAATAAACTTGATAAAATATAGCATTGAGTTCAAAACAACACTAGAACAGAATTTAGGGGATGTTAAAATTTGTATGGAAACTTTTTTGATGCGACCCATTTTGCACCATTATTACTTAAAATAATATTGGAACGAAGGTCCTTTTCGGACAAATTGTGCGCACAGTGCGTAAAGTTGTGCGCAAAGTGAGCCTAAATGTCAGACATGTCACGTATTATGTAAAAAATATAAAAAATGTAAGAAATGGCTAAATGACAAAAATTTCAAGTGTCACAAATGTCAAAAATTTAATAAATGTCAATTCCGGAGTTATTTTAGTTTGTCGACCCGAAAGTTCTGGACTTCACGAAGCAAAACGCGAACTTTTGTAGAAAATGTCGTGTCACAAATTTCAAAATTGTCATAAATGTCAAAAATTTCAGAAATGTCAAAAATGCCACATTTTTGACATTTGTAACACTTTTGACATTTAGCCATTTCTGAATTTTTTTATATTTATTGACATATGTGACATATTTGACATTTTGACTCACTTTGCGCACAACTTGCGGGTACCGTATTTCCCGAAAAGTACAATATAGGGGTCTTTAAATCAAGAGTAAATAGGTTCCTTCTAGGAAAGCATGTTCCATCTTAGACCTCACTACTGCTTAACATCAGGCAGAGGGAGGTCAAATGCTGACCTATTTAATTTATAAAAAAAAAACTTTACGCACTGTGCGGACAACTTTGCGCACTGTCTAAAGTCACACCACTGCGCACAATTTGTCCGAAAAGGACCTTCGTTCCAATATTATTTTAAGTAATAATGGTGCAAAATGGGTCGCATCAAAAAAGTTTCCATACAAATTTTAACATCCCCTAAATTCCGTTCTAGTGTTGTTTTGAACTCAATGCTATATTTTATCAAGTTTATTGAAGAGCCATAATGATAAGTTTCATTTTTCTTTATTACCAAGACTACGATTTTTCATATAAAGTTTTTAGTACTTTTTACCCTTTTAAGGGTTGAATTTTCAAAAATACTTTTTTAAAATACCCCTAGGGCATCAATATGGGCATACCCACAAAATTTCAAGTCTCTACGAACAGCGGTTTAGATTTTAGAACGTTTTTCTGTAAATGGATACATCTTTTTGAAACTGAGTGGTGGATATGGATACATATTTTTGAAAATTTCGCGTGTATACATCTTATTGGCCGTGACTGTACAAAAAACTTTGAATCCATAGGCTCTCGAACTAGTTAAAAATTGTATTTCAGGAGCCAGTGGGCTTCTCCAAGTTGAGTTTCAACAAAAATAATTTATGTCTAGGTACCAAAAAAGCTGAACTGAACATAAAAAAGTAATACATACAAAAATGCAAATTCTACAGTAAATCTAAAGTACCTACGTATAAAAAGTATATTAAGATAAATAAATATTATAGGTAATTAAGTACATAAAATCAATAAACTCGTCTTGATAGATACGATCATATAACGTACAATGAGATAAGATAAGATAAAGTTTATTGTGCCAAAAACAGGTATAGCGGTACAAAAGATTGGCTTAAACTGGGTTTCATGATAGGTCTGTACCCAGGTTAAACCTTTGTTCCCCACACTGGGACGGAAAAGCTTGTATGGTAGGTCACATAAATTATATTATAAAGTTAATATATAAAGTTGTGCTCGCGCTAACATTGTTTTACAAGAAATAAGTACTAGAAGAATATTTATGTCTACTTAATAAACAATACGCACAACCAATCTTTGTCTCTCTGAAGTTGCAACTTTGATGGCGATTAAAAAACGAAGACAGCGTTCTATAGCTGCCTCGCTCGCTCGCCTAGTTTGTTGCATCGTGCTATCTCGCTTACTCCACCGAACCTGCGCAATCATTTAGTGCACCTAACTTCAGAGAGACAAAGATCGGTTGTGCGTATTTTATTTCAGGCCCTTGATTCAGACTTCAGCGGGATGCATTCGGGTCGGAATAGGTTAGCGACCGATCACAGTGCAGGAAACGTCAGTTTTGAATCAATTCTTGCATTGTGATTGGTTGCTATCAGTTGAACAGCTGACCGATTCCGACCGGAATGCGTTCCGCTGTAGTCTGAATCACTAGGCAGAATATATGCACGGGTAATTTCGTATTTCTGATACATCCGACAGACTTCAAGGCAGTAAATCATTTACCCTTATCGAAAAATCCGTGGGAGTGAACGGGAAAAATATTTCCCGTCGACCCCAACCCCGTAGGGGTGAGCGGGAATAACCCATAAAAACATCAATGACTTCTAAATCGTGTGAGACTCACAAAATCATTCGCTATAATCCTTTAGTTTTTAGGTTTTTAGTAATACATTTATTTTGCAAAGATTGATCCTTATCGAAGAAAATCCATTTGTTCAATCAATAACAGAGGATGTCTTACCTAGTGGTGGAGCCGAGACTGGAATGCCCGGAGTGAGGCAAGGGACGCCGTGTTCGCTCGTCGTCCCACGGACCGTCGCTGGCGCGTAACGAATTTTCCCCTGACAAACATTTCTGATTATGAAAAGTTAGGTATTAATTTGTCAGTGGTAGTAAAAAAGAAACACAAAAAACGAATTGCACGAGGTATAATACGCACAATCGTTCTTTAGCTCTCTGAAGTAGCGCAGAACGCATTTTAGATGACGCCTAAAATCGTGCTATCTCGCTTACTCTACCAAACCTGCGCAATCGTCTATTGCACCTAACTTCAGAGAGCTAAAGATCCGTTGTGCTTAGTATAAGTTGCTTTGATGATTTCTTCTTTCTACAATGAATATAACTTCAGGCGACGACCATTTTGGCCCAGGCACGGCTTGTATTAAGGCCGGCCGATGTGCTTTATCGCAGACAGACAACAGTTGTTAAAATAGTTTTATTATTAAATAATTCCATTCTTCCCCATCCTTGTCACAGCTGCTTCCTTGCCATGGCGATTGTCTAGGTAC
The DNA here is from genome assembly GCA_951394285.1 of Epirrhoe tristata. Taxonomy (NCBI): domain Eukaryota; kingdom Metazoa; phylum Arthropoda; class Insecta; order Lepidoptera; family Geometridae; genus Epirrhoe; species Epirrhoe tristata. The sequence goes on along the minus strand of OX596143.1, from coordinate 10,703,040 downwards.
CGGAAAATAGATTAAAATGACAGTAATGACAGTTGATAAAAGTAACTTTTATCCATATACTATGTAATTTTTATCTGTTCTCCAGTACCTACACAATCGCCATGGTAAGGGTGACATTTATGACACTTTCTTTCTCTCTAGTGTATTACACCGCGTTGACACGATCAGAGTATACTCTGACAGAGTGTACTCGTACGAGTAAGCTTCATACGAGTGTACTAGGATAGCTGTTGACAGCATCATAGTTGACTCTGATCATTTTCTTTGTACTCTGATTGACTTAGACTATTTTTCTTTTATTGTTCTATGCAGACGCCATTTTGTTTGCCTACTCGTATGGGCTAGCTCTGATGAGTAGAACACGGTCCTAGTCAACTCTGATGGGCCGCTCGGATTGGGGTTGCCACGATCCAAGTACACTCTGTCTGAGTATACTCTGATCTTGTCAACGTGGCTTTACATATTTTGCAATGATGAATTTCTATATGAGTGTTATTTCCAATATTTACCATTGATAGTTTTGTGCGCGGCCGGCTCGACCGTCCGTTGTCGCACGGACGCTGAGCTGCTCTCACTGCCTCGAGACTCGAACATACTTATCGACCTGTCACTCGCTGAAACATAAATATTACCTATTAAAAAATAATTAAGGATCAGGAGGTTTTGGAAGCTAAATGTTCTTAAGTTCACATCGACTGTAATCCAAAATGCTGTGACAGCAAACGTCCTCAATTTAAAATTACTGCTAGTTTTCAAAGCGGAAAGTCCTTAATACTAAATAGTCGCGATGTAAAACGTCACGAGAGTTAAATGTTAATATAATTACGTTTTAATACTAAAAAGAAAACCGACTTCAATATTTGACTCGAAACGCGGTGTGACTCAGGGCGTCAAGCTGTCGATTCGATTTCTATTTGTGACATGGCTAGGAGGGAAGGTGTTTAGAGTTTTACGGGGAAACTATCAATCCCTCAGGAATAAAATTTATATGGGACCACCTCTGGAGTATACCCTTTCAAACATGAAAAGAATTTAAAAAAAAAAACAAAAACAACATACAGACGACTTGAGAACCTCCTCCTTTTTTGAAGTCGGTTGATAATTATCAAAAAGCTGTTGTTTAAGAGATAGATAAGTATGGCAATTCAACGAGGTGATGTCAGTCTTTTGGGTATTGGGCACTTCACCTGCGGTCGGTGATTTGAACTCTGTTTTTCTATGTTTAGTTAAATTCAGATAGTATTTTATAGTGTTACGTGTGATACATCTTGCAAAATAAAATTATAAACACATTTACGCCATGAAGATTCTTAATAATGGAATTCACAAAACTTCACTAAATTACCGAAAACTAAAATATAAATCACAGAGTTTTCCTCTTTTTATTTAAAATGACAACCATAAGGAATTGACGTCTCGATCCTCATTGGTTATTTTCTGCTGTCAAGTGAAAGAACTGTCAGTCCAAGGTTTACAAAAATTCCATGACCAATTTGTCTGTAGTATAATAAGTAGGCTAGTATTGTTACCGTATTTAGAGTGTGAGAGTTCAAGTGAATCCTGGAACTCCCTCGTCAGGCTCTCGATGGTGCTGGCCGGGCTGGGCAGAGCGCCCAACTGGCTGACGCAACTCGGCTGGGGCGCCTGCGACAAATACAGGGTGTAAAAAGACTACTACCGAAAACTGAGGGGTTGCAATCAGCCCCCTTAGCATGGCGATTGTCTAGGTACCGGATAATTGATAGAAATGACAGTAATGACATTAGAGTGTAGATAAAAGTAACTTTTATCCACTAGGCAAACGCCATGCTAAGGGGGAAGACCATGATTCTAAACATATCTAGCGAAAAAAAAACACATTTACTACTAGTACAACATAATAAGATCATACCTACCTAATAATTTCATTTATAAAAGAAAAAACAGTTAAAATCCAGCAATTTACGTAATGCAACTCGCCCAGTTCATACGCAAATAGTAATCTTCAAAAACCTTCGATCAAGAATACAGGTTTAGTATCAGCGCAGCAAACCCGTCTCGGTAAATAAGAGGTCAGGGCCGTTATTTTAGTTAACGTTTGACATTTTTCGTGATAAATGATCGTAAGTATAAGATAATGTTTTGAGGATTTGTGACTTTATTACTAGGTTCAAAGGGTATAATTCAGTTTAACTTAAAACTTTTTTTGTCACGCGGACAGAATTTAGCTTTGATTTTGTACGTCACGTTATACAGGGTGTAAAAAGACGTCTACCGAAGCTGAAAGGGCAGTACAGCATCCCAACACACAACCAAATCCAAAAGGATTTTCCGAAAAAATCATTATATCCGGAGAAAACAGCGTTTGAAGATTACTGTTTGCGTATGTACTGAGCGCGTTTTTATACGTAGATTGCTGGATTTTGAGTTTTAATAGTTATTTTCTTTTATAAATGCAATTATTAGGTAGGTATGGTCTTATTATGTTGTACTAGTGGTAAATAACTAGAAAATAAAATAAAATGACGTAGCTAAGTAAAACATTTTTTTGCCTTTATTTCGATATATAATGTTCAGAATCATGGTCTGATTGAAACCCCTCAGTTTTCGGTAGCAGTCTTTTTACACCCTGTATATTCTATAGTATTCTTGATCGAAGCGAAAAACGTCAAATGCTAACAAAATAACGGCCCTGAGCTGTTATTTACCGAGACGGTTTTGCTGCGCTGACATTAAATCTATAGTATTCTTAATCGAAGACAATCCCACTAATATAGTAAAGCTTAAAGTTAGCCCTCCGTTCTTTAAAGTCGGTTAACATACATACCTCAACAATAAGTTCTTGCAACCGAGGCTTTTCTCTCGCCAAAGCTTGCAATCTCATTTCGTCATCGATGTCTGTGTCTCCCGTACATATGCTGAGGTTGTCGCCGTCCGTTGTTGAAAGAGATTGCGAGCCATGGAGCTTATCTGAAGAGAAATAACATAAAAAGTACAATACGCACAACCAATTTTTAGCTCTCTGAAGTAGCACATAACCCATTTTTGATGACGCCTAAAAGCCGAAGACTGCATTGTATAGCTGCCTCGCTCACTCGCTTAGTTCGTTGCATCGTTCTATCTCGCCTTCTCGCGCAAACCTGCGCAATCGTTTAGTGCACCTAACTTCAGACAGACAAAGATCGGTTGTGCGTATTGTACAGTACGTTCAACGGGTAGGCCTGCGTGAAGCTAACCGTTTATCTGCGCAGAACACATTTTTTTATAAAAAAAGCGGTTTCATATATATGATTTTGTGACACATTTGTTTGTGATTAGGTCGAAATTACAAGAGCAATAATTATGACGGTTACATTTCTAGCAATTGGTTTTGTTGTAGGTATTGTTTCCGATGTTTACCGATGCACAATATTCTGTCGCACTGTACAAAGCTTGGAGTAGCGACAATATTACAAATACTGTCGTACAACTCCAACACAACAAGATCCTTTTCGGACGGTATCGAGGGGGCTAGACGAAAAAAAGCGTTCGATTTTACCGTCACGACACATACATAGGTCAAAACGTTACTGTGCGAAGTGCGCAGAAAACAGTCCATAGATTGATACATTGTTAGTACGGAAGAGCGTTTCTAGGATTATTGTACGGTCCAAGCAACCGTGCATCTTCTTGGGTCAGCAGAAAGGCGCTGCGCGTGCGACCCAGTTACAATCATTTACAACATTTATTTTATTCAATTTACGATCAAATCAATCAGTCCGCATTTTGCCACCAAGGGCGCGCGTTCTCGCTATCATCATTATCATCAAGTTTACGTTTTACAGTTCACTCATCAACCGTTGAACAATATAATATTTTTATTGCTAAACCAAAGCATTTATCATTTTAACAATCTAGTTGTATTGGTTAACAAGACACCGTACATCTATTTGGTCCTTCGATAAGAGGCTATACGCGACGAAATTTTCACGTAGTGTGAACTTTGACTGCGTATGCCAAACCAGTGACTATCAAGTTATCAGTGTGTGATAGTTAGCAAGTGATACTATCAATCAGTGATTAAATACAAGGATTGCAGTGTGAAGGAGAAAGTAAGCAGATAATCGACGAGCTAACAAGTAAGATCGTTTCATTTTCTCTAAATCACTCAACAAGCAGCAATCATGGAGTCTATCATGGAGAATCAGCAGGAGCTGTATGGGGCTATGGCCAAGATAGCCATTAACTTGAAGAAGGACTCCACTGAACGTAAGTCTTCCAGCGATTACTTCAAGTGGCGATTGGAGACTCTCGAGGCGTATTGGTCGGACTATAAGTACAATCATGATCGCCTGAGTACGGAGGGAAGCAGGACTCTTCCGTATTTTACCAACAATGAGTTCGAAAAAGCAAATGATGTGTACAAAGCAACAAAGGCACTCATTAACGAACAGTACCAAGTTTTCATGAAAAGGGCGAAGGTAGGTGAACCTACGATTTCTGGTGCGCAGAGGCCAGGGGGGTCTCAGCAAGAGGGGACAAGCCGGTCGCATCTGTCTGAACACACGGATCAGGTGTCCAATCAAGAGGACACACCTCAGTCGGGAGTCCAACAGGCTTCTACAGGTTCATCTAGCAAGCTGGATGACATGCTCAAGCGACAAGCTAGCAACTTTCGAGCGTTCCTTCGCACAGTATCAGGTATTGATCTTAATGTCATCTCTCAAAAATGGGAGTTAGAAGACGCGCTACGTACTCTGCAGGCTCGGTGGTCAACAATAGATTCATTACATTTGGAGCTAGACAGCGAGCTGGAAGGTATGGATGCAGCTTACGAGATCTCATTTACAAAACATGAAGCTACATACAATGAGATGAAGAAAGCAATCAACTCAAAACTGTGGTCTGTTTCACACAAGGAAAAATGGACCCCCAAAATGGAAATTCCCAACTTTAATGGTAGCTATAACCAATGGACATCATTCAAAGACTTGTTTACTGAAGCCATTCACAGCAATTTAATGATTTCGAATGCTCAGAAGATGCAATTCTTGAAAGGGAAGTTGAAAGGAGAAGCAGAGAGGTTAATCCAACATCTACAAATCAGTACTGAAAATTATTCTGTGGCTTGGGAAATATTAAACAATAGGTACAATAACTTAAGGCTGATTTTTACAACACACGCCAATACTTTGCTCAACTTGCCAACAACTCAGCAGGCTTCAGTAACCCACATCAAGAAAATTCACGACACTACCCGAGAATGTTTGAATGCCATCAAAAACCTCGGAGTAGACACAAGCAGTTGGGATCCATTAATAGTACACATATTACTTCAAAAGGTGGATACAGAATCTCACACTCATTATTTAGAATCTCTGAAGAACCCCAGGGAATTAAAAAAAAAAAAAAAATATTTGACAAATGTCAAAGTTGAAACTTCGTTCTGACCGACACGAAGGTTCCACGTACGTACTTTTTTTATGAAGAATGGGTAGACTCTTGACCTCGAAACTTACACAGGATCAAAAATGAGGTCTACGATGGAGCGAGCCTACCCAGAAGGTGCCTCTTAACTTCTTAAAAACAACGGGGCAACAAAATATTAAAATGGCGGCGATAATAATATTGTCCCGCTCGCACACCAGTGCCGGCACTGGTCTGCGAGCGAGACAACACGAGGTCACATCATACATACTTCGTTTCTTCTTCCGTGGCGGTGCGACGGGTTGCGCGGCGCCGGACACCGCGACCGCCGCAGAGGTGTTGCGACTCTGCTTCAGACTGTTGGCCTTCGTGCTGGCTATCACGTCGGGCTCGATCGCCATCACTGGGTCATAAATAAATAATGCTGGACATTTTCACACAGCATCATCTAGCCCCAAACTAAGCAAAGCTTGTACTATGGGAACCAGAAACTGATATACTTTTTCTTTGTAAATACATAGAAACACCCAGACCCGAGATAAATATTTGCAGGTCATACAAACATTTATCCCGCCGCTGATCGAACCCGCAACCTTTTGCGTCACAAGCGGGCTTTCACCCACCGCGCCACAGAGGTCGAAGTTGTATCTTTTAGTACTTATTTCAAAATTTTTCATTCTTGTATTGTTCTATGTGTCAGGGATACGTTCCTACGTGAAAAATACTATAGTACATAGGTATCAGAGTTCACTCTGTCAGAGCTCGTGGTAGATTTAAGAAGCCAGGTTTGTTTGAATGCGGCAGTTACTCAAATTCTCTGTCTAATATGGTGCATTAGCATTTTTACAAGATTATAGTTATTGCGTAATTTGATTAAGGTACCATTTTGAGATCTAATCTCAGCGGCAGAAGGGTCATCGGATATGGTCGACGGCTCGCGCGACGTTGCAGACGGCATGTGGGCTACTTCACGAATATTTGCTGTGAACAACAAACTAAATACATGTATCAAACAAATCTACTATTCAGTCATATCATGACCAAAAGCAGATGATTTCATAATTCGTATTGATAACTTATACGATTTTGTTTAAGGAATGCTAACTTCTGTTTTAGGCATGTGCCAAATATGTTTTCTAAGTAGACCTGATCTGCGAGTATGCCGTGGCTCGGGGATACAATAGTGATTCTGTTCGTTTAGTTTATTTATATACAACTTGAATTGATTGTTAAATAATGGCTCCGATGACCTAGTATAGTACCTTGCTTCACAAAATATAATCACATAGTCAGATCCACGGATTTAAATAAATGAGGGGATTGGCTATGGAGGCGTGGCCCGTGTCACAACATCAAGTTAATTCCAACTGGTTCGGTCAAAATCGGGCACTAGTCGCGCTTCATGGCTGGTCGCGTGTACATTTACCAATGTACTCAAAATTAAAAGTGATTCAATTCAATGTTCGACATACATTGCTGTGTTTATCTTGAGACCAGTCACAATCCAAGCAACAAATGACGCAATGGAATGTAAAGTCAACAATGCTCTCAACACTACGTGTGTTGCGTGGTACGGCCGCTGGTGCGCTCCGCCGCGGGGTGAAGTTATATGGTATTCTGTGGAAGCTAGATATCGATGCCTAAGTTTGTATAGTTATAATATGATTCGCATTGATTGGGTAATTTGTTAGTGTGAATCGGTCAAGTAGCCAGTAATAGCGTTGCGTTCAGTGTGTGTGTTGCGCGAGTGGGGAAAATCTGGCGACATCGTGTTTCATATGATTATTATCAAATAGCCAGTCTATATATGTCTGTGGTCAGATCACACTATTTTTTTTTAATATAAAACTTACATTGTGATTCAGCGGCGCCACTGAGTATCCTTCCGATCCTGCCTAAAGAAGTCATACTCTGCAGGCTCATTGTATCATGGGATATTATTCTGAAACAGAAAATGTATCATAAATGAGAGTTGCCTAAGCATGTACTCTTGACTTTTCGAAGGTTGTCCAGCCGAATATTAATGAATCGTTACGGAAAGTTTATCTCATTAACACAAGCTCCAAGTAGTGCAAGAAAATATTGCTCTAAATTTCTAAAATATTGAGGAAACCAGCAAGTTCCAGAACTTAAATGTTCGAAAACATGTGTCAAGTGCACGAAAGGAACCTATTTGAGGCACACTTATAATCCTTTCAACACACTGGTCCGAAAGAACTAGTGACACGACAAGAAGTAGACCATACCCCTATACAGTATTGCCGGCTACTTCAAACCTAAAAAGATCTGAGTGTCTACCGCGCCTTGGAGATACTGCCATGATCCTGTTTTATATTACTGTCTATTTATAGCAATGAATAATATTACAAGGTAAGCGTGACGGCGGCGGCGTCGTGTGATTAGGTTTAGCTAGGGCTTTCGAAACTTGTTCTTTAGATAGGAAATCTCAGCCGACCAAAGTTATTCACTGGCGGAATGATCTTGACGCCTTTGAGAGAGAATGGTGGGAGATCTCGAAGGACAGATATGGGGGAGACCTTTGCCCAGCAGTGGGACAAATTGGTTAAATAAAAATAAGTAATCTCACTTGAAGGGATGTTCCAGTGTAAATGTCTGATGGTCAATGGATCCCGAGGGGTCTGGCATGACCCCCTCATCCTCCTCCTCAGTCTGGATGCAACGCCGTAACTCTTGGAACCTTCGGCGACCTTGCACCACCTGATACACCAACAAATTTACCAATACGAACTTTACCTATTAGAATCTAATGTCAATAGGAGCTTAAGGTCAATATGAACTTCATTGCTGCTTATTATAAAAACGTAAAACCTTGGTTGAACCCAATGTTGACACATGTCAAAGCAAAACTGTTACCACAAAAAAGCATTCTATGTACGAGTATTTAAAGATTGTTTTCCTAGGGACAGTTTTTTTAGTTAGACTTGGTCTAAACTCGGCTCATTTTCTTGTAATAAGCCCCATTAAGAACTTAAAGTCAATAAGAACTTTTTGTCAACATTGGTTTTTTCCACATTGAACAGAACACACAAGAACATTCTTACTATATGAAGCTTAATATAGTATTTTTCACATAGGAACATATCCCTGATACAGAACTTTAAGTTTCATGCTCTGATAATACTGATAATACTAAAAGATACAACTTCAAAATAAATATGATTTGTCTATTTCCTTTTTAATAATTTCAGAAATAAACTTAGAAAAGCCTTGTCATGGAACTGTTCCTATGTGAAAAGGACTGTAATGTACTAATACAAACATTTTTAACTGTAGTCCGATCATCTTCCACCACTGCAGCCTCCGTTATGTGCGGTGAAGCTCCAGAGTCTATCTTGGCAGGTGCAGCACTCGGGGGACTCTTGTCTTTGTCAACACCCTCAACACTGTCAGTCACACTGATGCTCTTGCAAAGCGATGATCTTCTGAGGACAAGTGTTTACTTATAATTTATTTAATACCAAACAGCATAGATAAGGGTGAAAAATTATGTTTTTAAGAGTTGCCTTTACCACTTTTAAACATTGTCCACTAACTTGTGCACCTAGTAATTATTGAAATCAGGATAGTGGGTTTAAATAATTAAAGCAGGGATGACTAAGAGTTGAGTTTACAATTGAATATTATGACTTCTTGTTTAGTTGTCTACTAACCTTTTCCAGGGGCTTGAATGGAACATTTTGCAAAATCAAATATTTGTTACACTCTACACAAAATACATGGTATAACTACCATTCCACATATTCAAATGAAATTAGATAACAAACAAGTTAGCATGCGTTAGAAAATTATGCATGCTAATCAGTTGTTACAATGCGTGTCAGAAGCAGCACAGCCCGCAAACAGTACAAAACTAGTTATGCCATTGTTTTCTGGTCAATAAATGAAATGAATGTCTGTTTTGGTCTAATAACTCATTGTTCTACTTGAGCCAAATGTTTGCGCGTCGGGTGAACGCCAGTTTATGCAAGCCCTGAACACCAAGGACGTAAATAAATACATCGAATTCCAAACATCTGTTTTAGGTATGTTTGATGATGCAGTGTTTTGCGAAATTGATTATTAATACATGAAGAATACAAAACAATGTGTAAATAATAAGTATGTTTTACGTATTATGCACTTTTAATGCATTGTCAGTGTAGAATTACAGAGTAAATAGCTAAATAGAGAAATGAATCACATACTTCGAGCCCTTGATGGGTGTGAACTCTTCAGCGTCGTAAAACTCCTCGGAATCACTACTATCGCCCATTTTGGAAGACATAATGGAAAAACTAGGACTAAGCCAAATTCTAAATTATTATTTACATCATCACGAAATAAAACATTGAATATTTTCACAAAAGAAAGTTGAAATCAAAATTCTAATTTATTCGCCCAATTTCGCTCTAGCCAAGTGAGTAGCGAACGGAGCGAGTGTCATGTGAAATGATTTGACAGTTGACTTTGACTGATTCTTGACATGAAACTGATATGATTGTCTAGTTTTGTTTCATTTTCTGATGCTATTTTGTAGCATAATTTTTTTATTTAAAAAAAAATAAATAGATATTTATTTACAGAAACTAAGCTACTACATATTTACATATATTTACAAAATACAACAGGATTAGTCAAGCTATCTAAGGATCGTTAGAAACGATCTATAGATAGCTCAACTGATCCAGGTCACTGTCAGTCGGAAGCGTGCCCAAAACACTGGCGGCATTACCACGCTGGATGGCAATGCTGATCCTTTGAGCCAAAAATATGCCAGCTCTCGGATCACGCGTCGCTTCGACCAGACGCCCTGAAAGAATTTTGAAAACCCGAAGGGCTCCAGAACCCCACGGACCTAGGGACTCAACCCCAAATGGTTCAAATATATAAACCCTATCAAGATTTATATATTTGCGCCTTTTGAGATCCTCAGCCGAATCTGCCGCCGCGCCAGGCCTAACGGATGTCCCCGGTAGATGGGAAAGCGCAAGGGTGTCTACGCAAGTAGCGTCCCACACCAAAGGCCTTCCCCTCTCCCAAGGGACAAGAGTCATGCCGTCGGGGCGCTTGCCATCGTCACGCATCAGACCGCTCGGTTCGAGAACGGCTGGAACATTGGCGCTGACAAGCGCTATAAAAAATAAATTAGGGAAAATTATCTCTTGGAATTATCGAAAAAATATTCGAAATTAGCATTATCATTTCAGACAGGAACTAGTATTTTCTTTTTTTTTCCAGTATTTTCTTAAGATCCTGTGAATGTTACAGTCTACAGGGACCATGGACCAATCTGTAAAAGAGTTACTGCTCGGCCCCTTTAGCATTGTCTAGGTCTAGGTCTCTGGTTAGCTGGTAGGTCTATCTCATAGGTTTAGCTCTTCTAGCAGTCTAGCCTAGCTGAGTACGAGTTTCTCGATTGCTGATCTTGTTGCTTTTCATAGTTAAAAAAAACCGGTAGAGGGCGCTGTCCTCAGAGTAACTTAGCTATGTTCTCATATCTCTGTCGCAGCCAACTGGTTTAATCCGCCGTATGATTAAACGCCTAGCCATTTGATTAAACGGCACCGTTCAACTAGCTGCCTGAATGATATTCAGCCGTCTGGTTAATTAAAAGCATTTAATGAACTGGCTGGCTGGATGCTTAGGCTATTCATTTATTATGGAATTTTAGACAGATATAATAGATTTCTAGCGCATCGGCGCCGGCGGCCGAAGAGAGAACAGAACAACAGCTTTGACCAGTGGATAGACTTATCACCTTCAAATGTCTCTGTGTCCCTGCTTAGATGCAGCGGACCCGAACGGGGCCGGTTCATGTGCGGAGGTCGGCTGGTCACCCGACTCCTGAAGGCAACGGCCAAGCGAAGGTTGCGCGCCAGAGTTTCGGCCCCTGACCTATTTGCTTGAGTAAAAACGAGATGATGTCGAGATTCGAGATGATTGTGTCACTGAATCATAGTCACAAATAGGCGAAAAAATTATTAAATAGGTACCAAAGTAGGCATACTTACCTAACTTACTTAGGTACCTACCTACCTACTACTACTACTTAATAAACCTGCATTTTATATTACCTACAAGTAAATAGGTACCTAGGTATGTAGGTACTTCCTAGGTAGGTAGGTATCTACCTACCTACATTTGTCGAAAGTAGGTAGATAGGTAGGTACCACCTATGAAGGTGGTACCTACCTATCTACCAGCCTACCTACCCAGGTATCACATACTACTTAGATTAGACGTAAATCTAAATTTAGGCTATAGTATAGTTGGTAGGTAGGTTAGTACGTAGTTAAGTACCTACCTACCTAATTCCATCCCGTCCAAGTCTGCTTCAGGATAAAAACAAATCTGGGTTTTTACGTGTGGGTAAAATTAGGCGAGATGACACAGTCATGTTTCATAGAGCATAGCCGAACTAAATTATTTCTCTGTCTGTTCAGTAAAAGGACCTACATATTTGGATGGTACACCTTATCGATAATATTCCTTATAATTGACGTTAGAATACCTACCTACATAAACTAGGTAGGTACCTACATACCTATGTAACCTAAACTATCAACAGTAGGATAACTTGAGGGCACAGGTGAGGGTAAAAAGTTATGGTGCCTACCTCGATCTATTGTAAGTAGGTAGGTATCTAATAAACATAGCAGTCGTAGGCTACGACGGCTCGTAGCGAAGTAGTATTCTGAAAGATTCTGCTAGGTTATCTTTGTCCTCGACATGCGTCATGCACCCGGCTTTACTATAAAACCATTCACCTCCCTCCTCCCGCGTTATTCTACCTCCAGATTTCGTGTTGTCTGTACGCGCTGCACAGTGCTTGTTTTGTTGTAAAAAATCGGCTGCCAAAAATCGTAAGTATTTTTTATCTGATATTGTGATTTTCCATGCAAGATACATCTCTCTCCCCATATACCCGGAGAAAAAATATGTCTTCTTCCGGTTATAGTTGAGTTGATTTGCTAGGTATAGATAAACATGCTTGGTTTTTCCATTTCATTCTATGTTTTTTTAGGTATGGAAATATGGTATTTATTTATGGTATTCTACCTACGCCATGGAAATACCTTCCTAGTTTACCAATAGGTACCTAGTAAAGAACCTAATTTTTGCACCTACGTACCTGTACCTACCTACTTACTTTTTTTAACCTATATTATCTAAAGGTCTCCCCCACCACTTACTTACCTAATATATCAAATCAAATCAAAGTGTTTATTTGCTTGCATGTTGTGTTTGTCTTTGTACCTACCTACAATTTATTGTACATGCAGTTACAACATGAGTCCTGGAAGGATAAAATAAAAATAGAATAGAATAGAATAGAATAAAGTTTTATTTTCTCCACAAATATTTGGTTGTTACGCCTAGTAAAGTAAGTGCCTAGTATTTTGCTATAAAAAGTAGTCTTAAAATTATAAGATCTCTAAAGGTAAAAATCTTGAAATAAAAACAATTATAAAATTCAAGTTGTGTATCTATTAAATAATAATATTGGTAAGTATTAATAATTATTATAATTACGTTTTTATACTAAAAAGAAAACCGACTTCAATGTTTGACTCGAAACGCGGTGTGACTCAGGGCGTCAAGCTGTCGATTCGATTTCTATTTGTGACATGGCTAGGAGGGAAGGTGTTTAGAGTTTTACGGGGAAACTATCAATCCCTCAGGAATAAAATTTATATGGGACCACCTCTGGAGTATACCCTTTCAAACATGAAAAGAATTTTGCAAATCGGTCAACAAATGGCGGAGCAATCGCGTAACAAGATAAAAAAAAAAAACATACAGACGAATTGAGAACCTCCTCCTTTTTTGAAGTCGGTTGATAAAAATATCTTATGTTAACCTTCGATTACTTACTTATTAACACTTTTTGCTTTCATTTGGGTTTTCCAACGCGTTTCCGTGGTTTTTGTTAGTCTATTTATTTAGTTCAAAATAATAGGTACCTATCTAAGTTTATTTAATTTTTGATTGCCTATGAAATAGGAATCCCCTACCTACATCCCTCATGATGACCCGCAGCCTTATTGTCTAACTTGATATCCATTCCCAGTTGTCATCCCAATAGAGCTCAACCAATCACATAATAGGAAAATGACAATTGAAGTCCAGAATGGGTTTCAAATGTCAAAATGAAGCCCATGTCAATTGCCAGTTGAATTACACAATAAGGCCCCCGCTCATGAATTACTAACCGGTTCTAAAAATCAATTCACCCATCAAGAGATTCCCATCTCTACCGGTACATATATGTTACCTATAGCATTTTGCTACAACCCCGCTCATGTGCGCTTGTAAACTACTGGGTAGGAACTACGGTATTAAAATACTAGTTTAGTAGTAGAGGTAGAGTAGGTTACCTGACCAACTTAAATTCTCTACCTATCACGTTAGCAAAACTGCCCCATTTGTTAGCTTTTGGATGACTCACTGACTCACTGGATCAATAAAATGGACTTACAATTTCAACCTGACGTTTGACCTACTGAGGAAATTCTATAAAATGTACTGAACAACGCTCTCGCCATCATCGAAAGGACTTCTTTCGCCATTTTTGAAGGAACTAGTGGCTCTGCTATTTTATTTAGTTTTCTCGTGTTTTACTAGGTTTTATTATGTAATTTCGGTGGCATTTTACTAATGAAGCTTTGGATACGTAACAGGAGATTTGGCAAATGGAATGGGGGAGTATTCAAGAAGTTTTCTCATTTGACGAAAGATTTCCCTTGGAGTTTTGAAAAGACAAGCCGCCATGTTTTTTCAATTGACTCAAATTGACGTGACGTAATACATATTTTGAAGAAAGATTTGAAGTGAAGTCAGAGTGAAAAGAAGAAGAAGGAATAAAAGAAGAAGAAACCAATAAGTAGAGTGAAACCATAAAGAATATGAAGACCTATATGATGAAGACCTAGACCTAGATGATGTTTATTACCGATTGGGCGATATAGTCGCTCAGCGACAAAGCCCTTTTTTTTGTGAATAAATAAATAAATAAATAAATCATCGAAAGATCTTCAGTGGCCAACTCTGGTGAAGGAGGTTTTAGGTACAAACGGTACATACGAAGCGGCTTTTTCGTCTATGGTTTTAGGCCATTTCATAGTGATATGGCCATTTTTACAATCATCCATAGAGAAACATACTATTAGGTAATTAATTGTTACAACTTTGACTTGACGTCATTGTGTTTAGGTACTATGAAACAATTTGGTTTTCACACACTTTGATTCTGTAATATCTATTTTGCTTACTCTATATCCAAGAGGAAGAAATCGCTCACAGCGATAAGACCGCCCATTGTAATTACTTCGCTTTAAATATTCTCCTGTATCTTTTTTTGGTTTTTGTAATGTCCATTTGAATTTTATATCTATCTATATCCAATACTTTCACCTGTTAGATGCCATGATCACCTTATCTCTGCGGTAGATAGAGTAAAATGACTTATCGAGCTAAGGCGAGATATATGATCGAAGGCTAAGGCAAAGGCATCTTTTGTACAAAAGCGATTAAACTCATACTCGTCGTTATTTTAGTTTAAAATCTGAGTACTTGAGAAGTTCATACCAAAATGGACATTAAGCTTTCTACCAAGAGCTTAGTAACTTGGCTTGCGTTGGCGCAGTTAATTGAAGTGAAAGTCAGAAAGTGCTCTGGTTTAGTGAACTTGATCGGCACGCGATATTTCGACATTATTTCGTTGCTCTCACGCCGAGACTTGCAGGTAAATTAGGAAGTAGGTACCTACTAGAATAACTATATGTCTTGGTGGTGGCCTAGCAACCAACCCACGTATCTATGAAACGATGGTTGATATATAGATAAAACGTTTTGAATTGCATTCACTATTTACTACACATAAGTACCTTACTTGTAGATATACGATATACCTACCTTAGCTGTGTAGTCTATGGCTATTAGCGGCACAGATAATATAATACTAAGTAGGAAGGTACCTTTTTTTTTACCTATCAAGTACCTACAACCTACCATAGCGGTCTTTCTTCACGTACCCTAAAATAAATCTAACAAAAATTCGATTCTAATGCTATTGTATTGACCGTTCCCGACACGAGACGATTTCAAGGGTAAGAGGGTGCCACTAGATAACTAGGTAGTAGGTAGGTTAGGTACCTAACCTACCTATTAGTGTACTTACCCCTCTTTGCAATATTTCGAGTCTCAGATTTTTGTAACGAGATATTTAGTAGGTAGGTAAGGTAAATGTGTAAAGACCCACATCAAAACAGTCGTAAAAATGAAATATTTTTTCCACACAGGCAGGATAAGTGAAACTTAGTTAGGTTTTATTGTTTTCCTGTTGACAGCTGATCTAAGTATTATTTTTCTTCTAAATAGACCTACAATACTTACAGCAACTATTTAAATCCTTCATTCCTAAAAAATAAACCATTTATGAAATTTAGTTACCGTCTGAATTCTTAACTCTATCACAGAATACACTCTATTTAAACTATGTACCTAGTGTATCTTATCTACTTAGTGTAGTTAGATGAACTGTTACTCTTTTACCTAAACGGTTTAGGTAACAGTGGATAGTAGGTTTAGGCTAAACCTACTAAACCTTTGTAAAATCCTTGACCACTCGATTGTTCGAAGTGAGAATGTTCAGGTATGTTGTGGGAAATTACTTCCGTTTGTTTTGCCAGTCACTATTTCATTGCCATTGCTTTTTATTTCGTGGTGACGAATACGGAAATAACTGTTTTCTATTTGGGGTTTTTTTGCCGGGGATTGCATAGGTTTAATAAAATAAATTACGTCGTTTTCTGGGGCTGGAAGGGATTAGGTGCTACCGTGCTTCATAGGGCACGTAAAATTTTCGTTTTTTTTTTTTTAATTACCGGAACTTTGGTGCTGTCAACATACACTTTCGACATGCTTTTCACTCTATAGCACAATCTCAACTTCACGAACATAGATTTAGCATGGTACCTTTTTGGTACTCCTATATATATGTTCACGAATGCCTAGAACTTTTATAGTTTTTTTCTGTTGAAAGAACTACCTACTTGACAATCTTATGTCGATGATAGATTTATTAAAAAGTTTATCTATCGATTATGTGATGTGTGATGTGTTTGGGCGGTATATTAAGCTTTTCGTAGCACTTGCTATGACGTAGCATTTTTATAATCGTTATGAAAACTGTTTTGGGCGCTATTTGCATGCACTACAATAATTAAAAAGTAAAAAATGTGGGAGCGCTGAGGTAACAAATACTCGTACATTCTGAGACAATTAAAATATTCCTACTTATTTACCTATGTTCTCATGTTTGTGAAGTATTTTAGAGAATAAAGAGTCTATTCTATTTGTCAGTAGAGCAATGGCCCCCACGCTATACTACGTGCCCGGCTCGGCCCCGTGCCGCGCGGTGCTTCTCACGGCGAAGGCTCTCAACCTGGACCTGGAGCTGAAGCTGGTAGACCTGCATCACGGAGAACACCTTAAACCTGAGTACTTGAAGGTAGGTTACTATACTAGCGAGCGACCCGGGGCGTTATTCCCATTCGTTTGATGAATATCGGATGTTATTTACTACTACGATTTCTGACTTCAAGGGCCAATTTTTCGGTTTGGAATATTTGGTCCTAGGTTAGGACCGTGTTTAAACGTTAATCCTTTCAACTGAATACAATGTAGCTCGTAGTAAGAAGCAACCGAATATTCATCAAACGAACGCAAATAACCCGCGCAAAATAATAGCGCGGCGGCCTAAAAACTTCGTCACGGAGTTATAGGCCGCCGATGTTGTTCCGCGGTATCGTTTGTCCTGTAAAAAATATGTAAGTGTTTGTTTATGATTCAATAACACCTTATCTAATCGAACCGATTACTTAACTACTCAACTAAATAGAGATTGTAGAGCTAGTATGTACGTAGGTATTACGATCAGTCTGTTTGTTGTTCAATCGAACCCGCCTGATACTGCTCTATTCCAGGAAAAAATACTTGCATTTTGTATAAGAATATAACAAGAATTCTCAATATCTAAGAAATGACCAAGAATCAAGCGCGTTGATGTCTTTTAGTCTATTATCGTGTAGGTAGGTTAGTTAGATTTAAAAGTAAAAACATTTTTTAGGAGCTACGGAGAATGAAATGTAGCTCTGGCAGGTAAAAATGCAGAGTTATAATATTAATGCGCTACATTTTCTTGTTATTTGTTGCAATGTTCCATCAAAAAAAAAACAAATGAATAGGTGAACCTATTAATTCACGATCTGAAAGCTTAGTAAAGTTTGGTGCATATTAGGTCAAATATTCTGGAATCCACTACACTACCAGAGCTAGCTTACGGTCATTTACAAGTATGATAGGAGGAATGTTAGCACCAAAGAATCCGTGGCACTCGGCCAGCAGTTCCGTTCGGTTTAATTCCTATATTTATTTACAACTTTATATCTTAGTTAGAAAAGTTCGATTTGCTTTGCAAGGATGTGAGAGTCATTTAAATTATTACTTCCAACTTTAAATCGTTGTTATAAAAGTTGATTTTGCTATGAAGCTTGGTGAAGGTCGTTTCAAAGATTGTGTAATAAATGATGATGTAATCTGCAGTTAGAACTACGAGAGCGTTGAACTAATGAGAACAAGTTTTATTGACTAACTAGCTTGTACTCAGGAAAATGTCCATAATAAACGAATAAGTAATCTAGTTATTTACCTGGTATTAATAACATTATTTGTACAGTTGTTATACTGATAACGTATAAAACGCAGAAACGTCGTCTGCACTAGCTATTGTATGAAAGCGATTATTATGTTTACTTAGGTACTGTACCGAAGTATAATTTTTAATAAGTATTGTATAATATGATTGTCCATGACCAATATATTTGTACGGCTACGAGTATAATCATTAAACCAACATGAGTTCTGTGGTAGGTAAAAACGAAAATTACCAGTATGAAACACAATCAAAGTTTTTACGGCGTCTGATCACCACATACCCGAAGTTAGATACCTTGGAAACCGGTTGCAGCAAATTATACCTTCCTATACTATACCTACTGCAAATTTAAGTGCAGTGATTTCAAAATACCCGGCTTGAAATAAAACTTTGCGTTTAAAACGAGATAAGTAAAAATGCATTTCGGAGTTTCGGAACTTGTTTCTGTAGATCATTATCCAGGGCACGGTCAAAGTCATCTTTGATATTCGGCTGATGCGTTAATTTAAGTCGCATGGAGTTATTTGGATACGAGCCTAATATCCTGTTGGCCTCCAAAATTATGACTGTTTCTGAATTTTTTTACAGACGACCAAGTCAAGACAGAAATCATTTACCTTGTTTGGACCTGTTTGATCATTTTAATCCAACTGCGAAAGCATATGAGGATGTGTGTTTCACACACAAAGTGATTTCAATAAATAAACTTATTTTGACTTTAACTTTGAATAAGTATAGCCTAAGTTATATTTAAGATGGATCACCTAAATAAAGCTAGGCCCCAAACCGTGTTTGTTGCCCTGGTTCTTCACGGTATTGGTCGCGAAGGAACAGGAGTAGAATCACCAAGTTTTAAGACGATTTAAAGTGATCCCAGCGGTCTTACTGAATAAATGCTTTTTGATATTGATGTATGGTATATTTGTTACTAATTCACTCAAGGGACTGCGCAGTCTATAGTAAATCTAGGTGATTAGGTAGGTAGGTATTGTCCCTTTTCGTGACCAATAAATACCGTGCTTAACCTTATTCTTTTCTAGAAGTATTTAAAACTGAAATTTTGTCCTTAGCTGAACCCACAACACACAGTTCCCACTCTAGTGGATGATGGCCTTTCTATCTGGGAATCCCGAGCTATCATCGCGTACCTTGCGAACAAATATGGAGCTTCATCTGGACTCTACCCTGAGGAGCCTAAGGCGCGCGCCTTGGTCGACCAGCGGCTTTACTTCGACATCGGAACTCTGTACAACAGTTTTGGGGAATACTTCGTAAGTATACAAAATCTGGGCACAGCCAGCTGGAAGCGTCTCTAGAATGATCAATGATAGACCATAAATATTTAAATAGTTGTTGAATGGTCAATTATTATCGTAAGCTTGATAATTGAAGTTTCGAGATTTGCAGTCTCATAGTCTGAAGAGCAAGGTCAATTTTGTGAAGTTGAAAACATGTCGTCCGCTCTTGTTTTGCTCCTTGTTATTGCGTAGGTTCCAGATAAATGTTTTTATTTATTTCCATGTATTCCTATAATAATTTCTACCCCCAGTACCCACAAGTGTTCGGAGGCGCGGCGGCCGACAAGGAAAAGTTCACAAAAGTAGAGAATGCTCTACAACTGCTGGACAAGTTCCTTGAAGGCCAGAACTTCGTGGCCGGCCGTAGCCTCACCATCGCTGACCTCAGTCTTATGGCCAGCGTGTCTAGCTTCGAAGCTGCTGATATCGACTTCAAGAAATACAATAACATCAAGAGGTACGTTGGCTTAGCAAAGGCACAAAGGCTCAATCAGTTCAACCTATTAGACTCAATATAAATAAATAAATAATGCTGGTCATTTCACACAGCATTATCCAGCCCCAATGTCCAAACAAAGCAAAGCTTGTAGGTACCTATTATGGAAACCAGAAAACTGATATACCTACTTTAAAAGTACTTTTTGTTTGTGATATTTATTTACAGAAACTAAGCTACTACATATTTACAAAATACAACAGGATTAGTCAAGCTATCTAAAGATCGTTAGAAACGAAATATAGATAGCTCAACTGATCCAGGTCACTGTCAGTCGGAAGCGTCTTTTTGTTTGTACATACATATTATAGATAGATCACACGGGATCCTTACAATGTTTTGTATTTTCGAATCAAAAAACTCTTATGCACCACTCATGTGAAGTGCACCTCGGAGCGTAGTCAACTCTAGTGTACGTAATAAAAAAACTTAGGCCTTTACATCTATACTAGATGATTTATACAGCGTCAAGAGGCAACCTATGCCTACACTTAACGGGACGCTGTAGTGCCTGGGACATTGTTTGAGATGGAATAGGCTTGCCCAGCACCTAAACCATCCTCTCAGCTTAATCAGCCGCCCACAGGAAAGACGACGTCAATACGTGTGGAGCTGACTAAGCTGCGGGTTTCCTCACGATGTTTTCCTTCACCGTTATGAGCTCGTGTTAAAGCGCATATAAATTTTTCGAAACGAAAAATCCAGTGATGCACGGCCGGGATTCGAACCCACGACCTTCTACGTAATAATAACATAGGTTGCTAGAGTTTTTGTTACTTTTAAGTCTATTTACGTTGATTTAGTCACTACAAGGAAGTTTTAAATCCACTACAAACGTACAAGTAGGAAATCTTTGAGTCACTATACCAACTGAAAAAAAAGTCGGTGATATACAGCGCAAAACCGCTCTTATTGCTAGGGAATTGCAAAAAATACAAAATCGATATAGCTACCATAAGTGAGACTCACCTATCAGAAAGTGGTGAGCTACGCGAAGACCGCGGTGGGTATACTTACTTTTGGATTGGCAAACCGTCAAATGAACGTAAAAAGACGTCTACCGAAGCCGATAGGGGTAGGTACTAGGTACAGCATCCAAACACACGACCAAATCCAAAAGGATTTTCCGAAAAAATAATTATATCCGGAGAAAAGAGCGTTTGAAGATTACTGTTTGCGTATGTACTGGGCGCGTTGTTTTATGTAGATTGCTGGATTTTGAGTTTAAATTGTTTGTTTCTTTTATAAATGAAATAATTAGGTAGGTATGGTCTTATTATGTTATACTAGTAGTCAATAACTGAAAATAACATAAAATGACTAAGCTAAGTCATAGCGTTTTTTTTTTCGCTTAATGAGTTTAGAATCATGGTCTGATTGCCCTCAGTTTTCGGTAGTTGTCTTTTTACACCCTGTATAATAATTAGATACTTGATAAATAAACGTGTGTTGGGTGTGTTGCGTGTCATATTTTGCTACTACGCTAATGAACCTCAAGGTATTACAGTATTCTGTGGTGTTTCATAGAAATTGCAAAACAAATAGGACGCATTACACAATCTCGATGATAAATGTTGTAATTAAACATATTCCAGAACTGTCTGTCTTTGGTGGACAATAATTTGTCAACAGATCCTTGAATCGAAAATATACCTAATTTTTTTAGACACAAGACTTATTCACAACACTCAGGCCCTAATTAATAAACGTGGTGTAAAGTTACGCCGGGTGTAACTTAGGAGTAACCAGACAATTTTTGGAGTTTAGACCTGGCGTAACTTTACACTAGTAATAAGGGCCTTAATGTATACACCGGTTCATCAGATAACAATATTTATGTTCCCAGATGGTACGACAACGTGAAGAAAACCGCCCCCGGCTACAAGGAAGCCAATGAAGACGGTTTGGACGCCTTCAAAGCCCTCGTCAAGAACATGATGAAGAAGTAACTCTATGTCGACCACACAAGACTTATATTCCAATGCTATCGCACGGACCTTTTGCACTAGGAATTCTCAAAACTTCTAGTTTGATTCGAGAATTTTCTGTCTGTGGAGCTAATTGTTTTGAACACTGTTTGTATCTGGTTTAATTTAAGGTTTTAATTATAAGGCACAAAATAAATACTTAAAAACAAAAAAATAAATACTTATTTTTAAAATAAATTATTTTTGAAGTGAAAACTTCTTTAGGCGCGTTAGCGACATAGAGGAAATATGAGTAAAAACCTTTGGATTCAACTAAGACGCTGTCACTTGACCTAAGATGCTTTAATGTCAAAACGCTAAGACGCTTTAATGTCAAAACGGTAAGACGCTTTACTGTCAAAACGGTAAGACGCTTTACTGTCAAAACGGTAAGACGCTTTACTGTCAAGACCATAGATTTAGCATGGTACCTTTGTATGGTCAAGAAGCGCGATCTAGAAAACGACCAATTTTAGTCGCGCCATCTAGTTATAAATTTCAGAACTACTTCCAGTAACTGTTCTACACTGCATAAAGTTTAGGAATAGAGCTTTTGTTTACATTTAGATTAGATAGGTATAATAATTTAATAAATAATTACATTAGAATAAGCTAAATTAATTGGAGAAACTATAAAAAGGTCCCAGATCGAGCATTTTTATGTATTCTGGAATATTGTCAGTGCTGTGCATAGAGAAAAGTACCTACTATCTAATTGTGTTACATTACATACAAACTTACCGAGTGATGTGTGATTATTTCGGATTTTTTAGTACAGTGCATTGGTACATGACTCACACACAGCTGATTTCTCACTTTTTGATTAAAACTTATCCTATGACAAATATGTATGATAATTTTTCCTAGCAGCATTTTTTCAGAAGTAAGTATTTTTACTTGTGGCTTGAAGAAAACCAGAGAGGAGCCGGAACATTCCCAAAGCAATTTCTATCCAACTAGATATGTGGGTACAAAACCTTCCTAATCCAAAAATCCGTTTGATCTAGCTTTTGTCTTACTTTCAGTTCGCCCAACGAATCTAGGCATTCGTGAAGTTAGCAGATTGTCTGCGCAGTGACCACTTTTTCATACAAAATTGTGTTCTGCGCAGACAAATGGCTAACTTTACAAATGCCTAGATCCGTTGGGCGAACTGTACTCTTGAGTCGCATGAAGCTACTAATAACTATCAGTGATGGTGTTCATAGGGGTTGCGCAGACACTTTTCAAATCATTTATTTGTCAAATTGTATATGTTGCGTTTACTATAAATTTAACTTTTAAATTATTACAATTGTTCAACAATAACACTTTATTTTATCTAAAACCTCTGCCTCTGTAGGTACATCTATACTAGATGATTTATACAGAATCAGGAGATTCAGGAGCGAACCTATGCCTACACTCAAGGGGATGCTGTAGTGCCTGGGACATTGTATTTATTTACCTAGCTGCTGTAGTATTAATTTATCTGCTGTACCTACTTTAGTAGTACAAGAATAGATACTGTAGTAGCGCTACCTGTCAGGTACAGTCGCCTGCAATGAGATGTATACGTACAGACATTCTACAATTTTTGAATCACACTCACTCAATGAAAGTATCACACTATTTATATGCAATAACTTCAGAATACTATTGTTGCTACTAAGTACATAGTTAAAATTAAATGTATGTTAGTACAATCACTTTTGAGTTTTGATACAAACCAAATATCTATTTTTGTAAGTTTGTACTTGTTATTTCAGGCAAATGTACACTGTGAAGGCACAAGCCTCAGCTTTTCAAGTACCAAAAAAAGTAAGTTCATATGAGTCTGTACGCAACTCAGGTGTTAATTTCTAGGCCGCGGTGTAAAGCCTCTGTCATTTCTTGTTGTCTGTCTGACAACCGCTGTCTTCATCTTTGTGGGTCATCATAAATGGGTTCTGCGCAGTAACTTTGGAGGGATAAAATTCATTGTGCGTAATGTACGTAATTGTTCAAGTTTTCACTTCTGTCGGCACTCCCGGAGTGCCACAATTTTTTATTCATGTATGTAAGTAAATAGTTTTAATTTTATCGACAAGAAGATAAACATTTTCTATTTTTCAACCGACTTCAAAAAAGGAGGAGGTTCTCAATTCGTCTGTATGTTTTTTTTTTTTTTTTGAAGTGAAAACTTCTTTAGGCGCGTTAGCGACATAGAGGAAATATGAGTAAAAACCTTTGGATTCAACTAAGACGCTGTCACTTGACCTAAGATGCTTTAATGTCAAAACGCTAAGACGCTTTAATGTCAAAACGGTAAGACGCTTTACTGTCAAAACGGTAAGACGCTTTACTGTCAAAACGGTAAGACGCTTTACTGTCAAAACGGTAAGACGCTTTACTGTCAAGACCATAGATTTAGCATGGTACCTTTTTATGGTCAAGACGCTAATAGTGTTGAATAGGACATGAGTGAAGCAGTTCAAATGTACCACTCATTCGCTCAAAAATGTTCCGGTCCTCATTTTCATTCTTTGTAACACCTTAGAATTTTTGTCCCGTTCAATATCTCTATGTGACGACGTCACGTACGATTTACGAGCGGGACAAATGAAGATTTGCTTTCATTCTGAAGAGTGAGTGAGCTGATGTACTTGTGTGACCGAATCAATCAAAGATCGAAATGAGAGCTAGAATATGTGACGTCGAAATGAAATGAATGACACACACACGTATGACGGAACCTAGTAATTGACGTATCGAAAAATTGATTGAGTGCTTGGTAAGTGTTGATTGATGGAACATTATAAAGTTTTGTGTGTTGACCCTTGACAGTTTTAGTCAACTAATTGATTTGATTTGAAGCGGGAAAAATAAAAAAAGTTACTTTTGTGTTGACTACTGCAACAAAAAAATACATACAATATTTAGATTCATACAGTTTGTGATTTGATTGAAATTGATGAAATTGATAACCTACCTAGTATCAATAGGTACAGTGCTATAGAAACCTACCTATTCTATAATAGGTATTTCTCTTTCTAACCTAATCCTACGTTCTACCACAGAATACAGATAGGAACAGCTACTACTTAGGTGACCTATGAATTCTAGTAGCCAAAGCCTTAGACGCAGAAGGCTGGCAACTTTCTGCGTTTTTACAACGGGTTTGATTCCCTGGTGGCGCGGGTGGCTGCGATAATTTTATTTAGGTACCTAGTAAAAAATTTACATTTGTATTTTGTCCCGGCGCTAGCACATTTATTTATTTGACCTTATCTAGATAAACCATCCTATCTGATACCTACATGCTAATATTAGTAGGTACCTATTAGCATTTTTTCAGAAGTAAGTATTTTTACTTGTGGCTTGAAGAAAACCAGAGAGGAGCCGGAACATTCCCAAAGCTATTTCTATCCAACTAGATATGTAGGTACAAAACCTTCCTAATCCAAAAATCCGTTTGATCTAGCTTTTGTCTTACTTTCAGTTCGCCCAACGGATCTAGGCATTCGTGAAGTTAGCAGATTGTCTGCGCAGTGACCACTTTTTCATACAAAATTGTGTTCTGCGCAGACAAATGGCTAACTTTACAAATGCCTAGATCCGTTGGGCGAACTGTACTCTTGAGTTGCATGAAGCTACTAATAACTATCAGTGATGGTGTTCATAGGGGTTGCGCAGACACTTTTCAAATCATTGATATGTCAAATTGTATATGTTGCGTTTACTATTAATTTAACTTTTAAATTATTACAATTGTTCAACAATAACACTTTATTTTATCTAAAACCTCTGCCTCTGTAGGTACATCTATACTAGATGATTTATACAGAATCAGGAGATTCAGGAGCGAACCTATGCCTACACTCAAGATGATGCTGTAGTGCCTGGGACATTGTATTTATTTACCTAGCTGCAGTATTATTTTGGTGCTGTACCTACTTTAGTAGTACAAGAATAGATACTGTAGTAGCGCTACCTGTTAGGTACAGTCGCCTGCAATGAGATGTATAAGTACAGTACAGACATTCTACAATTTTTGAATCACACTCACTCAATGAAAGTATCACACTATTTATATGCAATAACTTCAGAATACTATTGTTGCTACTAAGTACATAGTTAAAATTAAATGTATGTTAGTACAATCACTTTTTAGTTTTGATACAAACCAAATATCTATTTTTGTAAGTTTGTACTTGTTATTTCAGGCAAATGTACACTGTGAAAGCACAAGCCTCAGCTTTTCAAGTACCAAAAAAAGTAAGTTCATATGAGTCTGTACGCAACTCAGGTGTTAATTTCTAGGCCGCGGTGTAAAGCCTCTGTCATTTCTTGTTGTCTGTCTGACAACCGCTGTCTTCATCTTTGTGGGTCATCATAAATGGGTTCTGCGCAGTAACTTTGGAGGGATAAAATTCATTGTGCGTAATGTACGTAATTGTTCAAGTTTTCACTTCTGTCGGCACTCCCGGAGTGCCACAATTTTTTTTGTTACGCGATTGTTCCGCCATTTGTTGACCGATTTGCAAAATTCTTTTTATGTTTGAAAGGGTATACTCCAGAGGTGGTCCCATATAAATTTTATTTATTAATTAGGAATTATATATTTAATTAGCAACATTTATTTTGCCCAAAACTTTGATATTTTACGTTTAATAGTTCCAAGATATTTTCAGTCTTTATTTCAATTACTTTTACACATAAAAACAATTCCTCGTACAGTTATATGCCCGACCCATTATCATAAAACACTGCCTCGTCAAAAAGACATACAAAAATATCCTTCATTATGATTGGTAGAGTTCATGGTGTGCGTTACCCTAGCTGGAAAGTGTCTCCTAGAGAGATTTTAGAATGAGGAAAAATTAGTGCCTAGTGAGCTATAAATGTGCGCGAAATTAAAAATTTGTGCATATTGTAGTTTTTGAAATAAAGGGAAAAAACGTTTCCAGCTAGGGTAACGTTGCTCCAGCTGGAAAATTCTAAACCAATGGTCGGAGAGAGATGAATTGTATATCGGCAGATAGCTTATATTTGTGCAAATTTGTGCGCCAAAAAAAAAATTTGTGCGACTTGAGGTTTTCGAGATATTGCGTTTTCTAGATTTTCCAGTTAGACTAACGTTTTGAAAAATCGTGTTTCTCAAAAACTACTGTATGTACGCCTGTAGAAAATATATACACGAGTAGCTCTTAATTTGTGCTAATTTGTGACGGAATCAGATTTAAGAAAATATTTATAGTTTTTGAGTTATCGCGTTTTTTTTAAAAACCTTAAAATGATCCTAGCATCTAAATTTGACCATGCACAAGGTCGCTGAAAACTGTATTCGGTCCGTCTCGACGTCTATAATAACCACACAAAATTTCAAAAGTGTACATACTTGCATTATTGAATAATTTAACTAAAAGTAAAAAAAATGGTGTCATAACTTTGAAGTCAACCTACAAGAAAACGGCGCAACCCACAATTTGTGCGCTTGACCAAAAATTAGTGCTTCTTATCAAAAAGCATTGTGTAAAGTTTCAGCTTCCTATGTTTCGTATTTATCTAGTTATTAAGCTAAAACCAAAATAGTAAACCCATGTTGGTTAACCAAACAATTTCGAAAGGCTATTAAAAAGCGACGGTTTCATACATAGCGATGACCTTCTTAAATTTGCACACCAACCGGTTGAGACTTGTTGTTCCAGAGTACACTGATGTAGAAAACAATGTAAAAATACAATCTAAATATTGATTTAAATGATCTTGTAACTAACATGAAGCAATAAACGTTTTGAATAAAATTGAATTTTATTCTAATAGCTGTTTTCATGTTATTTACATATTTATTAAAGTAAGTACCTATTCTACATAATTTTATTAGGTAGGTACCTACAGTTCTTCCAACGGATCTAGGCATTCGTTAAGTTAGTTGTTTGTCTGCGCAGAACACAATTTTGTATGAAAAAGCGTTCACTGCCCAGACAAACGGCTAACTTCACGAATGCCTAGATTCGTTGGGCGAAGTGTACTTATGCTATCTTCATTCAATTCTAATATTATAGGTTACTACAGATGCACCTACCTACATACATTTAGTATTTTGTGTGAGAACGGAAGGACTTAAACGTAGTATCCAGATAGTACTTAGTAGGTACCTAAATAATAGGTAGATAACTCTTCTTCTTCTTCTTGCGTAATTGGTTCTACGTTATGCCGTTTTAATTATTATCAATAAATACTTGCCCTTGTCCCACTAAGTAGGGTCGGCCGGCACATGTTTCTCTCTTTCATTTTCTTCTATCACTCTTATTAAGTAGATAACTATTACGATACTAAGACAAAAAAGGTGATTTGTGGTTTTTATGTAGGTACCTAAGGACATATGTATGTTACCCTACCTACCTACGTTGGGTGTACGGTAGGTACCCAAAGATTAAATCTTTGTAGGTACAGTTCGCCCAACGGATCTAGGCATTCGTGAAGTTAGCCGATTGTCTGCGCAGAACACAATTTGGTATGAAAAAATCGATCACTGCGCAGACAAACGGCTAACTTCACGAATGCCTAGATCCGTTGGGCGAACTGTACCTAGGTACCTACCTACCGTACACCCAACGTAGGTAGGTAGTTAGTTAAAGTCCATTCAAATAGAATTAAATTTTATTTTCTTCACCATACAAAGAATACACAAATGAGCGCTATTTTAGTGGTTTTAGGTACCTATCGTATATATAAAATGCATGACAAAACAGAAAACAGTAATTTTGAAACAACAGACAGCCTAACATAGGTCAATTTTACTGACTAAAAACGCTTGAACGCGTCTGTACGGACACCAGCATGGTGGTAATACGTCCAATAAAAAAGGTCATCGCTATGTATGAAACCGTCGCTTTTTAGTAGCCTTTCGAATTTGTTCGGTTAACCAACATCGGTTTACTATTTTGGTTTTTCTTATGTAACTAGATAAATACGAAACATAGGAAGCTGAAACTTTACACAATGCTTTTTGATAAGAGGCACTAATTTTTAGTTTAACGCACAAATTGTGGGTCGCGCCATTTTCTTGTAGGTGGACTTCAAAGTAATGACACCAATTTTTTTACTTTTAGTTATATTATTCAATAATGCAGGTATGTACACTTTTGAAATTTTGTGTGGTTATTATAGGCGTCGAGACGGACCGAATACAGTTTTCAGCGACCTTGTGCATGGTCAAATTTAGACGCTAGGATCATTTTAAGGTTTTTAAAAAAAACGCGATAACTCAAAAACTATAAATATTTTCTTAAATCTGATTCCGTCACAAATTAGCACAAATTAAGAGCTACTCGTGTATATATTTTCTACAGGCGTACATACAGTAGTTTTTGAGAAACACGATTTTTCAAAACGTTACCCTAGCTGGAAAATCTAGAAAACGCAATATCTCGAAAACCTCAAGTCGCACAAATTTTTTTTTTGGCGCACAAATTTGCACAAATATAAGCTATCTGCCGATATACAATTCATCTCTCTCCGACCATTGGTTTAGAATTTTCCAGCTGGAGCAACGTTACCCTAGCTGGAAACGTTTTTTCCCTTTATTTCAAAAACTACAATATGCACAAATTTTTAATTTCGCGCACATTTGTAGCTCACTAGGCACTAATTTTTCCTCATTCTAAAATCTCTGTAGGAGACACTTTCCAGCTAGGGTAACGCACACGAGTTCATGAGTCACAAACAACAGTAGGTAGTGAGTAATGATAATTATGGAGGCTAACCTACGTTCACAGTTCTGTTTTCGCCTTCAGCTGGGCAACGAGTTTTTTAAAGTCCTCAATGCCCTTCTGGTTGGCGTCTTCGTATCCAGGCGCAGTAGATTTCACCAGCTCAAACCATCTGAAATAAAAGAGAAATTAAGCGATGTAGGCAGGATGTCGGGAATAGGATAATGGACCTAAAATGGAGCTGGGCGGGACACATAGCGAGGCGTGGTGAAGACAGGTGGAGTAGAGTATTGACTGAATGGTGGCCCAGATCTGGGTACAGGAACGTAGGAAGTCCGGCGGCCAGGTGGGCAGACGATATTGTACACGTCGCGGGCCGTCAATGGGTCAGATTAGCGCAGGATCGTGGTGGATGGCACAAGCTTAGGGAGGCCTATACTCAGCAGTGGGTGAAGTCAGGCTGTGGATGATGATGATGATGAGGCAGGTACCTACTGCGCAAATTGATTGGTTGCGTTTAGTCCAGTGGGAATGATAATGAACATTTTTAAAATGCATCCCAAATATTGCACTAATGCGAGATTTGAACTAGCAACCTCATCGATCCGTGGCGAATGTGGCGTTGCACTTTCAAACTGAACAAATAGTCTGCTAGTTGCATTGCCAACTACATTACCGTCAAAGAATCTATGCATTCGTGAAGTAAGCAGTATCTGTTGCAGTTTGTATGAAAAGCGTCTTTGCACGTCGAAAAGGCTAACTTCACGAATACACGGACTAAAAAGTACTTGAACGGTCAGCAGATGGTTTTAAGCCTACCTCACAATATTAGGATGGGGTGTCAAGTCTACCCCAACAGCGTCGATGGTCGAAACCGTTGAAACCAGGCTCAAGTCAGCCAGGGTCAGTTCGGAGCCGACAGCGTATTTCTGCCCTTCAAGGAACACGTTCAGGAAGTGTAGCTTCTGCTGGAGTTTTTTTAGATGCTCCTCGTCGGGTTTTGCGCCAGAGAATGTTGGGTACTGGAGAAATAATGATTTTGTAAGTCGGCAGATTTACAAACACCGGCCAAGTGCGAGTCGGACTCGCGCACGATGGTTTCCGTATTAATATCTATAAAAACGGCGAAGTCTCAGTAATGGGGTTCCCGTTTTACCCCTTGGGTACGGAACCCTAAAACGGATATAAGTTATGGCTGCCTGTAGATATCACCAAGGCACGGTGGACATTCTTTTAGATCAAGTCATTCGAAGTCATTTGAAGGCAAACGAGATTGTGTCGTAAGATAGGTACACTGCTAATGAGGGTAAGAGGGACTCTATTTTCTATAAGCAACTTCGATCATATCTCTGATCGAAGTTAAGCAAATTGAAATGAAATGAAATTATTTACGAGAAATATGGTTAACAAGTTGTTAAGGTTCACATTTTATGGTCACATATTTCACCAAGAACAGCTAAGTATGCAAATTTTTTAATGTCACTTTCTGTACTGATAATCAAAGTTATACGACAAGTGCTTCGGCCCGGCTAAAGACTAGCTAACCTTTAAGACTAATAGCCGGGACCGAGGCACAGAGCACTAGAGCGATTTGATAATGACACTAGCGGACAACCATCCACATTTGTAACCGAAAATTAAAAGTAAACACATACGAAATATTGCGAGAAGCTCGGGTACAGCGATCCGATGTCGAAGTCCAGTCGTTGATCCACCAGCGCTCTGGTCTTCGGGTCCTCGGGGTAGAGGCTGGAGCCGCCTTGCTTCGCGACGAGGTATCGCGCGATGGCACGTGACTCCCAAAGAGGGAAACCATCGTCTACTATCGTTGGCACTGTGTGTTGTGGGTTTATCTGAAAATTAATAAATGCTGGTCATTTCACACAGCGTTGGTCCGAAATAGAGCGTCCATATTAGTCCATTGGTCCATAATAAGCACTTGCTCTCACAAAGATGTCCAAATGGTGCCAACAGTTCTAAGCTTGTTATCTATTTGTTTTCAGCCTGAATTATCCCACAGCTGGGCAAAGGACATCCCCTTTCTACTTTTTACATGCCAGTGCGATTGTCGGCCAGCCTATGCTTTACGAATCAGCTCATCAGGCCATCTCCATACAAATCAAAATCTTGTATAATTTAGCGATACTACTGAATGCATTGGTGTCATACTCAACGGGTCATTAGTTTCCCGTTTAATAGTGTTAATAACCATGATAGTTTTAAAAATTGCATTGGTGTCTTGTTCGTTTAACCTTCAAGAAGTCAGGTTTTAGCTGGTCTCCTGCCCTCAAATCCATAGTATGGAGATCGAGTTGGATGTTCAACGCTGCAGCTACTAATAGAACTAGCCGGCACGGAGCCGATCCATGGACATAGTAAAGAGCTATCGCCATTGTAGCTTGCAACTATAACACAAAGAGAATTATTACACGTTTTAGTACAGAACAAATCCATAAAAAACTTCAATCAATTTTAATTTGGCTCACAAAATAAAATAGAAGTAAGGAAAATATATGGTGAAAAAACTTACCAAAACACGACCGTGTATCACAATTCCCAATAACAACTAACGAGGCACCAATACACAAACAAGATAACTTTGAGACCTTGGAATGAGTACAATCGCTTTTTGAACACGGCCAAATTAAAGTGCTATAAAATACAGGGTAATATTATAGCAAGAGGTGGCTTTATAAAATGTATGGTTGCTTTATGCAGCTATCTTTTTCTGTGAGCTGTTTATCTTATCATGCTGCGCAGTCGACGATGATTTTTGTAGCCAATTATGAAAATTATTATATCAACACTTGGATAGTTTTTATTGTATCAAGTTTGTGGGTCAAGATAACGCCATTTCTTGATATGTTCTCTATAACTAAAACAGAAAATATAACCTGTTGTAAAACCTTATTTAGCATATTAATTTTATTTTCCCTTAAAACGTAAAACTCATTTATACCTAACTTAATTATACCTAGCTTGGCAAATAAAAAGGCTATGGAATTTACATTATATTTTATTTATTATCTTTGTCTTTAATAAAGTAATTACAGATAGGCACTAAAAAAATAACCATGCATATTTAAGACCATAATACAGTAACATATTAGATACAAGACGCCGCGTTTCAGTGCTTGAGAGACATTGCTAGGTCCCCCGAGGCCGAGGGCACAAGACTTGGGTAAAAAAATATCTGATATAAAATGGCACGGAGCCAACAACACTAGCTGACCGGTGAGTATTAGATCACGTGCGGCTATCCAATAGTCGTACCTCTAACTTCAACATGACGCAGAAACATAAAGCTTTTAATAGAAACAAACTGTGTCACTGTTCCCGTTTAAAAAAGCTATCTCATTAAAATCTAACAGCTAGTGACATATAAAACAATGGATGATGTTCCGAGTTGACTGTTATCAAAATGCCGAAACGTATTTTACATCGCCAATTTTATCGTGTAACATAATCACTTCATTGTATAACTAAAATGGACCACCAGTTAACTTGCTATATACTTTTTAATTAACTAAATAAATAGATATAATATGAATTATCTACTAAGTCGAAACAAAGGGTTAACACCTAAATAAAATTGTATTTCAGGTATATATTACACAGGCGTGTGTAATCACTAGGACCGCCAAAGCAACAAGGGTGCTATCACTATGACCAAAGCATGTATCCTACCTTGTGTTATTTAGTAGTCTCAATGTTAATTTATTAGGATTTTTTCGGACACTAAATATCAATAATTACACAAAGCTATCTACATGAGTCACTCTTAACCGCTTCTGTGTTGCCAGATCAAAATATTGCTTAATTTAGTAGCCAGCATAGACGCTGGTTGTATTTAAATAAAAACACCAAGCATGTTGGTTGTTTTTGTAATGCTTTATTCGGCATGCGGTAAGCGGTACGATGGTATCACAGCACAATAAACAGCTAAGAGAATATTCTCGCACTGGCAACACTCGATGTTGTGAACACCGTGCTTCTGGGAATGATTCGTAATGATTGCAGTTACTCCAGCCCGCAGTCTCTCACTCCGGCTCCGACGATACACTGGACTTACTGCAAAATTAAAACAATCTGTTAATTATTCATAGACATAACAAGACTAGGTTGGGTCATAGTTTAATCAACTGCATTCGATTCAAATATCTGTACCTTCTTAGACGAGCATTGTTTTTTTTTATCGAATATTTTATGTGTAACCTTCCGCCCGCAGAATTGCTTGCGTGGTAGCACAATTTTAAATAGTCTAATGAAGGCCAGGCTGCGATCTACAACTATTCTGTCCAAGTTTCATCAATATATAATCGTTAGTTTTCGCATGAAGAAGTAAAACTCCATACAATCATCCTCACAAATTTAACACCAGTAGAATATGTTTGTCTGCCCACTACTCCAATTCTCTCTCTATAAGCGGCATGATTTGACGTAGTCGTTCTTTGAACACATTAACTGTTATTCGAAGTTGCAATGCAGTTTAAATAATGCCGCCTAAGGGAATAAGAGTTTATCTAGCCCTCCTGGCCCTCGATTCAGACTACAGCAGAACGCATTCCGGTCGGAATCGGTCAGCTGTTCAACTGACAGCGACCAATCACAGTGCAGGAATTGATCCAAAACTGACGTTTCTTGCACGAGGCTCTCGTAGTGTGTTTCCGTACGTTAGCCCCCAAGGCACCAAGTGTATGTACCTCGGCTACTGGCAGCACTGCTTGCGCACGTCGGGCGAGGCGCGCACGTCGGCCGGCTCGGCGTCGGGCCGGATCACGTCGCCCTCCGGCGGGTCGCGCATCTGCTTCTGCGACACGATCCTGTAGATCTCTGGAATTATAATAACCTTTTTAGTGCGAGTTCACAACAAACAACTTGTATACTTTGGAGATGCAAAATGGTCTTGCCAGACAGTGCCTTATGTTTGTCGCGCACGATCGTCACAACTTTAATAGTTCGCCTGTTTTGTACTGCATTTGTCAAATCTAAACGCAGCATCAGCCGCACAAGCAAGTCTGATCTTTGAAATGTTTTCTGCGAGATGTATAAAATTAACACCTATTCACACTTTAAGCTAAGTGCGGTACTTGCTTTAGGTATAAACTAAGAAAGCAATAAAAGTGTAACGCGTCGAAGACAATGTTTTGCCGCTTGCTGTGAACAGGGGTTGGTGCTTGTAAAATGCCGTTTTTAGCGGATTCGTCTGATCCAGTAATTTACTACTGTTGTACGAGTGAATTCCGTCATACACATACCTGCATAGATCATACGCCATTGGCAAATTTAAACGTACATAAATCGCACTATCTCTTCATATTTTTTAACAAGTTGTTCTACAATTCCCACTATTCCCGTTCAAAAGCATTCAATAAAATCGTCGCTACGCGTATTGTTTAAATTAAAAGGCTACAAATTAAAATACTTCCTTGGTGACGCCAGTCACGCACGGCAAGGGAAGCGACCTCAATTACTTGCTTTAAGGGACCATACACCCGTTATTGACCCCAGACAGTTAAATATAGAGGCGACGTCATAACTACGCCCAATGTGGGCGGACAATGGCTTTCAGTTATCACTACTGCGTTCTTTTTTTATTGATAACAAGTCGGGATTATTTGTATGGGTTAAAAACCTATAGATAACACTGATGAATTTTGCATATTCTTTGGAAGCTTTTGTTTACATTTAGATTAGATATAATAATTTAATAAATAATTACATTAGAATAAGCTAAATTAATTGAAGAAACTATAAAAAGGTCCCAGATCGAGCATTTTTATGTATTCTAGAATATTGTCAGTGCTGTGCATAGAGAAAAGTACCTACTATCTAATTGTGTTACATTACATACAAACTTACCGAGTGATGTGTGATTATTTCGGATTTTTTAGTACAGTGCATTGGTACATGACTCACACACAGCTGATTTCTCACTTTTTGATTAAAACTTATCCTATGACAAATATGTATGATAATTTTTCCTAGCAGCATTTTTTCAGAAGTAAGTATTTTTACTTGTGGCTTGAAGAAAACCAGAGAGGAGCCGGAACATTCCCAAAGCTATTTCTATCCAACTAGATATGTAGGTACAAAACCTTCCTAATCCAAAAATCCGTTTGATCTAGCTTTTGTCTTACTTTCAGTTTGCCCAACGGATCTAGGCATTCGTGAAGTTAGCAGATTGTCTGCGCAGTGACCACTTTTTCATACAAAATTGTGTTCTGCGCAGACAAATGGCTAACTTTACAAATGCCTAGATCCGTTGGGCGAACTGTACTCTTGAGTTGCATGAAGCTACTAATAACTATCAGTGATGGTGTTCATAGGGGTTGCGCAGACACTTTTCAAATCATTGATTTGTCAAATTGTATATGTTGCGTTTACTATAAATTTAACTTTTAAATTATTACAATTGTTCAACAATAACACTTTATTTTATCTAAAACCTCTGTAGGTACATCTATACTAGATGATTTATACAGAATCAGGAGATTCAGGAGCGAACCTATGCCTACACTCAAGACGATGCTGTAGTGCCTGGGACATTGTATTTATTTACCTAGCTGCTGTAGTATTAATTTAGCTGCTGTACCTACTTTAGTAGTACAAGAATAGATACTGTAGTAGCGCTACCTGTTAGGTACAGTCGCCTGCAATGAGATGTATACGTACAGACATTCTACAATTTTTGAATCACACTCACTCAATGAAAGTATCACACTATTTATATGCAATAACTTCAGAATACTATTGTTGCTACTAAGTACATAGTAAAAATTAAATGTATGTTAGTACAATCACTTTTTAGTTTTGATACAAACCAAATATCTATTTTTGTAAGTTTGTACTTGTTATTTCAGGCAAATGTACACTGTGAAGGCACAAGCCTCAGCTTTTCAAGTACCAAAAAAAGTAAGTTCATATGAGTCTGTACGCAACTCAGGTGTTAATTTCTAGGCAGCGGTGTAAAGCCTCTGTCATTTCTTGTTGTCTGTCTGACAACCACTGTCTTCATCTTTGTGGGTCATCATAAATGGGTTCTGCGCAGTAACTTTGGAGGGATAAAATTCGTTTTCACTTCTGTCGGCACTCCCGGAGTGCCACAATTTTTTTTTTTTTTGTTGTTTTATCTGATGAAACACCTTTTTTTTACGAGAAAACAGAGTACTAAAACTTCGTAAAACTAAATAAAATAAAATAATACGATAGAGAAACATGATATTCAATACTTTCATAGCAAGTACGCACTACTACTGCATACTGTAACGCACAACCGATCTTTAGCTCTCTAAAGTTAGGTGCACTAAACGATTGCGCAGGTTTGGTAGAGTAAGCGAGATAGCGCGATGCAACAAACTAAGCGAGTGAGCGAGGCAGCTATACAAGTCATCAAAAATGCGCAGCTACTTCAGAGAGCTAAAGATTGGTTGTGCGTACTGTACGTTTGGAAGTCGGGAAGCTATTGCGGACATTGTGTTAGTGTGTACACTAAAAATAGTTTACTAATAGTTTAGTTAGATCACAGATCGATAGAACTGTAGTTCTATCTAACTAAACTATTAGTAAACGATTCTTTTTAACAAAGGTGGTTGGTCTTATGTGTGCAGATGCACATACACGTTGTTTCTGTGTGCGTAAGCTCAGGAACGCTCCATGGACGAATGAGCGCTCAGTATCCCTTCCTAGAAAAACTATACAACTCACCAGTAAGAATATTCTGGAATGCTGGTTCCACATTGGTGGAGTCGAGCGCTGATGTTTCAATAAAACTAAGTCCGTTCCGTTCCGCGAATGACTTCGCTTCTTCTGTTGGGATGGATCTGGAAAAGATTACAAATATCTTGAAGCTTTGCTTTTGACTTGACAAATATGGACCCAATATGTGTTTGGATATCTAGTCTCTTCTTATGCAGATGAATAAATCATTGCTGGTGTCTGCATTGATTACTTATATTAACATTTTACGCCTTTTAGATTAGAACATCTCTATATATAAAAACGAATCTCTATATCCCTTGGTCACGACATCACGCGTGAACGGCTGGACCAATTTCACTATTTCTTTTTTTTTGTTGTGTTTGTTATTGTCAGGAAAAGGTTCTTATGACAGAAAAAAAATAAAAAATTGCGCGGAAAAATTAATCATGCGCAGACGAAGTCGCGCGGGTCAGCTAGTTATAAATGTAAAACAATCAATGTTAACAGAGCTTTGATTACGTATTGTAAGTGTATAGAAGGTCATACATTCTTGAACAAATGATAAAATCAAGTGTAACACCTGTTTAACACATTTGTCATCAATATCAGAATGAGTCATGGTTTTACATTGTATAATTTGATTTTGAAAAGAAATTTTTAGTTAGTGGAGTTTATTTTATCTGCAAGCTGAGCATCAGTCAGCGCTATGCTTGTGTACGCCCCTTTTACATAAAAATGAAGAATTTGCATTTGCCTACAGACATTCAAAGATAAACATCATAATGTAAGTGTATGACTGCACTGCAAGTAAAATAAGATAATGTGCATCCCCAAACCACATATGACAGAAAACATCACAGATCGCCAAATAAAAGGATGGTAAATATGGTAAAAAAACATTGAAATGAAATGGTAAATAATATTATTCATAGGAGAATGTCTACCGCGCCTTGAGGATACAGTCGTGATTGTGTTTGTTTATTTTAATTTTATATTCTGGCTGACCATTATTTGCTACTCGAGGTCATGTTAGCTAAAACTACATGAAATCTGACTCATTTTAGTAAAGAGAAGCCTTAGATTGTTCAGACACTACACAAGATTATAATAAACTAATTGAACAGAGTTTTGCTTAAACTTTGTAAACTACAATACAAACTGATCAAAAACAAACTAAAATTCACCTAATAAAATATTGAAATATGCATAAAATAAAACACATTGCTGCTTATTATAAAAATAAAAACGTAAAACCTAGGTACCCTATGTTGACACATGTCAAAACAAAACTGTTACCACAAAAAGCGCTCTCTAAACGAGTATTTAAAGATTGTTTTTCTAGAGACAGTTTTTTAGTTAGACTTGGTCTAAACTCTGCTCATTTTCTTGTAATAAGCCCCATTGACACCACATTCCAAACTTACCAATACTGTGTATATTTTTCAAATTATTTCATGTTAGTATCGTTATCGTACTACAATCGTTCTTTACCTCTCTGAAGTAGCTGCGCAGAACCCATTTTTGATGACGCCTAAAATTTTGCTATCTCGCTTACTCTACCAAACCTATTGCACCTAACTTCAGGGAGATAAAGATCTGTTGTGCGTATTATACCTACATTTGCCATCTTTTGTCTTAGTTCTGTGTAAGCTGAATCATAGCTAAACAATTGAAATCAACATCCATTATTAATAGATGAGAACTAATCTATAGTACAAAGAATAGTAAACTCTTAACATGAAATTGAAATTTGCATTGTTTGTTGGGCCTGAATGAGAATTCTTGTTTACTGTAAGTTCTTCTAGGTTCCATTAGTTAATTGATTCTTGTTCATATTAGAAAGCTTTTTTATGGTGTGTGTACATATCTATCTACTACCATCTGAAGATACAGTCTTGTGGTCAAATTGAAATACCCTTCCGCTCCTGACCCCGAATCATAAAGCATTTATTAGATAGGATAGCTAGAATCAATTAGACGTATAACTACGTGATTCTACTCTTGTCCGTTCGCGACCAACCAGAGCAACAAATATGGTTTGGGGCCTGGCTTTCATTTAGATGATCAATCCTAAAACTAAATAATCAAGCTCCAGTGGGGAGCCAGTTAAACAAAAGTGAGGCTCGTCAAAAAGTTTAAGTGCACGTGAAGAGAGAAACTCACCTAAGATGCCTGAGATCACTCTTATTGCCGACGAGCATGATCAGTATATTCTGATCAGCGTGATCGCGCAGCTCCCGCAGCCATCTCTCGACGTTCTCGTACGAGAGATGTTTGGCGATGTCGTAGACGAGAAGCGCACCGACTGCGCCGCGGTAATACGCCGATGTGATAGCTCTGTACCGTTCCTGGCCGGCAGTGTCCCATATCTGGGCCTTGATTGTTTTGCCATCGACCTGGAAAAGGACCAGCATAAGCATTAGTGTCATCAATCATCATCCATCATAGATAGGGATAGATTTTGTGAAAGATGACATATGAGTAGAAAGGGAGAGATGAAATTTTGGCTGATAGAGGGAAATGGAGTAGGAATACATGTAGTGCCGACCCCACATAGAGTGGGGCAAGGGCAGAAAAATGATGATGATTAGAGTTACCATCAACCTGATAAAATGGACTGGTGTTCAATTATAATCTTAGGAGGAAAGTATTTGTTGAAAATTGAGAATAACAGAAACAGTATTTAGAAAATTTATGAACTTTCACTTTGTACACAGGTGGCTTGGGAAAAAGTATTAACAAGTAGTCATTTGTTCCAAATTATGCTTCTTGTGGTGGATGGCACAAGCTTAGGGAGGCCTATACCCAGCAGTGGGTGAAGTGAGGCAGTGGATGATGATAACTTATTAGAGGTCTTTAAACTATAAATGAGTGTTTATAGAATGAAAATGGAACACTCAACCGACCTTTAATTTATTTAATTGTGTAAAGAATAGTGCAATCTGTGCAATTGAACAATGGATGAATAGTATGACAAAACATGGCAGATTTTCAAGGAATAATTGAACACAAAACATCTGAACACCTAGGCATAAGTGTAAATGGACAACAAAATGTACCACAGGTGAATTTCATGAATTATAGAATGAGCACTATGTTATTGGCATATTGTGACAGGGCAAAATATAAAAAAATTACTTACCTCTATACTTCTGGTAGCAAACTCCACTCCAATAGTAGATTTTGACTCTAAATTAAATTCATTTCTAGTGAAACGCGAGAGGAGACTACTTTTCCCCACTCCTGAGTCTCCTATGAGAACAACTGGAACAAA
Source organism: Epirrhoe tristata (assembly GCA_951394285.1). Classification (NCBI taxonomy): domain Eukaryota; kingdom Metazoa; phylum Arthropoda; class Insecta; order Lepidoptera; family Geometridae; genus Epirrhoe; species Epirrhoe tristata. The sequence goes on along the minus strand of OX596143.1, from coordinate 10,662,525 downwards.
GAATTCACTTCATAACATTCACCAAAAACCAGGTAAGTACTTTATTATTGACACGTATTTCCAGGACGGAATCCTGTTACAAAGATTAGATCATAGAGATACGTCAAGAGATGACTCACGAACAACGAAATTTTACACAAAAATCGATGAATATGAATAAATCAGCTGAGAGTAAAACAAACTATCAAAGCGTATGTTTTGGACTAATGTAATGAAGAAATCAATTTATTTACAGATAGACCAAACAATAATAAAAATAGTGGTGAAGGAAACAAAGGGGATAACAGTATCAGTTTTAATTCTACGTCATTCGAAGATGAAACAATGGTCCCTCTAAACAAGCCCCCAGTTTTCTCGAAGAATAGCTGGTTGCAAACCAAGACTAGACTAAGACTAGTTACCAATTCACTGTATTTACCTTTGAACAAGTAATCATATTCGTCCTCTCTTGTGCCCATTTTGATTTATCAAGAGAGAGCTCTACAAATCGACGTCAAAATCGGTCAAATAGAAAACGTCAAGTCAGCGTAAACAAAAATAATTGGAGACACAAATATCACAGACTTTGAAAACACTGCACAGTTTCATAAATATCACTTTTGCACAGGGATTGTTCAGATTTTTGCGGGTTTCAATGAATTTTATTCCTAAAAATTGCCAGAGGAACAAAATGGCGGAATATTTTTACGCCCCTATTGGATGCGTTCTGAAACTAGTTGAATTTGTTTGACAAGTGACATTTTTTTTAGCTTATGTTATTTTTGTGCTGTGTACTTTGGCTGTGTAGGACTGCTAAGTGATAAGTGCAGAAAAAATCTGCAGGCTGTACAATATCCTGAGATAAAAAGTGTCTAAATAATTAATTATAAAAATATTTATTCATTCATTCAAGGAATAAAACTATTTAAAACATAAATCCATAATAAAGACACAAGTGTAGATTCATGGTCTCTGAACGCACTTTACTTTGACATTTTTGTTTTGATATCGATTACCAACATTAAGAACTTAAAATTGCGTTCACAGTTCAAACCAACCATAGTGTTCACCAAAATCGTTGTTAAAAAAAATACCTACATAAAAGGTTGTTAATAAAATCCAAAAAATCTGTTTTTTTTTTTTTGCTCATTTAACCTTATTTATTGTGTTGAGAAAATAAAATGTTATTCTATTCTATTATTCTAAATGGATGCGTTCGTAAGAGAGAAGAGTAAAATTTTCAAATATTTTAATTTATCACTATTTTACAATGAATAATATTCTCTCTAACTCTAAAACTACGCTGTAGCAGCTACAACATCGTCTTCGTCATCGCTGTCGTTTTGCGCTTCCTTGGATATTGTGCGATCTACATACTTAAATGGATCTATTTTTAGTTTTTCAGGTGATGGTGGACTGATTATAATACACCTGTAAAAGAAAAAAGTACGTGAGTGTCGTGGAACACTCGGTTGGAACGAAGCAAAGAGTACTTTTCTACAAATTAATTGTCAATTAGGTATCCTAGAAACGCTCTTCCGTACTAACAAAGTAAAAATCTATTGACTGTGTCGCGGCTGCGCATTTCGCACTGTGACGATTTGATATACACATGTATCGTGACGGTAAAATGTAACAAAATTTTTTTTTTCTTCGATACCGTCCGTAAAGGAACTTCGTTTCAAAAACAATATTCAAATGTTGATCAAGTCATAAATCTCAGTAAGTAGGTAGGTACCTACCTGAAAAACAGTAGTGGTGTACAACTTTGAGAACACATACCTGGTAATAAATAAGCCATCTCTCTTTGGGCGAACAGCTTGGAGATCTTTCAGTAGGGCTTGAATATTTTCAGCAACTTCCTTGGCATCCATATTCAACTGCAAGTAAACCAAACTGCTCTTAAAAGAACTTTTTATACTTGTCACAGCCCGACCTTACCCACTGCTGGGTATTAGGCCTCCCTAAGCTTGTGTCATCCACCACGAACCTGCGCTTATCTGACACATTGACGGCCCGCAACGTGTACAATATGGTTTGTCCATCTGGCCGCTGGAATCAGATCTGGGTACAGGAACGTAGGACATGGCGACCAGATGGGCAGACGATATTCATGTCAGTTAGCAAATATTCTATTTACTTAAAAAAATATTAAAATCATTGTGTTTGGAATATTTCTGTGGGCATGTGTAAAATGCGCTTAGGTAAAATGATCTTTCATATCATAACCATGATAACTTACCCTTCCGACAGCTACTTCAACAGAACCAAAGTTTTCCTGTTTCTCATCTCGCACCACTCTGTATTGGACACCACCAGAAAACTTCTTCACCAGACCCTGGAGGTCTGTATCCAGAGTGCCAGCCTTCAGTGTAGGGAACTTTTTCTTCATGAGACCTCGAATTGGCACCAACTCCGTTATGATGTTCGGATGTGCAATTACGTAGTCATATTCGAAGATCTTTATTGTACCTTCCTGTAAAGATTTTATAAGTTTTATTTCTTTTTCTTTTTGTCTAAACTAATAAACGTGGTATAAAGTTATTCCTAAGTTTAAACTGTCAAACTGTATGGTTATTTTAAGTTTATTCCGAGGAATAACTTTACACGACGTTTATAAGAAAGGCCCTAAGATAATATGGTATTCGTTTGATATCAGCACATTTTAGTTTTAACCCTGCAAATGTCTTCTCCACAAGTAAAGAGTTTATTATATTTCATATCATCATTCAATGTTTCACACAAAAGCATATTCCTATTGAACTAATTTAAAAGTCTAAGTATTAACTGCTTTCCTGTACGAAATCTATAATTCACTATCCTGCTGGTTTTCAAATGAAATGCCTGGTGGTAAATCATACCTGTATCTTCTTGATAAGATCAGCACCGCCCACAGTGGTGGCTCCTGCATCCTGAACTTCCTTCACCATCTCGGCTCCCTTGCAGAACGCCAACACTGTACGCTCTTCCTCACGTGGAAAAGGGTTAGGCAACAGGGAGAGTCGAGTGAAACTTTCCACATAGCGATTCTAAAAATTAACAGGCCACATAGCAATTTTAAAAATCAGGTCAATAGTATGTGGGCAAGTTTATAGCTCAATCCACATTGAATTGGCAGCGACGTGATCAAAGTCAAAGTCAAAGTCAAAAATCATTTATTCAGTAGGACCGCTTGGATCACTTTGAAACGTCTTAAAACTAGGTGATTCTACTCCTGTTCCTTCGCGACCAATACCGTGAAGAACCAGGGCAACAAACACGGTTTATTTAGGTTATCCATCTTAGACCTAAACTTAGGCTAATTTCTTAACTAACTTAGTTGTAAAATTAAAAGTAAAGTTGGTAAAATTCAAAAAGCTAAGCAAGATAGCAAAGGCATTGTGCTGTCGAGGGATCAGTTTTAATAACAAGACACTGCTATAAGATAAATATATAAACGCCCGAGGTTTTATCTTATAACATTGTGCATAAGGTTTGTAATGTATTTGCCTCGCTGCACCCGTCAATGTGCATCGAGCCTATAGGTGTTTTTGTAGAAGTAATCAAATTTACAGTCACAGCTTTGCCTATTCTTACTATGGTCTTGCTTCTATTTAAGTATACAGAGCTAAGTGGGTAGTAGTAGTCCCAGCAGGTTCTTGTTGTGGAATATATATATAATGATAGCTCCTAGAAAGCACCTGAATTTAGAGATATATTTTATAACAGGATTTTATCGCGTATTACCTTTATTATTCAGTTCATCCCAGTTCGCCTGCGACCACGGTTGTTGCAATACAGCCGAAATGTCGGGAAATAATAAAGGTAATACGCGATAAAATCCTGTTATAAAATATATCTCTAAAGATGAATTGTGATCGCGAAAGTTTAAGAAAGATCACCTGAATTTACCTTTAATTTTTTACGCAAAAGGTTGCGGGTTCGATCCCCACGGCAATATTTGTAGATCATACAAACATTGGTCCCATGTTTGTATGATCTACAAATATTTGTCTCGGGTCTGGGTGTTCCTATGTATAATATGTATGTATTTACCAACAAAAAGTATATAAGTAGTATATCAGTCATCTAGTACCCATAACACAAGCCCTGCTTACTTTGGGGCTAGATGATGCTGTGTGAAAAGTCCAGCATTATTTATTTATTTACCTTTTTGGCAGCATTCATGTCAAATTCTACCCTGGCATACACATAAGAATTAGGCTCGTTGTACATTGTCGGGTGATGTGTCTCCTGGTGGGCTCTCACAGCGCCCTCGGCTGAGTACTCAACCCATTTGTAATACCGGAGAGGGTATACATCATCTTTAGGAGTGAACTTATAGCTGTCGTCTGCATGTTTGTTTGCTAGGACTCCTGTCACTCTGTAACACACATGATGATTTTATAGCAAGTAAATTAAATAAATAAATAAATAATAAATAAATAATGATGGACTTTCCACACATCATCATCCAGCCCCAAAGTAAGCAGAGCTTGTGTTATGGGTATAGATGACTGATATACTACATATATACTTTTTGTTTGTAAATACATACATATTATACATAGAAACAGCCAGACCCGAGACAAACATTTGTAGATCATACAAACATTGGTCCCGCCGCGGGGATCGAACCCGCAACCTTTTGCGTCGCAGGCGGGCCTTCGCCCACAGCGCCACAGAGGTCGTCAAAAATTTTGTGTATACAGTATGAAGAACCCTTTAAAAATCTATCCAAATCTTCATAGATATCCAGATTCAAGAGATATTTATTTGAACAGATAAAATTCAAAGAACAGCTACTACAGGCATTTTCACATAGAAACGGTTCTATGACAAGGCTCTTTTATGTTAATACTAGTGGACCCGGGCGAGACTTCGTCTGTGCATTGTTTCGTCATACAAACTTTAGAGATAAAAGTATACCCATCCAAAAGGTTGGGTAGTTTTGAAAACATATTTTTTGGATAAACGTTTTTTGGGATAAAAAGTAGCCTATATGCTATTCTGGAGTTATACCTTTCACCTTACCAAATTTCATTGTAAACTTTTTCGCCGTTTGAGCCTGATCCTTACACAAACATACAAACATCCAAACATCTAAACAAACTTTCAGCTTTATTATATGAGTGGGATCTGAAATTATTGAAAAGGAAATAGGTACATAAAATCCTTATTTTTTTAATTGTTGAATTTGATACGTTCCTACATGAAAAATACTATATCAATGTTCATTTTCACTTGCCTTCCCTTTCCTCTCTGATTGTGCGGAATGAATCCTACTTTTGTTACTTCAACCTTGACTTTCTTTGCGCGGGCCTTTGCTCTTGTGCCCTTACGCGCCGCATAGTAAACTGCAGCTGTGTTTATTGATCTCTGAAAATTAATAAAAAAAATCAATGGTTTGTTTGATAGTTTTTGAAGATGAAGAAGGCAACATAAAACAATAAGCCGATTATTTCTAAACTCTATATTGTTCGAGAAACTCAAGACTATTACATAATAATACTTAGACTTACCAAATTTGCAGAATTTCCGGAATATAATGATAGAGAAGTGCTGAACATCGATCCTGTAACAAATTCCAGTTTCAGTTGTTTTCCTGAGATGATACATCGTTATTACAGTCTTTAAAACTCACGGAATAATGTCCCAGCCATAATGACTAGCTCTATTAGCGTTTTAGTCAATTATTGTAGTAAATAAACGATTTATTTATTTACGGGTTCAGTTTCACGCAGGAGGTTATAAAAAAAACCATCGACATTCGTTCGACGATAAACAAACCCATAGAGAAAAACCAGGTATATTTTCTGGAAAAACAGTTGTCATGTCATTATGACGTTGACAGTTATTTTGTTTTTTAAACTTGTTTTGGTCAATTTGGTCTTGCTTGTCTGTGGCTCAGTCTGTGGTAAAATGTTTACAAAGCCGACTCGGGCGGGACTCATTCATTTCAATTCAATTCAATTTTCATTTCAAAACATACAACGTTGTTATTTGCATTTTTAGATTTTTACATAAATTAGAAAAAATGAATTAAACTCAGTGTAAAATAAATTCACATCACTCCTATAAGTGCTACAGTATAAAATGGAGTTTATAAACTGTAGTTTACTAGCGATTTCGCTTTGTTTTCTACTATGGGGTGTGGCCGGCCAGTACGAGTGGCAGATTCGGGATTCTTTCGACGAAATCCGTGGCAAAATGGACAAGATAAACCTCGATAATTGTATTATCAGCCATTTAGATGACTTGTATTTACCAGAAGATTCCGTATCCCACCATCCAGATGTGAAAGAGATAAATATAAACCCAGTGTTTCCAAATCGTACAGCGATGCTTCACTTGCACAACATGGCCATGAATCGAGCGTTTTTCTGGAGTTATATTCTCCAGTCAAGGTTTATACGACCAGCTATCAACGATACTTACGATCCTGGTATGATGTACTACTTTCTATCCTCTGTGGCAGACATATCTTCGAACCCTCTCATCAACGCTAGTTCTATATATTTCTCGCCCAATATGTCCTATACGTCTTCATACAGAGGTTTCTTCAATAAGACTATGCCCAGATTTGCACCAAGAGCTTACCGAGCAGATGATTTTAATGATCCCGTCCACCTACAAAAGATATCTACACTAAATACATTTGTTATTGAAGATCTTGGTGCGTTTGACCATGATAGCTTATCAAAGGATTATACATCTGAGTTTTACCGTACTAACGAATGGTACAAATTGTGGTTGCCTGACAATGTAGAGAAAAGACATGACACAAAGACAACATATCAAGTAGAAATAAGATATTCAAATAATACAAACGAAACATTTACATTCCATGGACCTCCTGGCAATGATGAGGTATGTATAATTTACTAGCTTCTGCGTGAGGCTTACCTTGCATGGTACCAACATTTTGAATAACCTATATGCTATTCCAGAATAAATATCTATCTATCTATCTATCTATATAAGCCCTTTTATCCTGAACAAGAATGGGGTTCTTTGAGTTTCTTATAAAATGTCTCTTTGTTCAGTGTGCCTCCTGGCAAAGGCCTCCTCCAAATATTTTCACTGCTCTCTATTAGAGATCTCTAGATTACTATCTACACCTGTAAAAAGTTTCATCCAAATCGGTTCACTGGTTTAGTTGTGATTGAAATACAAACATACAAATATATTTACAAACTATAGTAGGAATAAAAACTTAGCAGTTTATCAGCATATTAGATTTTTTTATGTGAGTATTTCCTAAATCTTTATTTTGATATTATTTCAATTCTTTTAGGTGCCTGGCCCAGTGAATTGGACCCGGCCATACTTTGACTGTGGTCGCCTGAATAAATGGCTTGTTGGAGCTGTGTCACCTGTCGCTGATATTTATCCAAGACACACACAGTTTAGGCATATCGAATATCCCACGTAAGTCACAATGGATCATTAATAAATGCATGCAAATGTAGACTAAACATAGGGTACTACTTAGGTGCATTGTGTACCATAATAGTTCCTTTAAGGGACCTAACAGACAAAGAGCAGTCACGCGGTCAAGCGTTCAAGTGGTCAGTTTTGCGTTCTTTGTATTCTATTACGTTACATAGATATACTCACACAGGAGGCATTCTGACCGCGTCGACCGTTCAACAGCAGGGTTTGTGAAAAATTGCACGCTCGAACGCAGAACGCTTGACCGCGTGACCGCTCTCTGTCTGATAGGTCCCTTAATCATTTTGTTAATGTGATATGCATGCTATCATAATGTGTCTATCTAGCTCGATCATCAGACAAGAAATATGCCAAATCAAATAGGTACTAATCAATTATTTCTTCTGTGATTAGCTATTCATTGGATCACTGATAATAGTTTTAGAGATTTATCTAAGGATCGGTTACATCAAACATGCCCTATATTTTGTATCCAATTCAAGTCAAAAGCTTTCAGTCTGTTTAAGCATTCTGTGTCTAGGTTTGCATGTAAACTTTCCTAATGAGAATCGAATGGCGAAGCTATCATGTTTTAAAATTACTTCTATGCTACTGATCCACCTGGGTTAGCGTTAACGTTAACGTTAATGGCGAACTACGTGTTAAATAAGGTAAATGTAATTTAACACATTAAACGATGGCCACATCTACGTAACGTCTAAATAAACGTTCTTATTTATGCGTTAAGACACAGGTGGAGCGGTAGCATGACAGTTATATAACCCATCCAGTGGGGCTATGATGAGCAACGTGAAATTGTCACGGCGTGAGATAAGAACATTTGTATGTAGTACTTATCCTTAGGTACCAACGTTATTGTATTTTTTTTTTTTGAGAAACTGCGAATAAAGTAATTCTTATTCTTATTTGTCATGCCGGCATTTTTATCATGTTGCGCTAATATGAGCGCCATGACAGAGACTATGGCACACTATCTCACAATTTGACATAAAGATATGAAATAACGGGCTGCGCATGACGACAGACACAGTTATGACGATTTTTAACGAGAAAACGAGACGAGAGACTTCAGTCACTGTGCTCATCATAGGCCTACAGGAAGCTTAGAAAGTTAAAAACTCCGTCACAAGAGATGATCACTACTCTTATTAAGAACTGATTGAATTTTCAAATGTTTAAGGTATACAGCAGCTGTAGTTATGGAAATGGATTACGATCGAATAGATATAAATCAATGTCCGCCGAGTCAGGGGAACGATCGACCGAATCGCTTTGCGTCAACAGCGCGGTGTAAAGAAACAACTGAGGTGAGTCTGAGTATCTACAGATGCTATACAGTTCATTAATCATCGTATTTTAAGGTAAAATCTTTACATAGTTGGGTTCTTGTTATTTATATATTTTAAACTAGTGCTTTAGTAGAGGGCAGGCCTTTACTCAGCAGTAGGTGCAACCGGGCTGAATAGATAGATCGATTGCGTTGTGCATAGATGCATAGATGCATTTTATGGGGTACTAGCTGCGCTCCCGCGGTGTGACCCGCGGTCCCTCGGGATTTTTTTCATTTTTTCGGGATAAAAAGTAGCCTATGTCCTTCCCTGGGATATAACCTTTAATTATGCCAAATTTCAGCTTAATCTGTTCAGCGGTTTGGGCGTGAAAACGTAACAAACAGACAGACAGACAGATAGACAAACAGACAGAGTTACTTTCACATTTATAATATTAGTATGGATTCTATCATATTACGTATAAACTACAAAACTATAATCTGTCTTTCTTTAGAAGGTTTTTTCAACAAACTAGTTCCTACAAAGTAAGTTTCTGTGTAGTGTGAACCGCTGCACGGCTGGGGCTACCGGCGCGGCGGCTACCAGTGCCGCTGCGCGCCCGGACACCGCCTGCCGCCGCTCGTGCGCCGACCCTACCTCGGCGAGATCGTGGAGCGGGCCACGAGCGACCAGTATTACAACAACTTTGACTGCTTGAAGATTGGATGTGAGCATACTAGAAACTAGTCAACTTTCAGACCCTAGAAAACCTATTTTTTATTTATTTAAATTAAATAGGTCAGCATTTGACCTCCCTCTGCCTGATGTTAAGCAGTAGTGAGGTCTAAGATGGAACATGCTTTCCTAGAAGGAACCTATTTACTCTTGATTTAAAGACCCCTATATTGTACTTTTCGGGAAATACGGTACCCGGCAATGAGTTCCACAGTTTGGCAGTGCGTATTCTAGTCTAAAAACATGAAAGCCTTTTTGAGGCGCATTCAAAACCTCTGCACAGGTTCGATAGAACTGTGATGAGTCAAAAAATAATAAGAATCCTTCTATAACTATTTTAAATTGGAAAGTTTGGATAAATGGTTTGTTGCTCCTTCATTCTGCAACAGTTAAAGAGCGAGTGGCTTATTCGTCCTTGGACTAAACGGATTTAGATTTTGGTTGTAAAGGTGGATTAACACAGGTACTTTTCTGACGGAAACGTGAAGTATATCTAAGAAACTGAAAAGCGCAGCTTAGTATAATGTATATATGAGCGAGAGATGAGAGCGTTAAGCGCTTTTTGTATTGAACACACTGACTCTGCCGAGAGTTTGTATCATGTGACAGTATTTTATATTACCATATAGATTGTCTCCACAGGGGTACAAAGATTGCCCGTACAATGGGAGAAAGCCCACCCGTTCCTGCGAGCGATTTATAGAGACAAGTATTACGAATACGTGAACTCCACGAGTGGCCCCGAAGCGTTGCACACAGAGAGGATGAATGTGTTTGAAGCGCTTAACTTCATCAGAGGAGTGCAGCCTCATAACTGCTCTAAGTAAGCTTAAAACGTTAACAGTATATAACACACTCATAATACACTGAATTAATAATATAATAAATAATGCTGGACTTTTCACACAGCATCATCTAGCCCCGAAGTAAGAGCTTGTGTTATGGGTACTAGATGACTGATAAACTACTATACTTTTTGTTTGTAAATACATACATATTATACATAGAAACACCAAGACCCGAGACAAATATCTGTAGGTCATACAAACATTTGTCCCGCGGCGGGGATTGAATCCGCAACCGTCTGCATCGCAGTCGGACCCACTGCGCCAACTTCATCGTAGGATAGACAAAGACTAAACATTTCCACTTGCTACTATCCTGACACACTTGTTACTATATGGTATACTACCCTCACAACCTCAAAACAATATTTGAAGTAAAAACTTCTTTAGGCACGTTGGGCATTTTTGACATGCAAAAAATCATTGGATTAGCATCGCGAGTCACTTGACCTGTTACCGACACCTCGTTCTAGTCCTCACTTCGGCACTGTTTTTTTTTTTAATTTTTAGACAAAAATTATTTTACTCCAATCAACTTCTACGCTGATGTTTTTTTCTGATAATACAACGTTTTACAGATACAAACCGACAGATCTATTCTTGAACGGTGATATTGCGTATGGACAAGAGGAGCAGCTGGAGAATCAAGCTAAGATGGCCGTCAGGCTCGCCAACTTCATCAGTGCCTTCCTTCAGGTACGCTCTTAAATACATGACAGTCACTGCACTTAAATTAAATGTCACATAATAATACAGATGTTCCATAAACAGGTGAGTTCTCAAGAGAATTAAGTCTGAATCGACGACCTCTGTGGCGCAGTGGGTGAAAGCCCGCTTGTGACGCAGAAGGTTGCGGGTTCGATCCCCGCCGCGGGATTAATGTTTGTATGATCTACAAATATTTATCTCGCGTCTATGTATAATTGTGTATGTATATTTTTTTTTTGATATTTTTCTTACAATCTAAAGTTCAGTAACAATTCCAGGTGTCAGACCCTCAAGAGGTGTTCAGTGGCAACCGCGTGGCAGACAAGCCTCTAACAGAAGACCAGATGTTTGGTGAAACTCTGTCAGTTGTGCTCGGTGACTCCAAGATTTGGTCTGCAGGTATGCTGGCGGAAAGCTGTAAACTACATACTTGGTTTCCACAACATTTTAATAACAGATTGACCTGGATATGTTCAAATGTCAATAGATTGTTTTTAATGGTCCTAAGCTCAATTTATAATGTACTAGCTATTGCGCGCGGCTTCGACCGCGTCGTACCAACATTTTGAATAGCCTTATGCTACTCCAGGTCACTATATACGCCTATTCCAAGTTTCATCCAAATCGGTACACTGGTTTAGGCGTGATTGAAACACAAACATACAAACATCTAAACAAACTCACAAACTTTCAGCTTTATGTGGGAGTGGATATTTTGTTCGTGTTAGATATGTACTAGAGTTTCTGCCCAGGATGTGTTTCTGTGAATAAATGTTAAAAAGCCACAGAACAGAAGTAGATCACTTAGCTTTTCTCATAAGTTCATATTACTAATAGTACAGTGTGCTATCTCTATATATAAAAATGAATCCCTATATCCCTTGGTCACGCCATCACGCGTGAACGGTTGGACCGATTTCAATTTTTTTTTTTTGTGTTGTGTTTGTTATTATCAAGAGAAGGTTCTTATGACAGAAAAAAATCTCTATATTAATCATGGAGGGCGTGAAATAAGGGTGGAAAGTTTGTATGGGGAGTTGGAAGTTCCAGTTAAAGGCAACTAGATGGCGTTGCTAATAAGTATGTTATTTTGCTGACGAAGTCGCGGGTACCAGCTAGTTAGTTATAAAAAGTATGTTTTCAGGTACATTCTGGGACAGGAACAAGTTCACAAACCGCACATTCTTCGCGCCCTTCGCTTACAAGACCGAGCTGAATACCAGAAAGTTCAAACTTGAGGACTTAGCTCGTTTGAACAAAACTGGTAAGTAATGTAATAATATTGGTCTGAAAGTCGCAACGGTATTCTGAATACCGTAGCGAGATAGCCTGTATTTTAAAAAGAAAACTTCTTTAGGCGCGTTGGGCACTTTTGAGATGGGAAAAAACTATTGAACTCGCGAGACTGGTAACCGTTACAGTTACCTGTATATAGGGTATTTATGGTCTGGGATAGTATCTTCTATTTCGACCTCAACGCCATAAGCAACTGCGGCCTATCGGTTCATAACTCGGCTTACGATGCGGCATGGATCGTATCCCACAGAGGCAATATACTTTTTGCATTTTTTTTAAGTTTAGAACCAGTACCGACACCTCGTTCAAGTTTTCACTTCCGTCGGCACTCCCGGAGTGCCACTGTTATTTTTATTTTTGTTTTTAAACTAAAAATTACATTCGTTTTCAGAGGAAGTATACACGAACAAGCCCTGGTTTCAATTCCTGAAGCAGCGGTGGTCTACCAACTTCGACAGCCTCGAACAGTACTTCCTAAAGATGAAGATTCGAGATGACGTACTTGGCAAATACCTGAAACGTTACGAACGTTACCCCACATACTATCGAGCTGCGAATCTAAAGCATGGACACTGGACTCGGCCGTATTATGACTGTGATGGACATGTGAAGCAGTGGGCTATAACATACGCAGCGCCCTTCTTCGGCTGGGACAGTGTCAAAGTTAAGCTGGAGTTCAAGTGAGTTTATCATAACTGTTTATTATAGCCTATTACATTACAAACAATGTCCCAGGCACTGCAGCATCCCGTTCAGTGTAGGCATAGGTTGCCTCCTGACGCTGTATAAATCATCTAATATAGATGTAAAGGCCTAAGTTTTTTAATTATAAAAACGGGATATTTACCGTGATATAAGTTGTTAAAAGTATAATAACATAAGTATGTAAGTACTTGAAAACTTATAAAAAGAATCGAAAACTCTAAGCAAAAGACTATTTTCAAATCTCAAAATGATCGTATCTCGATCTCTGCTATAGTAGACCCCCACATAGGAGAAAACAGTAAAAAGCAGTTTTGACCTCTGCATATACTCGTAGATGGCGTTCTAACCAAGGAAAAAGTATTTTAATATAAAAAAAATCTTAACTTCACATGTATTGATGAGTGGGGATATACATTACATTTATATCATTAGTTTTAAAATCATTTATCATGCAAAATAAATGATGATAATATTTGTTTCAGGGGCGTGGTAGCGGTGACAATGTCTCTAATGTCGTTGGATATCAACCAGTGTCCGGACAAGTTCTACGCACCGAACGCCTTCAAGAGCACCGACAAGTGCGACCGCGCTTCGAGCTATGTACGTTATTGATAATATATGTAGCTTGCTTTGTAAACCTAGATTGACGAGAAATGCATCGGAAAAATAGCACTCATGTGGTATCGTGTTTGTCGGTCTTCTACAGATTGTTGATTGATTGAAGTTTTGCGATTAATCTTAAAAAAAACCTGTTGTGAGGTAACACTACAACAATCTATAGTCTACAAGAACTAAGATTGCTTAGCATAGAAGTAAATAGCCGCGTGCGTTTCGTGTATTACATAAGCCGATAACCATATCTATGCTAGTTGGTGGTGCCACGAGGACTAATGAGACTATTACCAACATGATAAATAAATTCTTGCTTACTAATGTATAGAAACATCAGCCTATCTGTTCAGCCGACAGCGGCGCTAGTGAAGAAACATTCTTCAAATTGATAACACTAGATCACTTACACTACGGCTAACGAATAAGGGCATTCGTGACATACTCAATAGCGTGATTGCTCATATTAGACAGATAACTTAACGACAGCCTAGATTCGTTACCATTATTATTTAGAAATATATTTGTACAAAGTCTTACAGTAACCATTATGTTTCAGTGTGTACCAATCCTCGGTCGAGGCTTCGAAGTAGGAGGCTACAAGTGTGAATGCCTGCAAGGCTACGAATACCCTTTCGAAGACCCCATCACCTACTACGACGGACAAATAGTAGAGGCAGAGTTCCAGAACATTATTGCAGATAAAGAGACACGTATCGACATGTTCAAGTGTAGATTAGCTGGCGCAGCCGGTATTCAAAGCAGCTTGGCAACTGTACTGACTATACTGTACCTTCTTTATAAGTTGCGGTAGATCTGAAAGCTAGTAAATAAGAAAAACGTGCTCAGTAAAAAAACTGGCGCAGCCGGGATAATTTTGGCAACTAGATTTGATCTGTAGTTGCTAAGCTATAGTTACATGACAGCTAAAATTATAGTCTGAATGCTAGTAAAGGCACTACATCATCATCATCATCATCATCAGCCTATGGTAGTCCACTGCTGGACATAGGCCTCCCCTAGTGCGCGCCATTGCGCCCTGTCCTCAGCTCGACGCATCCAGCTTCTGCCGGCAGCCTTTCGCAGATCGTCACTCCACCTGGCCGGAGGGCGTCCTACACTACGTTTGCCGAGTCGCGGTCTCCACTCAAGAACTCGTTTACCACAACGGTTATCGGTTCTTCGGCAGATATGGCCAGCCCACTGCCACTTCAGCTTGCTGATTCTCTGAGCTATGTCGACAACTTTGGTTCTATGTCGGATAGTCTCGTTGCGGATTCTATCCTTCAGAGAAACTCCGAGCATAGCTCGTTCCATAGCTCGCTGAGCGACTTTAAACTGGTGGACTAGCCGTACTGTGAGTGTCCACGTTTCGGCTCCGTATGTCATGACAGATAGGACGCACTGATTGAAACATAAGGCACTACATAAGGAACTTATTAATTTAGATAAAAACTGGCGCATTATTATATCGTAAGTTTACAATCTTGATCATGTGAATCGGGAACCGTCCATTTATTACTTAGACTAATTATAATACTGTAAGTTAGATATGTTTAAATCTCTATAATGATTTCTCATTCAAAGTTTTAGTTCTTATATTTAGATTTAAAGAACTTTACAGTTCTACATTATTTTAGGCTTAAATCCGTTTACATTTTTTATCTGTATTTTCCTTTTATTTGTTACATTTGTTAAAGATGACGACTGATTTCTATTTTTTGAATCTCGTTACTACAAAACTACATATTATAATATATATAAGTATTTAAATGTTGGCATCTATGTATTTTATATTTTTTAAGTTTCTTCATATCATTCAATGTATTGAGTTACTATGTTGTTAGTCTCTATGTTGAAAATGTCACTGATTAATCACACTGCAGCTACACTTACGTAAAAAGAGTTACAACATTTTTATGTATGTGATATTTAAATAGATTTAAAATATTCAAAAAGATGGCTACATATTTTGTAGAAATGTACTTACAAAACTTACCTGATACAGATACCCCAAAAGACTGCCACAACACTAGAATACTAACTTGGCCATATTTTATGGTATCCTTTTTTTACTATGGCAACTTGTTCATATTTTGGTTTATGCCATAATTATAAGAATTATGCATGATAAACAACTTGCGTTTAACCAGCTAGTTATGAAAACTATTCTCGTTTATTTACTTTTTATTTACTTAAATAAATAAACACATAAATCATTTACTTACATTAAAACAAAAGTAGCTTTTAGCACAACTTTTATATTTCTAAGTTTTTATTGTATGATTTATAACCGTCCATATTGTGCCTTTTTGCATTTTTAATAAAGTTAAAATTTCATTATTTCTGTCTCATTCTTGATTTACGTAGACATCTTCAGGATAACTGAAACATGAAGATTAGTAAGGCTACATAATTTGCTCTATGACTAAACTACCACTTAGATAAACCATCATACAATTGCAGGGTGAAGTGAAACAGTCCCTAGAACATAGAATACATTATCAGATCGAAGACATTCGTCTCAAGAAGATCAATGTCTAAAAGGGTAGTCAGTCGTTGGAAGATATCTAAGGGCGTGTAAATAACACAGGGCGCATGCCTGTGCCCATGCCTGTTGTGCATTTTGTGACAGCAAGTGCAACTAACTAGTTTCAGTAGTCACAACAAAATATAAAAAAATACTAGTAAGTAAATAGTACCTTGGTTCAACATACTTGTGGCTGACGATCACGCTTCTCACATAGATTAGGGCTCCCACCAAACCGAAGTAAATGGTTATGTAAAGGAGCATGTATAAAATTACAAGCAAGCGGAAAATGCCCATTGAAAGTACCTCTCAATTTATTCATTTTCTGGTAATTTCACTTTCATTGGGAGGTGAATTAATATCTAAAAATATTGTTGAGCTAAGGAATCATTGGTAAAAATCTGATTTATTGTAATTTTATTGAAATTGCCTATAGTTTTGGATACTGAGCCAAATTTTTGATCTTGATTGAAGTAGTTTTGACGTTAGAAAGCCTACTCACTGCCTACTGGAATTTATTGAATTGAAAAAGGTTTGAATTTACCGCGTTAATCAGACTATGCTGTCATAGTTCAAAGCAATAGCGAAACGCCTAATGGCTATTTCACATGACACGACACGACCAAAAAAAATATACCGTTATTTAAGTTTTACTATAAAATATAGTAGGTTTTAAAATCCTATTGCAAACTTGATAAAAAAAATGTTAATCATTTGTTTACTGTCTGTGTGATTAATGTTGATTTTTGACACAGGATTTTAGTTTCTATCAGTCGTGACTATCGTATCGTGTATTCTAAACATTTCTTGTTTTTGATGACGTTTACTATCACTATTATCAATGACAGTGACATCTAAAGAAACGAATCAAGGGCGATTTGTACTGCTGTACTAATCTGTGGATCTGGATCTGTGTCCTGTGATTACGATTTACGACTTCTATTTTTACAGGAAAAACAATAGGCTAATTCATTTTAGTTCTGAAATAAACTACAGGTGAGCAGTCTAGTAACGTACTTGATAAAATTTCATTAATGTCTTCATTCACGCTGTTTTAGATGTGTGAAGTGAATCCTACTTCACTAACCTTGACATCTATTCTAGCGGTAATGGATCATACATTTAAAATTCAATAACACAGCTCCACGACTACACTACATTACTATTAAGACTAGCTTTCAGTATTTCAATAAACAAACATCTGTAAGTAATTAAAACAAAGTGGCTATTTTCACCTAATTTATTTTTAATTGTTTTTCAGTCAATATGAGTGCTGTCATGAAAAATATGCTAAACCAGCTGAAAAGCAAAGAATTTAGACAATATTTAATGAGGTAAAATATTTATGCTTAATTTATTTTAAGTAAACGTACTTATTTTAAAACAGTTTAAAGACCTAGCGTACCTACCTACCTACATTCACTTAATTTTTTTTTAGAAAGCAGTAGGTATCCATGTACTTAAACTTATAATTCAATAGAACATAATTTGTCATTTCAGCACACATTTCTGGGGTCCTGTTGCTAACTGGGGGATCCCGCTAGCTGCTATTGCGGACACTAGGAAGGACCCTAGCTTTATTAGTGGAAAGATGACTTTTGGTAACTATTGTTTATGATTTGAATGGTATGGTATTGTACACTAAAAAGTAAGTTCGTATGAGTCAGTGACCAACTCTAGTGATGGAGTTTTTAGGCCGCCTTAAGGCCTCCGTCATAGCTTAATGACTTATAATAATAATAAAGCCCTTTTACTCCGAATTCGCTACAACTTCAGCTACAACATGTTATAAATGATTTTAAAGTATGTCTCGCAAATCGGCGTGCCTCATGGCATAGGCCTTCTCCAGCTCTCTCCACTGAGCTCTATCTTCTGCAACTCTGGTCCAATACGGTCCCAAGGTTAGGCGGATATCGTCTTTCCACCTTGTTTTTGGACGCCCCTGTTTTCTTGTGTCTTCTCTTGGGTACCATAATGTCACTTGTTGGCTCCATTTATTTGCTTTGCTGCGCAACATATGACTTAATGACTTAAATAGCCTTAAACTTACTTTGCTTATGGTATGGTATTGTCTTTTATGAGTCACTTTATGAGTCTGAATAAGTCAATAAAATTGGAATGAGGCTTGTAGCCATCTCTGATGATAGCTAGTGTTTTCACATTTCTGCTGAAAATTTTAGTGTGTATTTTGACATCTTTCTGCCCATATCTACCAGCCCCCTTAGCATGGTGATTGTCTAGGTACCAGAGAATAGATAAAAATGACAGTAATGACATTAGAGTGTGGATAAAACGGTAGAATGTGGATAAAAGTTACCTAGACAATCACCATGGTAAGGGGGCAGATGATAATATAAAAAAAAACGTAAACAGGTTCACGACTGTATCCCCAAGGTGCGGTAGACATTCTCTCAGATTTTTTTTATGTTACTTATTCCAGATCCTTTGAAGATGTCTAAGATGTCTATACTTCTGCAAGATGTGTGCATGTATCAAATATGTGTTTGGACATGCCTCTGACTACCCTTAGATGATAATATCAAAGAATAAAAATCAATTGACAAAAATCTGTGAAATATAAAACTATGAAGTAGTTATAGTTTGAGAATATCAAAGCTAAAATAACACTTCGAAAATTAAAATAAACATACTTAGTTACAATAAATCTAACCTAAGCAATGAGTTTTTATAAACAAACAGATAACGATTTTATCATGAACAACTTAGAAACTTGTAATCTTATAATATAAGTGTAGAGTATCAGTGGGTACTTATTTTGATTGGCTATTTACTTGAGTAGGTTGATTTATTTGTAGTTGAACATAAGTGATTCCTATTGGATTACATTGTTTAGTATTCAGTAGCAATTTCATATAAATTCATATTTATTTACATATTAGTTTGATTCTTATGACAGGATAAATGTTTGCATGGTCTGCAATATTTGTTCCCTGTCTGGGTGTTGTGCTACCATGGTACTCGTAGTTTATGATACAGGAGACTGAGGAGTTCCAATAATGTTAGACCAAGCATCATTCTTTAGCTCTCTGAAGTAGCTGCGCAGAACCCAATTTTGATGACGCCTAAAATCGTGCTATCTCGCTTACTCTGCCAAACCTGCGCAATCATCTATTGCACCTAACTTCAGAGAGCTAACGATCCGTTGTGCTTAGTATACCTATTGTTGTTTTTTTCTGTGTTAAAGTAGATTATAACTGTCTGCCCTTGAAATGAGACAAAGTTATGAGAAATCAAAGTAAAGATCTGGATTTCTAATAGATTCTTTATCAACATGCTCTCTTTGATATTAGATGATCCGATAAGGGCCAAATGTGTGTCTCCACTTAAGTAACTTGTATGAAATTGAAGAATTTTTTAAATAAGTAAAATTTAAACTTGTTACATACCTAATACCAACTTAAGGGGAAGGTTCTTAAATAAATACTTACTACTTCTGTATTCTGTGCTACTATTTAGGTTCTTGCATTTTACTAGATTATTAATATTAACAAAGCGTCTTAAGAATTACATACCTACCTACCTACTGCTACTGGATACATTTTAATCATCATCATCATCATGTCAGCCATCTAGTGTCCACTGCTGAACATAGGCCTCCCCCATCGATTTCCACAGCGATCGATCTTGTGCAGCCTGCACCCAACGGCTCCCAGCAACCTTTACCAGATCTTTCCATCTAGTGGGGGGCCGTCCTCTACTGCGGTTTCCGGTGCGTGGCCTCCACTCGAGAACCTTTCTGCCCCAACGGCCGTCAGTTCTACGAGCTATGTGCCCCGCCCGCTGCCACTTCAACTTGCCAATCCTGTGGGCTATGTCGGTGACTTTAGTGCGTCTACGGATCTCTTCATTTCTGATTCGATCTCGTAGAGAGACACCAAGCATAGCCCTTTCCATAGCTCATATTTCCATAGCCATACATTTTAATAACGAAAACTAGTACCTACTACCTATAATTTTAACGCAGACGCTCTTATCATATAGATTGATACAATAATACTTTCGCTTTACGATGGATCATAATATCTATCTCAAGATTTAATATTTTTATCTGATAAACGTGATTGCGGTTCTTCAGAACACGTTTATTGAGTAGATTAGATGCCTCTCGTTTGCATAGATTTTATTATTGAGATAACTTACAAGATAAGTGATTCCGCCGCGAGATTCCTCACGATGTTCAATTGTTATCACTTATCACACTACATGGCATAATATTCAATTGTAGTAAAAAAAAAAAAGTATGTACCTAAGTATCAAGAACAACGATTATTGTAACGTACCCAGGATTTGCAGATCATGAAAACATTTTGTTATTCCGCAAGAATCGAACTCGCGCATCTTGTCTCAGGCATTCGTCCGCTACACCACAGAGGTCGTCCATATTGTCATGTTTATCTCAGTTTCTATTCCATGTTAGAGTAATTAGAAATTATTTTTTCCAGCTCTCTCCCTGTATTCCCTCTGCTTCATGAGGTTCGCATGGAAAGTCCAGCCCAGGAACATGCTTCTCTTCGCCTGTCACCTCACAAACGAATGCGCACAGCTTACACAAGGAGCCAGGTTTATAAACCATCATTACATATCTAATCCAGAGAAGAAGATAGCTAGCTAAGGTTAGAATAATTTTGGACGTACTCAGGATTGGGGGTCATTATTATCAGTCAAAGAACGGGATCGAACATTGATTCCTAAATACGTATTGACAGCCAAAAAAAACAATCTTATCTCTTTTTTGCTAACGGAAATTTCAATAATTATCTTAATGTGAGATCATTCTCGATATTTCCTAATGCATCAAGTTCATAAAAATAGGGGCGCGCGACACCGGTGGTTGCGGTGGTTATAGGTATTAAAATAATATACCTACTCATTCATTACATAGTAATGTATATAAATGATGTTATGTAATTCGTAGTTCAATTTATGTTCGTTGTGATTTAATTGTTGTGTTCAGATCGTGTTGTAATGATGACGAATGAGTCGTTAATACACATTAACGGTGCCTAATTCACCTTAAAACAATGTGCCCTATGTTATACTATTCAGGTGCTCTGTTAACTAGGTTATTTAATTCTAAGAATTGACTTGTTCGCCTCAACATATCTCAAATGAAGAACATGCTCACTATGTACGTCTTTTACAAGAGTATGAGTAACGCCTTCTAACTGCACTTAACTGCAGTACCTATACATTTTTAATAGTAAACATAGTTTATGGGCATGTAAATGATAATAATATTGTCTTGATACGTACCTACTATGGAGAGGTTTATTATAAGATAAATATGTCTGCCTAAATGTTACCAATTATCCAGTTTTCTGGGTTCGTGATATTTTACTTCTATCTTTTAAGCATAAGTGAGTTACCTTACTATACTATATAATGAGACCCTACGTCGTATGATTGACCGACAAGCATTAATAGACCTTTCGACTATTGATTAAACATATTTGGACTTGTAATTGACCCCTCTTGTGATTGTAATTGAACCTCTTATGACGTTTTAACCCCCCGTGGACTTGATTGACCCCTCTCGAATAATGTTAGTACTGAGTACGTCCCTGTAATAGTGTGATTAGCCAATAGCTACGTAGTACCTAGTACGTACAAATAGCATCATTACCAGTTATGTTACGAATTTACAAGTGTATATTTTTAATATATTTATTGTGAAATTTTATTATACTCCATTGTTGATTTTAAACGTCTCTAGATTTATTTCTTTTGAGAAAGATTTGTTTCCGTAAAAAGGAATTGAAATTTGTTCTTGAAACCCTGTTCAAAATGTATTTTTAAGGAAAACAGTGAAAAAATTCGACAAAGGAGGGTAACTAAGCATTAATTCCTGAACCCCTTTTCAAAAGATCAGAGGATCGATGTCTGAGAATCGTGTGAAGATTGCAACCCTAGAAATTGCTATAGCTAGGTAGGTACCTACTGCCTGTAATAATATACCTAGCTAGGTATGATATAGCTAGGTACCTACTCCCGAAATATTAAACAGGAGCTTCCAAAAGTATTCCTTTTATAGAAAAAAGAGTAAGCAGCACTAGCTGTAAGGTGTTTGTGGTGGATTGGATGTGTGATGTAATACCTATCTTTTTTAGTGCATTCAGACCAATGCAATGTGCTAATTGTAATCAAATCAATGATGATAAGTTATGATTATAGGTAGCTAAGTAGGTACATTGATTGATAGGTACTAATTTATAGACTCCAATCTCAAAAGATAAGAGATTTTAATTTATAGTTTCAGGGTGCCTAGTATTTATTCTGTGGTATTAATTTTTTACGCGTTCGGTATCGACGCCATAAACTCAGAATTGTATGGGAAAATAGCAGCGCCATCTTTTGGTACTCACTCATAACTAATGAAAATCTAGGTACCTACAAATCCACGTTTACGGCGTCGATACCGAATGCTGAATAAAAGTCATACCTAGCACCCTGATACCTTTCAGCTTCGTATCATTATTTCTCACATATCACCGTCCTAGATTGCCATTTAAATGATAAAAAGCAAGAAAAACAGTTCCAGCGTAACTTTCAGGTCAGCCGTCAGTATTTCAATACCGCTGCAATTATAATTGTGCGGTATTGTGCCACGACCCAGATCGCACAAACCACTTGAGGACAATGACGCGTCTTCATTGTTGACGTTTCTAAACGCGCGCCATTGTTTGAATACGCGACGCCGCGAATCGTCTGCAGCTAGAATTTTGCTCTAGATTTCAGGCAGGGGCGGCTCTTCTCTTGGTAGTTCAGGTTCATGGAATATGACAGCATCTGCGGCCCATTCACAGTGCAGAGTGTGGCATGGAAAGCTTTAAAGTAGTTTTGACCAACCCTCACGTAAAAAAGTTTGTTTTGAAAAACTACCCTCATCTGATTGAAATTCGGTAGATTTGGAATTTTTAATTCGAAAAGCTTACACTTAAAACGTTACCACGAAAGCCTTTCAAGCGGCCTAAAAACTCCGTCACCAGAGTTTATCTACTCCATAAGATATCTTCAAGAATCTTAAGCTTTCTTTGCTTTGTACCTACGTACCTACTACTTACATCGTGATCCTGTTTGTTTTGTTTTTGCTCTTTAGTGGTAGCTTAAGCTACCACTTCCTCTGGTTCTGATTCTGTTACAATTGTTACATTGTTACAAATCCAACGCACTTTTTTGTCCGCCTCACTTCTCTGAAACCTAATGGGGCTTATTACAAGAAAATGAGCCGTTAGAAATAGCCGTTTAGACCAAGTCTAACTAAAAAACTGTCCATAGAAAAACGCTCTTAAATAGAACGCTTTTTTGTGGTAACAGTTTTGTTTTGACATGTGTCAACATGGGGTTCAACTAAGGTTTAACGTTTTTATAATAAGCAGCACTGAGTCCGTCCTTGCTGACGCAGTGTTAGTTTTGAAGTAATAACTACCGCTATTATTTCACAAGACACTGAACATAATATGCAGAGGTTGTGGTGCATAAAATTGCTCATTATACTTAAACTAATTAGTAATTACCTAACTGCACTGGTTCTGATACTATTTTCCAAAGTCCTTTGTCCTAAGCATAGACAATTTAACGACGGGTTTTCTCACAATGCTTGTCTTTAATAAATAGAGCACTTAAAGTGCATAGGTACCTAGATATACCTACTTATTCAGTAGGTAACCGATATCTCCATCGGCCGGAATTCAAACCCGCTACTTTCGAACTTTTGCCACTTCGAAAGTCGAGGTATTTATTCCCCATGGCCAACACAAATATCACGTTTTTACGTTGGTTCACAACTGTATCCTCTAGGTGCGGTGGACATTCTCTCAGATCTTTTTATGTTACTTATTCAGAGTCATATATTTACAAAATACAACAGGATTAGTCAAGCTATCTAAGGATCGTTAGAAACGATCTATAGATAGCTCAACTGATCCAGGTCACTGTCAGTCGGAAGCGTGCCCAAAACACTGGCGGCATTACCACGCAGAGTAATTTGATTTTAATATTATTAATTTTAAATTATTTTTTAATTTATTAATTTTAATTCAGAGTCATTTGACATATGCCCACATGTTGCAGAAGTTAAGTTAGTATTCCATATGTGACTGTAAGTATCAACGTAGCATTAATAAACAAAGTTTCAAAGGATAGGTAGGCATCTCACCCAGCTAATCTAAGTTTTATACTCGGAACATTCTATCCAAGTATATTTTGCGGCCTGAAAGTTCCCTAACCCGGCCCCGGGAGGAGAAAATACTGCAAGTTATCGTAAGTGTTTCACCCCATAGGGGCTCTATCTAACTTATCAGAAGGTAGCATAAAGATAGGGGTGTTTTTATACCGCCAATGTTTCGTGTTTTTCGGTGTAGATTAACCCTGTAAAAAGTTCGTATGAGTTAAGTGGCCTAGCTGACGGTGTTTTTAGGCCGCATAACTACCATAGAAATAGTTCTACGACTACTCCTGACCGAGTTCGGATCGGATTCGGATCGGACGTAGTGCGAAACCGCTGCTAAGGTCTCTGTCAAAGTCCGGGATTGATAATTTAACGTTATTGACCCTGTTATTCATGTGCTTACTTATACTTAGCTATAATAGACTTTTCCAGCATCGTAGTAGGTATATTTGTCTAACTTTTTAAGTTGGAAAAAAATATATCAGACGGCTAGGTATATTTCCCGGAGACAGTCGACATCAGATCTTCAGAAATTCCTTTGAAGATGTCCAATAAAGACCACCAAATAAAAAAAATACATCTCAATGCTCTCATCTGGTTCCCAGGTACGCCTACGGCGAAAGAGTATACTTTGCTACGTGCTACGCCGGCGTCGTTCTACGAATTTGCTACGAATAATGCCTTTGTCGATACGATGCCGTGTGTAGAGCCATACAAAAGGACAGTCCAAAATACATGTATCAGTTTCTCTGTTCATTTAGCGAGGATACATAATCATTATTTGAGAGCTTTACAGCCCATTCACCATAACTTTAAACGAAATCATTTTATCCATACGGACGGCGATAAAACTCGCAAAAAAAGAGAGAGGGTGGTTATAAATAAACTAATAAATGACATTAATTTCAGACACAAGTTAAATAAATTACAAAAAAAAACATAAAACACACATAAAATAATTAAAATATTAGAAAATTAAGTATTTAAGGTACATCCATAAATGATAAATGAAGTGAAAACTTAAATCGGCTTAGGGATTAAATTGATACGGTAAAACGTCTATTTACAACCCAAAAATGTGGCCTTGTCAGTTTTTGTAGTTTAAAATGAAAGACCCTGATGTTAATAATCAAAGCTAGAGAGGTAATCTATTTGCAATTGCCATGTCATGACCCATCATCATCATCTCCCTTCACCTTATACCAAAAAAAAATGACGTAAGAGTCCTATACAACAAATGGGAGTTACTGAGAATTTCACTATCGCGACGCTTATACAGGCATCCTTTGTACCCAAACAAAACCTAGATTAAACAACTTCTAGCTATTTACAGACGAAATTAAATTCAAGCAATTTACCTATTCGACCAAAACATCCAGTTTAATTAAATCTAGGTTTGTGTGCTCAGCTGTGCATTGTTTTCACAAAGAACAGTTGCAGGTGAAACGAAGCATCGGGATTAACGTTTATTTCTGGAAGCAGGTGTTCCGAAGCTTTTGTTTTGGCTTTTGGACGTTTGGTAGACCCGTATCAATAGTAACTAGTTCCAACGATTCTGAATTCAGCAAAAAAAGGGAATTTGCAAACGAGTCTAATTGTTCGGTTTAACTGGGTGGTTGCTGATAAAATTAATTTAACGGTTGTATTATCGAATTGTATCTACCTATTTTATAATAATGTTTATTTCAAGAGAAAATACATAAAGATGCCACTTGAATAGATTTATGAATGGAAGTTGCTGGTAAAAAAATGATAGGACCCACCTAGGTACCTTAGTATGTACTTGTAGGTAATTTTTTTTTTACACAGCATCACCCAGACCCAAATTAAGCAGAGCTTGTGTTATGGGTACTACATAACTGATATACTACTTAGACATACTTTTTTGTTTGTAAATACATACATATTATACATACATACAAACATTTGTCCCGCGGTGGGGATAGAACCCGCAACCTACTGCGTCGCAAGCGGACCTTCGCCCACTGCGCTACGGAGGTATTTGACAAATAAAAATAATTTTAAGGACACACTTTATCTAAATTAAGTAGGTACTTTAAGTAAGTAAAAAGACATTTAGTTTTCACACACCCTACGTAGGGATGCTATGAGACGATACCGTAGGACAGTAACGAGATAATCCTAGGTGTGAAACTCATAAATAAGCTGTAATCTATCAAATCTATTCTGCCATGAATAGGACATTGTTTGAGAGCTCCTATATCATAGCAGTCAGCCAGACATCAAGACCTTGCTGGCAATTACCAGTGTTCCAGTCTGCAACGCCTGATGAACGTGCAGATTACAGGCTGGAGGTACTAGGCCTGAAGCCCACTAGGCAACGTAGAGCAGCACGGAAAAAAAATTAACAACCTAAATGAGGCGATATATT
Organism: Epirrhoe tristata; assembly: GCA_951394285.1. NCBI lineage: Eukaryota > Metazoa > Arthropoda > Insecta > Lepidoptera > Geometridae > Epirrhoe > Epirrhoe tristata. The sequence goes on along the minus strand of OX596143.1, from coordinate 10,635,833 downwards.
CCTGTGTGAAATATATTCATAGATCTGAGAAAATGTCTGCCGGGCCTTGGGGATACAATTGTGATCGTGTTTTTTAAGTGTTTAAGACTCACGAAAGCCGTGTTGGACGAATGGGGTTGTACCTCGACTTTCAATCCGAAGGTTGTGGGTTCGAACTCCGGCCGTGCATCAATGGATTTTGCGTTTCGTAAAATTTATATGTGCTTTAACACGTGCTCTAAACGGTGAAGGAAAACATCGTGAGGAAACCAGTTGGTGTTCTTATAGGCGGGGATGGGCTTGCAACCTGTCACGTATGGAATAACTAACTTCTGCAAGATGTGGGCATGTATCAGATATGTATTTGGACATGCCTCTGACTACCCCCCTTAGACATCTTCAAAGGATCTGGAATAAGTAGGTACTTAACATAAAAAGATCTGAGAGAATGTCTACCGCACCTTGAGGATACAGTCGTGAACCTGTTTACGTTTTTAAGAGTCACAAGTTTGTCATCGGAGAACGGTTACGGAATCACCGTTGATTAGCAAACTTCGCTTAAAATCTGTTGCCATTTTGTTGCCTAGTTTATTCCCAGCCTTACGACCTATGCTGAGTTCACGTCAGAATCCTCCTTTTGCTTCGCTACCAGTTGGCTAAAAATGGACACTCACTACCTACGTGCGCGCCAAACTTCAAACTATTTTCCTTCAAGTCTGTTTCTGGAATCCGAATTCATTTACAACCTGAAACGGAACTTAATTACCACCATCGTCACGTGCAGCTTATATTTTCCCTGATTTTCTCACAGTTGGTATAGGCCTCTCATTCTTTAATGTCTGATAAAATGAACGTAGCAATGTACCTACGTATGTAATGTTATAGTAGCTCTAACACCACTTAATGGTAGGAAAATGGTCATAGCCTAGATTTTAGATTTTTTTATTTCTTCTTCTTCTTATTTAAGGATTTACTCCTTGTCGGTACAACTGATGAATCCCTCTCCATGTATCTCTTTCCAGGGCTGCTTCCTTGACCTCTTTATACGACATGACAGCTACCTTCTCCTTCACTTGGCTCATGTAGCTTATCCTCGGTCTTCCCCTTCCTCTTCTTCCTTCCACTTTCCCTTCTATAATGTTCTTAATGAAACTGTCATGTCGTATAAGATGGCCGAGCATCTTTCCCCTTCTGTTCTCGACAACTTGCAATAGCGATCTCTCTTCGTTGACTCTACGCAGAACTTCCATATTGGTTATCTTCTCCGTCCAGCTGATTTTTTCCATTCTACGCCAACACCACATCTCAAACGCCATCAACTTTTCTCGATCCTTCTTTGTTATTGTCCACGTCTCACACCCATATAGAGCTATGCTCCAAACATATGTTTTTATAAATTTCTTTTTAACTTTCTTGGATATGTTTGATGTGAATATGCTTCTTTTATTGTTAAATGCTTGTTTAGCTATGGCTATTCTTGATTTGATATCTGGTGTGCATCGGGAATCTGAAGTTATTAGGCTGCCTAAGTATCTGAATGTTTTAACTCTTTCTAAATTTGTGTCTTCTAAAGTTATAGTTTGAAATGTTGAATCTGTTTTGGATGCTGTTAGTATTTTTGTTTTATTAATATTGATTTTGAGTGAAATTTCCTTGAAAATATTGTTCATGGTGTCCAATAGAGACTGTAGGTCATTCTCTGTTTCAGCTAGAGCTGCTATGTCGTCTGCAAATCTGATGAACTTTATGGTTTCCCCGTTGAATTTTACCCCTTTATTTGATTTTTCTACTATTTTCTTGATTGCTGATTCTATAAAGATGTTAAAGATAAGTGGTGAGAGTGAACAGCCTTGTCTTACACCTTGTCTTATTTTTGCTATTTCTTTTTCTTCTCCCATCTCTAATATTGTTGTTTGATTTTTATATAGTTTATATATTATTCTTCTATCTCTAAAATCTAATCCTACATCTTTCAGCAATAAAAGATGCAAAAAGTAAACTCAGGTTCCTAAATATATATTTAACTAGCTGCGCTCCCGCGGTGTGACTCGCGGTCCCTCGGGATTTTTTCATTTTTTTCGGGATAAAAAGTAGCCTATGTCAAATTTCAGCTTAATCTGTTCAGCGACAGAGTTACTTTCACATTTATAATATTAGTATGGATTGTACCTAAACCTTAAACCAAAAATGTATCTTTTGATTAAGTTTAGAAAAGGGCTGTGCCAATTTATCACTGACCTACTTAAGTTAGAGTGTAAGTAAGAAATACCTAAGCTAAGTACCAAATGTTGCAGTACCCCAGCGGGGTTCATGTTATGAAACACTATTTTATTTTAAGATCTATCTACTAACATGAAGCAATAAACGTTTTGAATTTGAATTTGAATTTGTCTTGCTCAAATACCTACCTACCTACTTCAAATCTTGCTTGCTAGACCGATGTTTTTTAATCTTTACAGACCACCACAATGTAAGGACACCTCCACCTGTCAATGTCAAAACATTTTTTGTTTCTACCCCGTTTTTATTTTATTACATTCAGTAATTTCCTGCTTTTAGACATTTAACCACCTGACAAACCACCTTTGCACAAAAGGCCAGCATTAGAGAGACACGTCCGAATTGGATCGCGTTGACAAAAGACAGATTAGCGGAGACAGAGGGCCGCGTGACGCGTGATTAATAATTCAATAGCGGCCCGGGTGGACGCTCGGTGGCTGAACTTAGGATGGAGAAGTTGGGGGTATTATTATTATCCTAACTATCCTACTTCCTACTATACCATTCATTTCCTACTAATTTAATAAAGCTGAAAATTTGTATGTTAGTTTGTGTTTTAATCACGCTTAAACAAGTGAACCGATTTGGATGAAACTAGATACTTAGGTGTAGATAGTAACCTGGAATAGCATATACCTAGGTTCTTCAAAATGTTGGTACTGCGCGCTTAATTAGTCTTTCGTTAACTTTCACAAGTTACATATTCATATTATGTGTTCCGTTTGACGTCTGAAGTCCATTATGAGAGAGTACTTTGCCTTCGTTCCACGCCCATCCGTCAGATGTCGCTATTTCCGCTACGTGTTTCACACTCCTAGCGCCACCTCGTGGCCATTCTGGAACAACTTACCTCTACCAAGCCACCTAGAACTTTCGCCATTGTTGCGTTGTTCTTCGAACTGCGCGCACATCCGTTCAGATTTGTCGCTTACTTTTATTTAAATACCGTCATTTAAATTTTTTATTTATTTTATTTTGCTTTCTTTCGAGATTTAAAGTAGGAAGTTCAGTAAAATTGCATAGAAAGTTTTAAAATATACCGTTACGTGTTGTTTAGTGTTTTGAGTGTTTCGTTACGTGTTTTTAGTGCGTGTTGTTTTGAGTTTTATTTCGTTACAATGAGTAACGATGGTGACGTCGCACAGCCGGATCAATTATTGGATTCATCTTCAGATGAAGAGAGAGATGAACCCGAGAGCAAAAATATCTTGTCGGGTTCATCTGATGAGGATGGACCACCACCTAGCAAGAGACGCAGACATCGAGCACGGTCACGGTCTCGGGACTCGGATATGGACAAAAGGTTTGAGATGCTATCTCAACAGCTGGTGAGTCATGTCCATAATATTTTGTTTACCAACTATGCAAGCATGGCTCCCGGGCAAGTTCCGACACACTCCTTTTCAAGCATGCAATACCAAAGTGATCCTTCCGGTGCACCCGCGCACGTGGCGGCCCCGCCCGATCCATTTTTGCGTCCGCCGCCACCTACCCCTGAGTTAGGGAATATTGCGCAGTTGAGTGTGTCAATTAAAGAGCCTGCTATAGCGAAGGCAAATCCAGATCGCGTGACTAAAATAAGTGAGATGCAGAGATTCGACTCAACCGACTGGAATTGCGTTCGCTACACGGATATTCAGAAAAAATATGCAGCTTTTCCTGCTTTTACGGATTTGAAAGTTAACGAGGAATTGAGACAGTTTGAGGATCAGTTCGCTCCGATTAGATGGTTTCAAATGGAACGTAGCTTTGCGGCGTTATCTAATGCGTTTTTAGATCAAAATGAGTCTGTAAATTCAGCATTACAAAACCTAATTGATTGGTCAGCTAAACCTGATGCACAACTTTCTCCGACTACCCTCTATGAAAAATTGAAAGAACTGTTTGGTAACGATTCGAGCTATAAAACTGTGTCGCATGATATTCTTCAAATGATTTGTGGAAAACGAGCTGAGGTCATCGAATTGCGTCGGCGATCTATTCTAAAAGGTTTAAAAAGCAAGTTTGTTAAGGAAGACATGGAAAAAATACCTCCTTCGGCTGAATATATGTTCAATCCGCAGTCATTATCTGCCTATATACAAAAGATTGGTGGGGTAGAAAAGTTAGAAAAACAGCCTACGACTTCTAAGTACCCTCGGGCAAAGTCGCCTGTCGCTTCGACATCGCGTCAAGACAGTAAGCCCTTTCGCCCAGCCGCAGCTAGTAAACCGCGTCGGGATAAAAAGGAATATACCAACAGAAGACATTTTGGAGATTCTGCCGGTGCAAAAAAGAAGGGGGGCCGAAATGATAGGAGCGGAAAGGGAAATAAAAGCAGATGACTATCCAGTTTTTTCGGGCGGTTGTTTAAGTCGTTACACAAATGTTTGGGCTCTTTTAGAGCCTCCCAAATCGGTTTTAAAAATGATTTACGGTGTGCGCATTCCATTCAATCAGCAGCCGCCACTAATTCTTCCAACTTTAGAAATTTTAAATCAGTTTCAAACTCCAATCTCTCTTGTAATGACAAAAGAAATTCAAACATTGATTCACTGTCGTGTGTTAGAGCCGGCTCCACCGACTCCGTCTTTTATTTCTCCTCTGTTTTTAATAACCAAAAAGAACGGAAAGAATCGTTTAATTTTCAACCTCAAAGCCTTAAATCAGTTTATGAATCCCAAGCATTTTCATCTTTTTCATCTTCACAATGTTCCCCAATTCCTGCAACCGGGAGATTGGATGGTGAAGTTGGATCTCAGCCAGGCGTATTATCATCTTGCCATTCGACACGAGCACAGACGCTACCTTCGCATCAGCTACAACGGGAACTTGCTTCAGATGACGTGCTTACCCTTCGGTTTGGCTGCAGCGCCTCGCATCTTTGCAACGGTTACAAATTGGACAGCGGAAGTACTTCGAACGAAGGGTCTACGCATAGCCGTATATTTGGACGATTTCCTGATTGTTCATCAGAAGAAAGAAACTTTGAAGAAACACGTCTCGTTGGCCATGAAGTTCCTGAGCGGTCTCGGATGGTGCATCAATCACGAAAAATCGATCACAACTCCTGTACAATTGATCGATTTTCTAGGCGTGGATTGGGATACACGACACAACACCAAGTCATTGCCCAAAGACAAACAAGCCAAGATCCGTCAGAGCTTATCGTCTCTCCTCGCTGCAGGCAGTTGGACCCTCAAGCAGGCGCAACGCCTCTTAGGGCTTCTCAACTTTGCGACCTTCATCACCCACCGGGGAAGGTTGCATTGCCGAACATTGCAGCGTCACAGCAACTCACTTCGAAAAAATCCTCGAATATCGAGTCTGTTTCCACAAGAGGTAATCGAAGAAATGCATTGGTGGCTAAAAAATTTAAGCCAAACGAGTCCGATTCATCTAGAAATGCGTCCAACAAACTATCTTATCACAGACGCCTCGGACATTCAGTGGGGAGCTGTAGTCAACGAGAAGAAGTTATGCGGAACATGGAATCAGCACCAGACAGATTGGCACTGCAATCTGAAGGAAATGTTTGCAGTCATAGCGGCGATATCCAGATCATTGGACATCCTGAAAGGCTCCAACGTGATCCTACAGACGGACAGCAAAACAGTGGTGTCATATGTAAAAAACGAAGGCGGAACGAAGTCGCGCTTACTTCTAGAATTGACAAAAGAACTATTAGAACTGGCAGATTACCACAAGTTGATACTACTTCCTCACCACTTACCGGGAGTGTACAACACCGAGGCCGACCAACTCTCGCGCAATCGCGCCGGCTCGGAGTGGCATCTATTAAGCGCAGCAACGTCGAGAATATTTCACCTGTGGGGATTCCCGGACATCGACCTGTTTGCCTCAAGAACCGCGTACGTCGTACCAAATTATGTCTCTCTAGACTTATCAGACTCGAACGCTTACTTTCACGACGCATTCAGCAGGTATTGGCAATTCGACCTAGCTTGGGTGTTCCCGCCGCCGAGTCTACTTCCACGGGTCCTGTGCCACCTCAACACTGCATCAGGTCGGTTCATAATAATAGCACCCAAGTGGAAGAAACCCTTCTGGCGCCCAGACTTAAGAAGCCGTGCTCTGGCTCGTCCGATCAAGATAACGAACCTGGAAGCCACCCTAGTGGACACGTCGACAAATCAGCCTCCAGCCCACATCAACAGTCTGCAGCTGGAAGCCTGGCTAATTTCGGGTGGGATTCCTTAACCAAAGACTGGTCCGTTCAGGAAAGAGAACTCCTGTCATCATGTTGGCGTGCTTCCACTGTTAAAACATATATCCCTATTTGGAATAGATGGTCTACGTGGTGTCATCGTAATAGTATAAATCCTTGTTCGCCTGAACCTAAAGATGTTGCCAGATATCTGGCTTCTCTGCATGTATCTGATCATTTAGCTTACCGTACTATCTTGGTTCATAAATCAGTAATTTCTTCAGTCTGTGAAACTAGTTCAAACGTTAAATTGTCCTCCAGTCATATAATCAAACATATTCTTAAAGCAGTATCTCTGTCTAAGCCTGTACCACCCAAAGCTCCAATTTGGGATGCAAGAGTGATTATTAAATATTTAAAAGATACTAGTCCAAATTTAAATAGTATATTTGATATTTCTAGTCGAGCTGCTGTATTGCTATTGCTAACTTCGGGACGTAGAGTCCATGACCTTACTTTACTACACTGTGACAGTGATCATTTTATTGACAATGGTGATCGTATAATTCTCCATCCTGTTTTTGGATCAAAAACAGACTCCGCTTCACATAAACAGTCAAGCTGGTCTTTATCAGAAGCCCCAGACCGTAATATTGACCCAGTGTTTTGGCTAAGGACCTTAAAAAACTTTACTAATGATCGTAGAGAACCCTTGACTAATTTATTTATCACAACTAAACACCCTACCAAGCCGGCGACACCGGCTATTATCGGAGGATGGATAAAACGTTTGTTGTCAGAGGCGGGTATACAGGCTTCGCCAGGTAGCTTTAGATCAGCTGTCGCTTCTCTAAATTGGATAGAACATTATCCTATCGATGAAATTTTAACAAAAGCTAATTGGCAACATGAATGTACCTTCAGAAAGTTCTATAAGAAATCTGTCAATGTATCAGATAATAATGATGTTACTAGACTAAAATCCTTGTCTCAATATTTTGCTGCAATATGATTTATGGAGTTAATTTACTCTTATGATTCTCTCAATTTGTAATCATAAATGAATAATTAATTATAAGCCAAATATAGCTATTTCTTATCACATTGTTGCATTTATTTTTCTCCAAGCCACCAGAAGATAACAAACACATCTCTCATAATGGACTTCAGACGTCAAACGGAACACATAATATAAAAATTTTACCTTACAATAAAATTTGTATTATGTTTCCTAAGACGTCTGAAGTCCAGACAATGTCTTCCTGGTGCCACCATTCTAACATTTCTTATGAGCCGAACAATGGCGAAAGTTCTAGGTGGCTTGGTAGAGGTAAGTTGTTCCAGAATGGCCACGAGGTGGCGCTAGGAGTGTGAAACACGTAGCGGAAATAGCGACATCTGACGGATGGGCGTGGAACGAAGGCAAAGTACTCTCTCATAATGGACTTCAGACGTCTTAGGAAACATAATACAAATTTTATTGTAAGGTAAAATTTTTATATTATAAATAAAGTCGTCGCTACCAAATCCTTATTTTGCCTTACTAGGTTAGGGCACGTAGTAATGATAATGTACCTACTTAGGTACCTTAATATGTTTCCAGTGTAAATGGGAAGTGTCTGTGAAAACGGTGCGTCGGCGTCGGTCGGTTGCGTGGATGTGGGGTCCTACGTGACTTTATCGTTTGACTTTGGACGAATACCTACTTGTTATTTTTATTATGAAAGTCATCCCAGCGGTGCTACAGAATAAATGCTTTTTGACTTTGACTTTATGATTTTAAAGCTTTAGTCAGTTTTAGTGCCAAGAGAATCAGCACCATTACCTTCTTCCATGATTTTTTTATTTATCTGGGTAACCTAAGGTCTTGTAAGAACTTTATCATCAGTAGGTATTCCCTGTATATTGTAAATTCTGATTTAAAAATGATACCATTCCAAACCTATTCTAATTTTGTAGCCTGCTAAATAATTCCTGAGTACGTCCACCTTTACGGCGGAATGTTCTGTGAGCACAAATTGGGGATTTTCTTTAACCGTGGGATTTGAATCGATGTTCGTTTGGAATTCGGGAGCATTGCTATTGGTAAATTATGCGACGTTTTCGGGAGATTTGAACGTGTTATGAAACTGTGGACTGATCCTTTCAGTTCATTTAAAATTCTAATTGAGCCCAAACTATAGATACTTAGGTACCTACAATAATATTTGCACTTACTATGTTATGTTTGACTATGATGTTTCAATTTACTGTGTAGGGTTTGGCTTTAAACGAGAAGGTAGTGTTTATGGGTACCAACCATCTTTCTAATATATAAAATTCTCGTGTCACAGTTTTCGTTGCCATACTCCTCCGAAACGGCTTGACCGATTTTGATGAATTTTTTTGTGCTTATCCGGTATCTATGAGAATCGGCCAACATCTATTTTTCATCCCCCTAAATGTTAGGGGTAGTCCACCCCTAAATTTTTATTTTTATTTTTTAGACAAAATTTTTAATTTCTATTTTTTTATGATACAACATACAAAAATACATACAATCCTCAATTTTCACCCTTCTACGATCAACCCTTATTTTTTAATAGCGATATAATGGAAAAACAACGTTTGCCGCGGGTCAGCTAGTTAAATTTATAATAATTAGATAGTAAAGAAAATAAAAAAAAAGATGGTAAAAAGAGGAATAAGGACAGATGACAAGAGGTTAAATTGCCCATCCGATGTGGGTAGGTATTACCTAACGTTTATGGGTAGTAACTTCGATTCTAAACTACAGCCCATACAAATGTAGAGCTATAAAATAACTAAAACTAACGTGCATAGAGCTGAAGCCGGTAATGGCTGTGTTTTGTGCAAATCGCCATCTTTTCTTTTCGCTCGCTTTTCCTAGTGATGGGGGTTTTTTAACTATTTATTTTTTCAAAGTTTTGCATTCACGGCGTTCCTTTTCTATTGTGGAAATAAAGTAAGACAATCATTGTGTTTTATGTATAGCACGTACCTATACAAAATTAAATGCTATCCGTATTCCACTATCGGAAAACAATACACAGGTTCACGACTGTATCCCCAAGGTGCGGTAGACATTCTCTCAGATCTTTTTATGTTACTTATTCCAGATCCTTTGCAGATGTCTAAGGGTGTAGTCAGAAGCATGTTCAAACACATATTTGATACATGCCCACATTGCAGAAGTTAGTATTCTTTACGTGACAAAAAATAACAACAATATACCTACTTAGAAAAAAATACTTATACTTCTTGCTTACACTTCCATTTTTTCGCAAAAATATAGATAAGTCTCTCTCAAGCAGATGATCGAAGCTCTCAAGTGCCAAATCTTATTACTTTTGATATAAAAAATCACGATCTTAATAAACTAGCTCACAACCACAATAAAACTTTTTCCACTGGACCACAAAGGATAGCCATTCAAGTTTTGCCCCAGCACTACCGGAACCGGATGGCGTCACTACGGCGCCTCCACCGGAAACGGCGGGTCGGGTGCGTTTCGTTCACTCCACGACTACCACTCAATCGAGCGTGAACGCGTGAGGACCAGCACGGTCGAATACAACTAACTCCCTCAGTCTACTTTCTGAAAAAAAAACTAAGTTTGGCATTGCGCCCGCTCTTTGTAGCTTCTTGGAATGCTGGAATAGCCAGTGGCTTTTAGGAGAATGGTAATTAGAGGTGAGTTATCGGGTGCAATATTTCTTTACTAGGAAATAAGTAATGGTACTTAAGCTGTACTGCCAAGATGCCAACTGTCTTAGTATAATCAGATGGAAACTCTACTTTAACAAGTTCGCTTGTTATGTAGTTACCTACTTTCGGTGGATTAATAACCTCTTTGATGAGTGGGGAACGTAGTGTGTAGGTTTGGTATGTAGGTACCTACCCGACTTAGTGAGACAACTTGGTAGTGAAGTTTTTAGGCCGTTCGAAGTTAATATCCGTTTTCCAACTTGAATTATATTCTCTACAAACACATACCTATTAGAGAAATTCTTGCTTATGCTGCTAAATATCAGTGGCAGACAATGGCGTTAGACCGGAAAGCTTGAAAAACTCGAGGGGAGGCCTTTGCCCAGCAGTGGGATAGTGGGGGCTAAAAACAACAACACTATGCTGATAAACTCGTGTTTCTATGAGTTGTAAAACACCTTAACTAAACTCGATGTGACGAAGCGTATTCAGTTTGTTTACAGCATACACAAGAGGCTAGTCGACAGTGGGCGTGTCTTCCAAGTTTATAGCCATTTTTCCAACTTGTTTACATTTGAAACGAATACGTTACTAGCTTCCTTCTTGTAATGGGAAATGGCGATAGTGTCTGGCCATTTGTATTTTGTTAGATTGGTGGGAAATGTCAGTAAAGACTAGTGTTGTTTTTGTTTCGGAGAGCATTAAAAGTAGTTCAGAAACATCGGCTCGATGACTCCTGAGACATGTATCCTTGTTGTCATTTTGGTAAGAAGGATACCGCTGACTTTTTTTAGATAGATAGATATAATATGTATATAGATAAAATATACAGGGTGTAAAAAGACGTCTACCGAAGCCGAAAGGGGTAGGTACAGCATCTCAAAACACAACCAAATCCAAAAGGATTTTCCGAAAAAATCATTATATCCGGAGAAAACAGCGTTTGAAGATCACTGTTTGCGTATATACTGGGCGCGTTTTTATACGTAGATTGGTGGGTTTTGAGTTTAAATTGTTTTTTTCTTTTATAAATGAAATGATTAGGTAGGTATGGTCTTATTATGTTGTACTAGTAGCAAAAAACTAGAAAATAAAATAAAATGACGTAGCTAAGTCAAATTTTTTTTTGTTTTTTTTCGATAAATATGTTCAGAATCATGGTCTGATTGCAATCCCTCAGTTTTCGGTAGCAGTCTTTTTACACCCTGTATATTTGGCACACATAACATTTCAACATTTATTTAATTTCAACATTTTTGCATTTATTTATGGAATCATTTTAAAAATTACTTACATAATTCAATATTGAAATAAGTAATTGAAAAAGTGTAAGTAATAGCTAAATTCGCGGAATTGTAGCGGATCTAATTATCTTTGTAGTTTCGGTCTTGCTACGCAAAGATATCGCTACGCCAAGATATCATTGGTTCTGTTCGCTATTGAATAATTTAACATTGACAGAAACAACGGTGACAACAGCGTAAATAGATTCCAAATTACTTCGTCATCCAAGTTCGTTAGCAGACCAATACAAAAACGAATCTCATGAGACGGGTTTCCATCGCTTTATAGAGTTTTTTTTAATTTCACGGACCAATTAGAGATTCCCTAGTTCCATCGGACATTCGTATCGACAATTTCATATCTTGTTCGAAATTCGAAATGAGATCCGTCGGGAAATCGGCTGGTTTCCGCGCAGTTTGTCCGAGTTATAACGAACTCTGGATTACAGAGACTGATTTATTTGTTTGTGTTTTGACGATCTGCGTGGATAATGTATCATCCCGTGGAGATATGAAAAACTGTTTCGGTTTCTATGGAACTTGGCACAGTTGATCAGATTTATTGTTATTTCAAAGCATATCTACCTTGCTTCCTCTTAAGAAAGCTTAGGATAGGATGAGGTTGTTACCTTTACCTTGTTTTCTTATTATGATGAAGTATGACCATGTTTTTTAGATTTGAGCTCAACCGAATTTGAGTTTTATCGTGGTTATAGTAAAGACTCTTGCCTAAACTCAAAGGTAATTTTGGTCAATTTTACCCTAGAGATAGGGGCACAGTAAGCTTTAAAACACATGAATGATTCGAGCGGTCGCTGTCCTTCACAATCAGCACCGTTTACCGGTTTGACAGTCAGTGGGGCCTTTGGGACCGCTCGAATTTGTCGCGCGGAAACCGTACTTCGCGCCTCGCACCGATTGAATAAGGTGTTTTAGGTCACTACTGCTCTTAATAAGTTTAGTAAGGTTAGGTAGGTTCTGAATAAAGCTGAAAATATTCTAAAATAGCGAAGATAATTTATGATATCTATTGTCGACAACGAGGTACGATTTACTTCGTCGTAAAAGTGGGTAAAGTCAGTTGATGGAAAATTACAGTTTAAAAAATATTGAAGATGGTTGGTATTATAGATTGATGTGGCACGATAGGCTTTTAAGAGTAGAAAAAAATTGTCTATGGCCTGGCTTTTCCGAAATGAAAAACCAATATATTATCAATAATAATAATTAACCTTTCATCTTTTAATTTAATTAATTTTTTTTTATTTAATTTGTTTATATTTTTCCTGTCCATCCAAAGGTTACCTGGAAGAGATCGCTTTTAGCGATAAGGTCGCCCATTGTACTATATTTTTGCATGTTTTTTTTTTTTTTATTTGTGTTATTTTTATGGTGTACAATAAAGTTGTATTCTATTCTATTCTATTCTTTTTACAATCTCGCTAGATTTAAAACCAATCAAATTTCTATTGTACAAAGACCTTATTAGTAGGTAAATAAAAATAAAACCATTTGAAACCAGCGCCAAGTTGCAGAGATCACGCTAACGGAAGCTGCACTCTCGGACAAAGTCATTGAAACTTTCCACAACTTCCTCAAAGAGGACAAAGGAACCTATCTAACCTGCGTTTCCTATTCGATTCTTAGTACAGACTGCATTTGGAAAGAAAACTGGCTTTACAACATTTACCAACACTAAATAAATTTCGGGACGCTTCGGCCCGCGGGCTGTGTGGGCTGAGTTGACCCAAGAATCAGATGGTCCATTCGATGATCCATTCGTGAAGATAGTCGCTTCGATGCGCAATAAATACTTTTCCATACAAAATTACCTATTAAGCTGCCATACTGCTAAACTTCACTAATGCCTAGATCCTAAAGAATGGATCACTAAAGATTTTTCATTTTAATCATAAAAACTGCACCCGCGGGACAAAAACAAACTTTCTTTTTTCTAAAATCTAGAAGGTTCTAACAGTTTTCCGGAAACTGTTTTCTAAGTAAATACAATCTCAAAATAAAATTTCTAGCTAGACGACCCCATGTACTTAGGTACAAAAGATACATTTCAACAGTTTTAGAAAGTTGGCTACAGTTGGCAGAGGATTCCGGCTAAAAATAATAATCAAACCAACAAAATAACGGATACAGGAAGTATAAATTAATTAAAACTGTTAATACAAGTGCTGCTTCGGTTTCCAGGAACACCGAGGTTTAATGGAAATGGACGTCTAATTGTTCCACTTCTTTTAGTACCTACCTAATGGTTTCTGAGGTTTATTTTTGGTGTACAGTAAAAAAATGCTTACATTTACTTAGTAAAAAATAAGATTTTTAAAGAAAATATATGAAAAAAAGGTAAGTCCTATCTGTTAGTTGAATTTCCGATGAATCCGATAATGCGTAATCGTTGATTGGAGCAATCGATGAATGGTGTTCGGTGAATTGAAAATCGATGAAATCGCTTTCGACTTGACATAGGCACTTCAAATTATTTTAAAGTTATTTAAAACTGCTACAACTGCTGCTTCTAAATTTACATAGGTTTAGAAGTTGTTGATCATATTAGAGTTGGTACATATTAGAGAGAATTTAATGAAGTGTTTCTGAATAGATAAGTGTCTGTTTTATTTTTTGCTGGTAAATAAAATACTTACGAGTATTAGAGGTTAATAAAATGACGGCATAAAAAACTACCGACTAGATATAAATATAAAATTCAATACCAGTGTACAAATTATTCCTGTCGAAAATCCAAGAATAATGAGAAAAAAATGGCTCGAAATCATTCAACTTTTCAGCAAAATCCATTTTCAAACAAAAATAAAGGTGCGCTGTGAACGAAATTCCGAAATATACTGGGTGTTTAAATAGTACATCTGAAAACTACGAGTAGGTTGAGGAGGGAAAACATCCGCTTCAATGTATGTCGCTTTGTCGCTGTTTCTAATAATAATTTTGTTTCTTTTGTTCAAACGACTATCTTTGATTCGACAATCTAGTCGAATCTACATTGCTATTCAGCAGATCTTCGAAGCACTCGTGATGGAATCCCTAAAATGTTTTTTGATAGGAGCTTCGTTTTGAATGCTGTTGGTAAAGTATGAAGCAGCACTATTTAAGTTTTCGGAAGAAGTACTTTTACGCCCATTATTTTACGTAGCGTGCAATCACTCACATTTTTTGCGTGCGGTTCCGATCCGCGGCCATGGAATATCGCTGATTTTACGAAGCGCTCGTCAATTGCACTGATTTGTTATGCAGGTGGAAGTGTGATGCAAAATTAAATATCGACGTATTCACGGGTTAGATGCGCATCTTGCTACAAAAGCGTACAAATACAATTTTTTTTTTCTGATTTTCTCGTGTATGTTTAGAAAATTTGCGTACTGTTTTGAGTTCAAAAAAGTGTTTTTATATCTTTGAGCTTTCGTAGATTTTGGTTGCGCTTTTAGTCAGAAGATAAGGATGACTACTATCGCCTGATATATATTGTATACCTAAGTACCTACCTATATCCAGTGCTTTTCAAGCACGCTAGTGTTATAAGCGTATTCATCCACATTGGATTTAAACTACTTACTGGTGCCTTTCACCGATATCACGCAAGTATAATTTTATTATTCCCCGCTCTAAAAATAAATGTGGTGCATGTTACACGATGCTATTTTAAGTACGATTTTCTAAGCCCCGCCCACTGAACGTGCCGAAGAGAACGATGAGTTACACGTGAAAAATTACCGTACGATACGATATAGTATGAGTTGAAATAGCATCGTGTAAATGAACCTTTAAAACTGGCAATAAAAGCAAAGAATGCACATTTTGTTCGCGCTGCTTGGGTCGTTGCGTCCACAAATTGAATGACCATTTTCTGGATTCAAAGTGTCCGAACAATTTTTTATACCTTACCGAATGACGCCCAAAACTTTGTGAAAAACTAAAAAAGCCTTTGAAACTTTGGCAGTGCAGCTGCGGATAAAAGTTCTATGGTTGGATAATATTTCTGTAAAGTATTTTTGTAATCGGCATTTAGCCTGTTCTCGTATTCTAGCTTCGTTTTATATTTTTCATCTTGTTTTTAAGTAGCAGAAGAGTTTTAACATTATATTTATAGGATGATGAAAAGTAGGTAAATAGGTTTCAAATTGGTTTACAAAATTGAAGGAATAAAAAATAAACAGAGCCAAATATAAGACCTCCTGCTCTTCTTGAAGTCGGTTAAAAAACCAAACACTTCCACTCATAACCTAGGCTTTGACAGCCTGCTACTAGCCACGTTGTAAGTAATTATAGTGTAACATTCGTAAATCTAGCCGGTAGTGGCTGCCATAATGTCTGGTCTAGCTGCTCTATCGAATTATGCCAATTATCGATATGCAGTATCGATAGTATCGATATTATCGCCGTTTCCGGATTAGTGCGGAAATTGTGTTACGATGTCCCTATTAGGGCGAGCTCACCTATTACGTGCTCTCATGGCCGCGAAAGAACAATGGTAAAATAGTTTTTTTAAAGTATTCTCTGAATTACTGCTTTTTGACTGGATGCACATTTATCTGACGAAGCGCTGAAGTATAGGTACCTATAGCTTCCTTAGTAACTCTTAAAAAGATTAAAATAGCATTCGATGAGAATTTCTTAGTTTTTTGTTAGTTTTTCTTAGTTTCTTACTTTGTTCAGTTTTTCTTAACGGATATGATGCCCGGAATAAACTCGCTTTTGGCCGGTTTTTTTCTAAATTATTGTTGACTCATGATTGTGTGGACTCACCGTTAGTCAATTCGGTGGTATTTAATTATAAATTGTTCACTTAACTGCGTAATTTATATTCACAAATTCAATGCATAATTTTCGTGTAACAATTCAAATAATCTACAACTATTTCGGTTAACAATATTGGTTTCATTTTGTCCTACTTTATTTAAATTTGATTGCTAGCATGTGCACCTAATGATAATAATTTGATATTATCATTATTATTACTATTTTGTACAGAACTATAGAGTCCCGGAACTTTGATAGGCATGCATGGGGCCGAAGCCAACACACAGAGGCCTTTTTGACAATTTGTTATTATTATTATTTTGATATTTATAAAATTAAGTACCCTATTTCGTCCCACTGCTGGGCAAAGGTCTCCCCAATTCCCTCCAACCATCACTCTATCATCTCCTCGAGATCTCCCAACATTCTAAATGAATGAAATCATAATTTTTACAATTTTGAATCCAGTGTTTTAGGATCTCTTAAAAAACTTTCTACGTAGTTGCATTTTTTGTTCATTTCATTTTCATGTTAAATAAACAGTATAAATAGGACCCAAAACTCGGGATTTCCTTGCGTTTTAGTCGGAATTTTAAATACATGACTTTATTATATCTATCTATCTATCTTAAGGCCTTATATTAGATGACCTATACAGCGTCAGCAGGCAACCTATGCCTACACTCAACGGGACTTTATTCACATAATAATTACAAAACTAAAACATTCATGCAGAGCCCATTGTTTGAAAGGATTAAAACTTGCAGCCATTAGAACTTCCCGCTAAATATTCCTGCAAAGAGTTTGTCAACAATGAGCTCCGAATGGGACCAAAATAAACAAATTAAAAGTTTACGCCTTGAATTTGTAAAGATATTTTGGAAGTTTGCTACATATTTCATTAGGAACGGGTGCTTAAAGTTTTATTGGATTCATTAATTTTCATAACAGTTGAGGTACCTTCCTACCTACCTAAGCAATAAATACAATTTTACCTACAACCAATGATGTTAAAAAAATAAACCTATACCTATAACTGACTAATTCGTCAATGCCTAGGCAAAGCCGCTGAAGCTAGAAAGCTGAAACGAATGATACATCGGTCACCCATCCACATACGGACCGTTAAAACATTGCATAACTTCGACGATCTATCAAGAACGACTACGCTCGTGGTCATGCTTGCTGCACGACCACGAGCGCTGCGCACGAGCATGATAAGTGCTGGGCAAACTTACCTAGTACCTATATCTTTGGCACTACAGCAGCTTCAGGTGTCATTATGTATGTACTTAATGGTGTCATGCTCTAAATATTAAGTATTAAACGCATTGTAGTTATTTCAATCTTTATTCAAAACCAATGTTACGATTTAAATGTATTCTACAATAACTAATAGCCAATTGCGGTACAAAATAAACGATATTCCATTCTAAATATTAGTTGCCCACAAGGTAATTAAACCATCGAAATACTAACTATTTGAGACAAGCATCATATCGGATAATTTTAATATTAATATTCGCCGCAAAAACATTGCCACAGCTTGTTTTAAGTTAACACAAACATAACTAGGTATTATTATCCGAAACTACTCACAAGTAGGTTTATACGTACCTACAATCACACAGGCAAAGTCAAAAAACATTACATACATACAATTCAGTAGGACCGCTGGGATCACTTAAAAGTCTTAAATCTTTGGTGATTCTAATCCTGTTCCTTTGTAAAAAGAGTCAGAGCAAAACATGATTTGGGAGAATCAGTCAAACACATACAGTAAAAAAAAAATACATACAGCCCAACATATAACCTCCTCCTTTTTTGAAGTCGATTAAAAAGATTCTGAAATATTATTAGAAATAGTGCCATGATCTTTCTTCTACGTTATCTAAAAAATAATTCTTGAAACAGATGTCAGATAGAACGTTGTGAATCAATAGTGTTGGATTGAGGAGATGCAATCCGTTTTATGAGCGACGGCGCGCTTTCATCAGCGAAGGAAATGGAGACGTTATTAGAGGATGATTGGGCGCACTGTCTGGCATCGCCTGGAAAACACTAGCTGTCTGTTATATAACTGCCGCTATTTTGAGCTATAACACTCTTTAAACATAATATACATATGAAATGGATTTGCATGGGCACAAAGATAAAAATAAATAAATAATGGTAGAAATTTTCACACAGCATCATCTAGCCCCAAACTAAGCAAAGCCTGTACTATGAGAACCAGATAACTGATATACTTTTTGTTTGTAAATACATACATATTATACATAGAAACACCCAGAGATAAATATTTGCAGATCATACAAACATTTATCCCGCGGCGGGAATCGAACCCGCAACCTTCTGCGTCCTAAGCGGGCTTTCACTCACTACGCTACAGAGGTCGTCAAAAAGTTAGATTGTAGCTGGGATTGTAGTCACATATGCTTTTTATTCCGAAAAGTGACTTAAGTATTCCCGAGTGCCATCAGTTTTGTGTGTCACTTGAAAAAAGAACCGCTAACTTCTTCGACAAAATCTATTGAAACAAATGATAATGATATTGGTCAAAGTCGACGACCTCTGTGGCGCAGCGGGCGAAGGTCCGCCTGCGACGCAGAAGGTTGCGGGCTCGATCTCCGCCGCGGGACAAATGTTTGTATGACATACAGATTTGTCTCGGGTCTAAGTGTTTCTATGTATAATATGTATGTATTTACAAACAAAAAGTATATAAGTAGTATATCAGTTATCTGGTTCCCATAATAGAAGCTTTGCTTAGTTTGGGGCTAGATGATGCTGTGTGAAAATGTACAGCATTATTTATTTATTATTATTATTAAAGTAAGTTCATGGAAAAGGTAATTTTAATTTACCTTATTATATTAACACTACGATTTATTTTACAAAAGTAAGAAGTAATTAAAACGAAAGGTAACTGCTCGGTTATACTCGTAGTCCGCTTGTAAAAAATAAGTTTACCGCTAAAATATCGTTATGCGCGAACTTTGGTCCGCGAAATTCCATTAAAATTAACAGTCGTTTCCTTTTGACTTGAATAGTTAGAGGAAAACGATTTTGTAGATTTAAATCTTTTGTTTTCTGGATTGCTTTAAATGCAGCTGTAATTTCTGCTAAGTAATTTAATTTTAAAAATAAAAGCTCTGCGAACCGCTACGTCGTAGCAGTTTTCGTAGCGCACGTAGAACTTCAGATATTCCTAGAGCATTCAATATCATCTTGTATTTCCGTATTTGTTAATGAAATATTTATTTTAAAATGTTTTCTTTTAGAAAAGAATCGCCATTTCATGCATAAATCTATAAAATTCATTTTAATATTTGAATTGAGAGGCAAAAGCATTCAAAACAAGAGTTATGCTGGCTTTAATAATATATTTGAGGTTGCGTGGATGCCACAAAAACGGAGAACATGAAAGTTGGTTATTTTATTATTTACCGTGACGCGACTCGCTAAGATTTGGAGAAATGTACAGAGAAGAGAAGTGTTAATTTTTAAGTGAGGACGAAAAATCCTTGGCTCAAGTCTTAGCGGGAAACACCCGGGGTGATGTTCTGTTTACGTAAACTTGTAGGCAGGCATGTAGTACTGGGGGGTATTTGCGTTCGTTTTTTCATTCGTTCGATGAATATTCGGATGCTTCTTACTACGAGCTACATTGTATTCAGTCGATAAGATCAACGTTAAATCACGGTCCTAACCTAGGACCAAATATTCCAAACCGAAAAATTGGCCCTTGAAGTCGGAAATTGTAGTAAGAAACATCCGAATATTTATCGAACGAACGAGAATAAGAACGCGAATACGGCCCCTGGTTAATCTTAAATGGAAAAAAATAAAAAAATAAGAACTTGTGTCGCGTCTTGAAGATGCACATGGTGATGAATGTTCTATTATTATATTTAGCACGTACAATTTTTGTAAATAAATTTTAACATTTGTCCTCATCTGGGATTTGAACCTACGACCTTGCCAATCCGTGGCAACGCTCTGCAACCTGAGTTAGTAGACAACCGAGTCTATGGGCACGTTTTTGTGGGACTAGATACTTTACAGCATTCTAAATACACAGATTTTAGTGATTTAAAACTGGTGCTTACATCAACCCCTTATTCACCCCCAGCTTTCATTTTTAATGTAAATATCATTACGATGTTGCTTTTACGAGATCGACTCCCTGTTGGTTTGTGAGCATTTTGCTATTTATTTAGCGAGTTGTAAAGGGGACGCTGCAAACGGAAATGTGGTGTGAAAATTTAAAATTAGAATTTCAAATGTTTGAAATTATTGGCTGCATCACATAAAAGCTATAAATTCTTCACTGACTAAAGCCGCATTAACATCATCAGAGTATACTCTGACAGAGTGCACTCTGATGCTTATTAGGACGCTCTCATTGGCCGTCACCATGCACTCTGATGGCGGCGGCCAATCAGATCGTCAGAGCGGCTAATCAGAGGTATCAGAGTGCACTCTGTCAGAGTATACTCTGATGGTGTCAACGCGGCTTTAGCTATCACTTCCAAAGATAATGGAAACGTTGCCATGAAAAAAGATAATTTTGTCCTATAACTAGAATCAAATTAGCACCTCATGCATGTAGAGCCGTGTTATCAAGGTCGTTTGTTATTATAATAATTCTGTTTAGATCACGCGTTTGCTGTCCAGTGCTTTCAGACTTCAGATTATATTCGGGATAGTGTAGATCGTGACCTGGCTTGTGATCGGTTTGAATTGGTCACAGTAGCAAGTAGCTTAGTACAGTTAGCAAGCTACGTACCAGTAGTGTAAGCTTCGGACAGTGGCGAGTCAACTTGATCCCCTCGTTTTCCTTACTTGTAAACTACAACTTGATTCACTAGTTAGCGAGTCACTTCTAGCCTTGTAAATACGAATTATAAAGAATTTCATACTATTTAGTATCTACAATGCGTACATATACAGTGACACAGACTTTCTAGAGATGCTACCTATTTGATTCATATGGTGATATGCCACTTGAGTTTAGTCTAAACAGTCACTGTCTAGGTGCTCGCCACTTGCCACTGTACTTTACCAATGTAAACCGCAGGAAGACAGAGTTTAGTAACTTTGAAACAGAGCAACTGGGTACTAAACCTTAATGTCAACTGAGATAGCTATAACATTGGTATTGCATATCAAACTATCGCAATTCGATTGTTGACACGTAACTCTATATTTAAATAAGTTACGGAGTAACTGAGTCTGGGTGCTCAATGGCGACCTCTTTAGTGTGACGGGCAAACTCACTGATAGACAGTGGATAGTGAAATGTATACAAGCACTTACGAATAGTATTAATACATACCTACATAGGCTTTATTCTCAAGTGAAATCCCATGGTAATTAAGTTCAGTGCAAGTAAACTTATTTGATAAGTAGGTAGCTACTCATTTTGTTTTAAGCTCTATACTCAACCATCTCATGGGGGTTATTCGCGTTCGTTTTTTCGTACGTTTGATGAATATTCGGATGATTTTTACTACGAGCTACATTGTATTCAGTCGATAAGATTAACGTTAAAACACGGTCCTAACCTAGGACCAAATATTCCAAACCGAAAAGTGGCCCTTGAAGTCAGAAATCGTAGTAAGAAACATCCGAATATTCATCAAACGAACGAAAATAAGAACGAGAATACGGCCCCTGTTTACTAAGCTCATGCCGACGGTAGGATACTATGGCTCCATACGTATTTCAGGGGTTCAAGGTTTTCTCAAGGCCGCAGCCAGAACATAAGAAACACAAATACTGATTAGTCAGACAGTTGTAGCGTCTTTTTCGTTTAAAAATGAAGTTTTATTCGGCTCAGGTGTAGCGCGGCTTCGGCCATTAAATTTAATTAGCGAAAATTATTCCAGCTTACGGTCAAACTAGATATGAATAAGTTCTTCAGCATTTATTTTGTTTGAGAGCTAAGCATTTTTGTATACCATGTACGCAAAGACACTTCCCCTAATACATATGGAATAGAGTTTAATATTTCTTTAACACAGGTCAGGGTCAAGAATACTGGTCCCCATGGTAGAAAGGTACCATGGGGTTGAAGACATGGGCATGGATGCAAAAGTGTATTATTTGAAAAGACCTATTTACCTACCTAGGTGGTAGGTAAATATGTAGGTATTTATAGTTGCAGAATTTTCAAAACAATCTGATTTATTAGTATTATTATATATTGCTGCGCTCCCGCGGTGTGACCCGCGGTCCTTCGGGATTTTTTCATTTTTTTCGGGATAAAAAGTAGCCTATGTCCTTCCCTGGGATACAACCTTTAACTATGCCAAATTTCAGCTTAATCTGTTCAGCGGTTTGGGCGTAAAAGCGTAACAAACAGACAGACAGACAGATAGACAGACAGACAGACAGAGTTACTTTCACATTTATAATATTATGGATGGATTATGGATGGATGGATGGATATGGATATATTATTTTATATATTTATATATTATAGTATATAGTATGGATTTATTTGACTGGCATAAAAGAAGGGAGGCCTATACCCAGCAGTGGGTGATACCAGGCTGAGATTATGATGATAATAATGATTATTAAACTTGTTATTTTCAAACGAAGTGAATGCATGCGATGAGATGTAGTTTGAGTTTTGTAAAGATTTTTCTAATTAGCTAGAAGGCGCCACTGGCGCTTTGGCCCTTTTGTCATGAATTTATTCGTTTGAGCGCGATACTACTAATTATGAGTATATTCGTAAAATCAAATTTACCAAAATTGACAGTTTGAACAACTTATGAACAGACAACTGATCAAACCTCAAGACCAAACAGATTAATAATCTCTGAAACACGTGTTGGTCCACAAGTGATTCATACAAAACAAACTAGGAAATTAGTTTAGGTTCTGTTCAAAATGTATTTGTTCTGTAACTGTCAGTGTCAGTGAAACGTGGTTATTTATTTATTTATTTATTTAACAATAAAAAGAAAAGGGCTTTGTCGCTGAGCGACTATACCGCCCAATCAGTAACATCTTAGCTTAGTCTTCTTCTTCTTCTGGTGTCTTTTTCTTCTTATTCATTCTTCTAAGACAAAATGAAAAGAAACGTGGTTAATCTCCATATTTATTCCCAACAAAAATAAAGTTCCGTTCACACGCTCAAGCTCGCTTTGCCTAATTATGTAGAGTTTGAACTCATCGCACTATCGCGGTGGAAGTTCCACACGCCAAGATTCACTTACACGCTCAACTTTTGACTGTTTAAATGTTCAAAGTCTGTTCACACGTTTCCGGAACAAATTTGAACAGAATTGTTCGACTTTTAGCCCTCAGATTTTTTGATAAATTGATTACCTACCTTCTCGTACCTACAGTTAGCGGCATATGT
This sequence comes from Epirrhoe tristata, assembly GCA_951394285.1. Taxonomy (NCBI): domain Eukaryota; kingdom Metazoa; phylum Arthropoda; class Insecta; order Lepidoptera; family Geometridae; genus Epirrhoe; species Epirrhoe tristata. The sequence goes on along the minus strand of OX596143.1, from coordinate 10,612,288 downwards.
TCATAAACAATTGGATTCCTGAAATTTTTATTTTAATTATTGGATAACACATAATATTTGTAGCAACTTGTTTGTACGAGTAAAACCGCAATTGAAAACTCGAGGGTTATGGAGTTTCGATCTAAGTATGCTAGGAGTATTCCATGTCGTGTGTAGATTCTCTGGCTCTCGTCCCGTATAGGATCCGTCTCCTCACGATGTAAGAAAGTGTTAAGCTCACGGATAACTTTGTTAACATTATTAAGGGTGGGGAGTACGCGCGAATGAATGTGGGAACGATCTGGATGAAGAAATACTTTAATGCCATTAGTTGTATGAGTATCGTGTGTTTCAACTCTTTGATGTAGGTGTAGGTATACTCCCATTGTTTCTAACTTCATGCCTTCGGTGATATAAATAAAGAAAGTTTGTTTGTGGTGGAGTATATTGATGACTGTTTTACCTAGCCCGTGTCTGAAATATGTAATGAGGTTTTTTTGAGCTTGAAATCTGTCATGTGCGGCATGCTAACTTGTGCAAAATGTGGGTGTGCTTAGTAATGTTTTTGGACACGCCTCTGATTAGCCAGAGAATAATAAATGAGAAATCGGTTTCTCAGAAAGCTTGGGCACGCATTCGACTGTCAATAAAGTAAAGTAAAAAGTAAAAAAAGATATAATGGCCTGAATTTTGAGTTGTTTGCAGCAATTAGATCACTCAACTGGTTCTAGTGCATTAATGAAAAGTCTAAAGTAGATTCTTTACAATAATAAATAAATTTGGATGTTTAAATATTTTAATACATATAAAAGTATGTCCTGACACAACATTTACTTCAAGTGAGCAATAAAGTTACTACAACATCGCAACAGAACAAAACATAACACTCTGAAAGCCTAGCTAAAGCGCCCCATTCCAAAAATGAGGAATTGAAAATCTCCTCGTAAAAACACCGTATTTCCGAGTTTTTCCTTTCATTTTATTCCACGCAATTCAATATTTCGTAAATAAGAAGGCTGTTGAAACTTATTGTTTGTGGTAACCGTTTTTGCGTAGGCCTTTTATGACGTATTCCGAAACATTTTGAAAGAATACCTGGCTTATGAATACATTGTGCCTTTGAAATGTTTCCAGATTTCTCCGCGACAGAAGGGAGGCGAGGTATTTTTATTAGAGACAGTAGAGTATACAAAGAATAAAAACTTAAGGTATGTGCGTGATTTCTACTTGTATATTGCAACAATTTATTTGTAAATAATTTATATTACAACTTTTAAATAAAGTAGAATCAGTTGAGCCGCAGAAGGATCGTTGAAAACGATCCAGGATAGGTACTGCCAGTCGGAAGCTTTTACTAAAAAATGAGGGGCAAAGAGTTACAGTTCGCCCAACGGATCTAGGCATTCGTGAAGTTAGCCGTTTGTCTGCGCTTAACCAAGCATAACAGTTTTGTATGAAAAAGCGGTCACTGCGCAGACAAACGGCTAACTTCACGAATGCCTAGATCCGTTGGACGAACTGTACGTAGGTGAAACCTCGGTCAGCGGATAGTTGTACTTCAGCACAAAAACCATCATATTCGGTCCGAGTTACAGCGGAATTGACAAATTTATTTTTTGATGTCTATTATAGTTGCCAACTCTAATAGTAAAAGTCAGTTAAAAGATATTTGTTTGTCATAACAGCCTATAAAATAGCCATCTTTATAACTGTGTGAAGGATATTCGTATTACGGCTTTATTCACTTAGCTGGAACCTTTTAAAAGTTTTGATACGGGTAGTTTAATTTGGAGGGCTAATACGTAAACTTCCGTCAGAGCCTTCAATATTTAAGTGCCCAATAAACGTAATGGTTAGCACACATAATTCACTTGTTTGATAAAGTATTATGCTCTAGTGGTCTTCCTTACTTCATCCTAGTGATTTTTTATTTCATTTCGGGTGGAAACACAATATAATTGATTTGAAGGTGGCGAGTTCAAAGCCGGCCATGCCTTTTGTTTTTGAATCCTGTTACACTAAAAGATCTCCAAATGTGAAAAAATTTGTATGCCGTGCTTCGTTTCGTAAGATCATAAGATCATTCATTTAGAGATTCTTCTCATTCACTCTCATTCATTCTTCATAAGTACACCAGTTTAGGGTATTGACCTGGCCCTTCTCCAAATTGTTACTTAAGCAAATAATGTAAATTATAAGCAAATCAACTAAACAACCAAGTTACCGGTCGTTCGCATTATCTATTCACAGTGCTTTTCCGCAGTGACTCCAGATCAACATTATTTTGGTGTCCGAGGATACTAAATTTGTAAAATTTTATGTTTAATGTAATATTGCGGCTTAGATAAAAATTGTTTGTTAACAATACCTACCAATAATAATAGTGAGTGGGTTTGTAATGAAATCTAAAGGTGCATTTACACGATGCAATTTTTCGTACGATTTGCTAAGCCCCGCCCATTGAACGTGCCGACGAGCGTCACGCTATCTATGACAAATCGCATACGATGAGCGTTTACACGTGAAAAATTGCCGTGCGATACGATATCGTATGGGTTGAAATCGCATCGTGTAAATGCAACTTAAGAGATTTGAGTAAAAATTAGCTGTCTCAAAAAAGTTTTTGTAACATAGTCAAAGCTTTGTATTTCCTTCTTCTCTAAGTAAAGAGTACCTACAAACATGAATATGTTTGTAGGTACTCTAGGTATGTATCAGGACAATATGGAAGCAAACCTACTGTACACCTTACTGTTGCTTGTGGCAATTAGTGCAGTATGCAGTGAGCATTTCTATAACAATTACAATTTTACTGAGCAATTACAAACCACTGTTGCGGGTTACAGCGTGCTAATTGCTAGGTAACTATTATTGGTCGCGTTGTGAGTGACGCGACGCACTTAGGCTTGGAATTGTTATCCATTTATCACTTCACCCTTTGCCTATACCAAACAATGGGTGAAGTCAGGCAGGCTGTGGATGATGATGTTGATGTTACGTCATCCAGCACTCCTGGGTGTAGGCCTCCCTCTGTTCATGCTTTTCATCCGATTCTGTTACACACTCAAAATATTTATATGACTTATTTATAGGTATAAATTTATAGGTACTAGACAACTTTTTTAGAACAACACAACGAATTCTAAAGAGGTTATAAATTTTTGGGAGCTACGATGCCACAGACGCAAATTTTGCGTCGGTTGATTGAATCATTGTTTCTTTGTTTTTGTCATTTGTGTCATGTGTATTCCATGATGACGTGTTCTCATTCTTAATCTGTGGTATATTTTTTACTTAAATACTTAATTAAAATTCCATTTTCAAACCACCAAAACTGTTTTAAAAATGTTGCCAGCTTTCGCATCGAAGACAGCGTAATGAAGAGCCGAATGTCCGAGCAAATAGTTCATCTGGCTTCAATCCAAGCTATTAAGCGCACCGATTGACGCTCGCCTTCACGTTGCACACGTTGATGCTTTTAAAGGCAATCTATTTTCCTATTTGGGGCAAGAACTAAAATGTTCACCGTTTTACATCAATTTATTTAATACAAATCATCCGTTATTTTTGTACTAGAAGAGAAAAGCCATGTGCAGAATCAATGTGTAGAATATTTCATGTATTAACCTACTTCAGGTATCTACCTACTTTCCCATTCCAAACTTTCACAGCTTGCTCACCCATTTTCTTCTAGTTAGACTTCACTAGAGTTACTTGAGTGCGACTAGTGCGAGTAAAAGTTTTTTTAAATTAATTTAACGTCAAATGACTGTCGTCATCTAGATAGGTACTGTTTGTATGTAGGTGATTTTTGTTGTTGTTGTTGTTCTTAGCCCCCACTATCCCACTGCTGGGCAAAGGCCTCACCTCGAGTTTTCCAAGCTTTCCGGTCTAGCGCTATTGCCTGCCACAGATAGTCGCTGAAGGTGTCCAGCTCGTCGCGCCATCTCTTGCGTGGTCTGCCGCATTGTCTCACTGTCTCAGGGCTCCAATCAGTGGTTATTTTGGCCCATATGTAGGTGGTAATATCCAAAATTTCTCATCCGAATACGGGTGCTTCCTCACCATCAATATAGTGTTGTGCGCTAGAACAACAGAACAGTTACAAACGAACTATATTATCTTGAGAGTTTCAGACATGATCACACAGGAAATAATCAGGAAACAAACACATTTTGCTGTGTAATTTTCTTCTTTGAGGATAGATGGTATTCCCCCAAACTATGGCAAAGAGGGAGTACTCGCCTCGCTAAGGTTTGCCCAACTGACACACTTACCTTAGGGTCTTTCGGCCGACAGTTATAGTCGGAAAGTTCTATATAGGTTGTATGTGCTCAGAAATGTTGCTTGCGAGATGCAGGCTTTATACTTTTTGCGTGTTTCCAGCGCCATCTAGTGGTACAGCTCCGAAGTACGTCGCTGTAATTGACATCTCTTGAAGTTCAACTTGTAGTTCAGGCGATGGCAGATAGAGGTCGCCACACTTCTAAGTAATGGTTTATACCGTTTGCACGCGTGTCATTAATACTTTTTTAATACGTCCAACGTTTTTAAGAAAATAAGACTTAAGCTAGGAGCTATTTACGCCGCGAAAGTGCTTTTGCTAACTTTTATCAGGCCACTTAAGCTGGTTATGCAGGTGCTGAAATTTGCGTTCCGTCGCTTACACGTTTTTTTTTGTAAAACCTAAAACATAAGTTTGTCGTTTGACAATTTTTTTTGCTTAGGTGGTACTCTTCAGGAAGTTCACAGGATTATGATCATCATTAACTTTTCAACCTGTCACAAAATAGTTTTTTTTTACATTTTTCTTTACTCAAAGATTCAGTAATTTTGAACCGATTTCGAAATACGAATAAACCTGATCGCACATTTGGCCGCGCCGTACGCGCCGCAGTCATTTTTCAATACAAAATGCTGATGACGTCAGAAAATGTGGCTGGCTTCTGACGTCTCAGAATTTCTTCAATTGAATTGACAGTTCGGCGCGGATAGGTACTTTTTGTTTGTAAATACACACCCAGACCTAAGATAAATATCTGTAGATCATACAAACATTTGTCCCGCGGCGGGGATCGAACCCGTAACCTTCTGCGGGCCTTCGCCCACTGCGCCACGGAGGTCGTCTTTTTTACTTTTGCTTTGTAGTCTTTCTCACTGCACCAGGCTTTAAAATAACTTTATTATAAGTTTTCTGAAGACACATTTTAAAACCTACAAGAACGTTCTGACAATACAATGACTGAAGGTAAGGACCTAAGTATAATAGGTAACCGGTAGTATTCAATTTGTTACAGGAAATCAATAGTCATGAAGGCGCCGTGTCTTAATCCTTTACGAGACGATTGTGTTTTGATGCGGAACTCCCGGGAGCGGGGAATTACCCCGTCGACATCAAAGCCAAGTTATAAGCTGTAGCGAGAATATTTGATTTTTATAAGACAGTTTAAATAGGTTCTTTCGTAATCATATTTTGTCTGTGGCGCGCAAAGATTGATTGTAAGTTGTAATAACTCTCGTTTTATGATTTCCACCGTAGAGATCATAGTAAACAGTATTTTCTTTAAAGATTTACTTTTATGGTTAAATTTTTGTCGTTTTTCGATGTGATTTAGCGGCTGAACGAGCGTCGCACTTCCTTATACTACTTGAATAAAGAATAGAATAGAATAGAATTCATTTATTTGCGTGAATCATGAAAAAACGCAGTGTAAACTAAATCGTATCGGTTGAATTTTTTCCGTGTAAATGGTATTTTACTGATAACTTAAAAATCATTGTAGTAAATATCCCGCTAGTAGTGGTAAAATAATTGTTCGACCGTTCATAACTCGTCCCACATTAGGAGCAGGATTACCCCGGATTTTTTCCCACTAAGCTGTACGTAATTGGATCCTAAATTGACCGTGGTCCACCCGACTACACTGCTATGGCATTACGTCATTTGTATTAGATATAACAATATACAAATGACTGTTGGCAACACCCGTGGGACCAAATGGAGGGTGAAATGTTGATTTAGAAGTGTTTGTTGTGTTGTTCTGTCATAAGAAAGTGGCAAATCTTTCAATATTGTGGGCAATGGCTGTTTATAGATAGATTTGTAGCATTTATGTTATGTTTATAGTGCCGTCAGTGTTTTGGGATTAGTTGAGCCATCTGCTGGATCGTCTTGATTCTTGTTGGGAAATTGAGGATAGCAATCTATACAAATTATACTTAGAAATGAAATTAAATCTATGGAAATACAAAATTGTACTAAGAATGTTTTAGTAACCAGCCTAGCCTTACGGTATGTGAAAGATTTTATTAAAATTGGTTAGGTAAAACTTCTCTTTAATTAGTCCAGATTATAAATTTCTATTATCTTTTTGGTCAACCATCGCCTTTTCAAAAATGAAAAAGTAACGATTAACATAAATAAATGGTAAACCACAAAACCGCTTACAAACTACGTAAAATCAGAATCCAACATAACATTACGAGTGAGTGGGGAACCGCGGCAGTCGTTTGCATCACAATTAGCTAATAACAAGTGAGGTGCTCAACACACATTAACATACTGGGGGCGTAGGCTTCACAAATACAAAGTTGAATAATTTAATTTATTTTTTTATCATAATCTGAAATACGCCGCTTTTCGCTTGGCGTGGGAAAAGACAAAATTGAAAAATGTATAATTTTTTTTATTTACAAAAAAAAGAAGGGGCTTTGTCGCTGAGCGACTATATCGCCCAATCAGTAACATGAAGAATAAAAAATGTATAGGTATATAATTACTTACCAAAAACATATCATGGCATCTGTCATTTTAGATAGGCAGTAGGACTATGTAGGTTATATGACCCATCAATAAAAATATAGTCAACCGCAGAACATCCACTTTTTTAGAAGTTGGTTAAGATTATTTTAGGGTGAAAAATCATGAGGATCATAAGTAATTAATTATCTTCATGCGTAAAATGTCATCATCGTCATCCACAGCTCGACTTCACCCACTATGCGTAGGTACACCCACTATGCGTAGGTACACCCACTATGCGTAGGTACACCCACTATGCGTAGGTACACCCAAGATTGAACTCTAAGATTCCGCAACCGTTCTCCGATGACCGATTCGTCAATGGACTGTTCGTCGACAGGACGATCTACTGGGTCTACTACTTCTTCACTATGCCTTTGCATTTATTATCCAGGCCATTCTGTTCCTGCGCTAGCCTTCATCAACCCTATTAGCAATTTATTCCAAAATTATGTTCAACACCTAATTTAATAGCTAAGCGTAATTTGTCCGCGCTGGTTGCCAAGCCGGGCACTCGGATCCGAATGCAAAAGTACCCTTTACGGGGAGATAATGAATATTTGATACAACGCGAGTATCGGAGCTTGTTGTTTGCACTCAGCTACGAAAAACAGATGCGGTGGTGTCAAGTGCATCAGAGCATTAAACAAAACCATTGATGGATCCGAGTGGAACTCAAAGTGGAAACAAAACCATTGATGAATTCAATGAACTATACCAGTTCGTCTCTCCTTCTCAATCAGGGCCTGCCGCGACATCGGTTATCTTCCGCCATTGGGGGCCCACTCGGTTACCCCCAAAGATTATATGTAAGTTTTATTCTAGCTGTCTTCTGGCTGACTTATCTGCTATAAAACTGATATTTTTTTTAAGCTGCATAAAAGGCTTCTATAAATTAACTATTTTAGCCGTATCACCATCAGAGCACATAAAGTGAGCAACCGTTTGCAGTAGGTACACCGTTCTCCAGAACCACCTTATCCATACCGTTGTCGCTTCGTCACTCATCACCGTCAGTGGACTACTGGTTTTACGTAAGTAATTATTTTGGAAGCCCGCCAAATAATATCGGATGCTATGGCCGCGAGGTACTCCCAGATTTGGCAGTACATCCGCTATTACCCGCTATCAGCTATCTTCGTTTGCATTGAAAGCCACACTGTTTTATTCAATAGGCGGCTGCCAATTAAATTGTAAAGGGATTTTGGTCTTGCGATACGGTTGAATCGGCTTAGCTTTAAAAATATATTTAATCAAAGTCAAAGTAACCGCCTATTCATTTATTTAGGTTCAAATTAAAATGGTGAGCATATGGGATTCGAGTCGCCAGTGAAGTGGAAATGTAGTTGGTTTCAGCACAATCCATGCCTCACTTACAAGCTAAATAATTAAATCATAAGTAGGTAAAATCCCTTAGTGGCTTTGATTAGTGGGTCAGAGTGGAATAGAGCGTAATAATTACTACTTGCAAATACCATATCTAGCAAATTTTCTATATCATTTCTAGCAAATTTTCATTTATTTGTACAAATTCATATGGGGCTCAGTCGCTAGTGAAGCGAATAATTTCACGCAATAAATCTTTACTTTACTTTAACTTTTACTTAAAGTACAAGTTTATATAATAAAAACTTTTATGTACCTACTATAAAATATTGCCAAAACACCTAGGTATTTCTACCATGTCTAGTCAAAGATAAAAGCATATACATATCATGTTCATCCTGATCGTCCTAGGGATCTTTTAGAACTAAGTATGTTCCCACAAAGGGCCCGGCACGCCGGTCTCAGATACAAGTGATAATGTCCAAAAATACTTTATGAAAGGTCCTGAAAACGATAATAGCTACGATTAGAATCCCAAAACCGTCTGTTATGGTGAAGCGTGGAGCTGGCATTATCGATTATGGACCTGTTAATTGGGATCCCGATACGGGAAACCGCGAAATTCGATTTGAATTATGGCGAGTATGGGAAAAAGGACATTTTGCTGGTTTTGAAGCGCTTTTTATTTTCGATGTTGTTTTTATTCCAATTTTATAAACTGCATTGAGCGTGATAGACTGCGTCCTGTGTTTAGGCCACGAGAGAAAACTCAAAGCCAAAGCTAATAAAAGCGTGTTAAAAAAGCATTTCATTACAGTAGGACCGCTGGGATCACGTATTAGTAGCTTAAGTTGTTAGCTTAGTAGCAAATAGTCTTCAGGACTCCTCTTAAAATCGATAATACCTACAACTTGTAAAATGTTATCCAAATAACTACAAATACTTGTTTTAGAAGTAATTTCACTAGAAAACATTTTGACCCTGTCTCGGCTAAGTCTAGTGGAAGTCTAGGTTGAAAGCAATTTATCATGTTCGTTTACCACACTTTGTCTCAAGTTTAAGATAATGTTCTATTGAATACTGAGCCTTAAGCTTTGATAAACTGGAGACGACTCACTGGTATGACTTGTAAGTGGCAATTAAGATATGAAACAGTATCCTATCCAGCTTAACACTTAAATATCTGTGGTTTGAAATATTTGTTTTCAGGTATGCATATTTGATATTAATTTCAACTTGATACCTTTAGGATCCTGATAAAATACTCTTATCAAACAGACATAGCAAACTTATCCAATTGTTCCCTTTTCAACCTGTGTGTGCGACCTAAGACAACGATACAACGCTCATAAACTTGATTGTCGAATAAAGAGATAATCTCGTCAGCTGCGATCTTCAGATCCGTTTTCTCAACTTTCTCAGAGATATGACAATGCATTTTCATTACAAAGCCATGAAGCTTGGACGTGGACGATCCATCTTGTTCTGCATGACACTCGGATTTGGACCCGCGTCGACACTTTAAATTGGGTCTGAGCGTCGTCTCCGGGACATTTTCTGCTCTGTAGTTTAATTAATGTTGTTCTGGGAACTAATGCTCTTATACCTCCATTATAGTGGCAGAGAATATCTGATAGTAGTATGAGTAGAGAGGACACTCCCGTGCACCTATAAAGTCTCCTTACTCCCCGAGTTTCCAATTGACGCGGGGCGAGTTATCTCTGAGTGCTCGTTTACGGAGAGGCGGCGCTGCGTGCGACGCAGCAGGCGACCTTTTGAACTAAAGAAATTATACATTTTCTTACTTGCTTTCTGACATAATGAAGGTCGTAGGGAATGTTTGGACGCGAGAGGCGCAAGATAGAGGAGACTGGCATAAAAGAAGGGAGGCCTATACCCAGCAGTGGGAGTTACCAGGCTGAGATGATCATGATGATGACTTTATTTCTTGTCGTGTCACTAGTTTTTCAACCAGTGTGGTGCAAGTATTAAACTCGAAGAGGTTCCTTTCGTTGTAACTATAATACAAACCACCACCTCCTCCTCCTCCTCAGTTGAAGATCGTGACTACGTGCAAGTATCAGTTTATTTATGTATTTTTTTTACAAACCACCTATAGCTGATGATTATTCAAAATCTCAAGAGTTTAAAGATAATAAAAACTTTGTTTATATTGACTCAAACTTTTAATTTTTGTCATTTAAAACGTCTCGGCAAGTTTTACTATGAGCATTGTACATTGTACATTGTACAACCTATTATTAGAATTACAGAACCTACGTACAACTAGAGCGCTCCAAAACCACTACTGCTTTCCATTAGAGCTGTCCCTCACGCAACAAGCACTAATATCCTCTATTGTACCATTAATTTATACCTAACCGATAACAGTTACATACTTGCTGTATCCAGAATAATTTGAGCCTTCGCATAATGTACTAAATACAGAAGCGCAACATGAATTTTAAAATGAATAATTATTACTTTTATAGGTCAGCACGACTGTATCCAAGGTTCAATAGACCTCAAGCAGTAGTCCCGTGTGATCCTAGTAGTCCTTATTAATTCGTATTGATATTGGGTGTCTCATTAAGACTGTCTAGTTGAATAAATTGAGCATAATTTTTTCTGTTTTTTTTAGTATGAGTACATATTATATTTCGGCGTGTGTAGGACAACGTGATTTACATTATAAAACGTAAAAAAACAGGTTCACGACTGTATCCCCAAGGTGCGGTAGACATTCTCTCAGATCATTTTTATGTTACTTATTCCAGATCCTTTGAAGATGCATAAGAAGATAAATAAGTAAGATAAGCAGTATTGCCATAGCTGGTCTAGCAAGGGGAGGTCTCCTCTTTCTGGTGGCTGTAGGTTGTAGCGCCGAAGTCGTAATTGGCACCTGCGTTTTGCTAAGTTTCTAGTACAAGTGGTACAACTTTGTTCAGTTTGCGGTCTCGTCTAACGCTGTTGTGCATTGTAACTGCACTGTTATTGTTTATTATTTTAGTTGCTCCGAAGAGAGCTAATTTGGGTGAACGGGATTAACCTCGCCTTATAATTCAACGACCCTGGGTTCAAATCCTAGCGACCTATTAAGAACAGCAATACAAGCGTATCAACATTTCATTACGATATAGACGAAAGCTAAAACAAATTGTGAAATTAAACACTTGGTATCTTTGTAGATCCACTGGAGTAGTGTTTGCTTGATATCTCATCTGCAGTATGTCACAAACCCTTGTCTGATTCTCGAAGGTGTTATTATTAACGGGTTGCAATTCCTTTTCAGAAAAAAAAGCCTAAGTACAGTATAAAGTCTGGAAAAAACCATTCTTAAATGAGTTCATAGCAGAGTAAAAGCCCTCCATTGGATTAATTTATCGTTTACGCTCGAGTGACCGAAAAACTTACAAAAATTAAATTAATTTCACTCAGTAAAAGTAGTAACTATAAATTTCATCTCGTTGAAAATACCTGTTCAAAAAGTTGAAATTGAAAAAAGTTGGGAAATCCATACTCAGAAGTTCTTCCACACTCACCCTCATTAAAAGTTTTGACTAATTACTGTAGTTGACATAGTACGGATGTCTGCAATTTGTTAGTGATGCAGGGACAAACTGAGGTTCACCAAGCAACAATAACGCCAAAGACAAAAAATATATGTAATCAATAGTTGTTACTGACATACACTTTCACACTGTTGTGACATTTTTAAATTAGTAAGCTTAAACCTGATCGCACATTTGGCCGCGTCGTACGCGCCGCAGTCATTTTTCTATACAAAAAATGCTGATGACGTTAGAATGCGGCTGGTTTCTGACGTCTCAGCATTTCTTCTATTGAATTGATAGTTCGGCGCGGATACGTCTGCGACCACCATAAGATCGTTTAAACCTGCAAAAAAACTTCTGTGAGAAAAATCCGACAACAAACAAAGCAAAAGTGTTAACTCTGAGTGCAATTAGTGTCTGACAGCATCTGCATCGCCGGACAGACTCTTGCTTGCGGAAATCTTGCAGATGGAAACGCGGCCATGTCAAGTATGATTTGCTTTGAATAATAATATTTTGTATCCACTTTGCTCCTAATCCAGCTCTGGCAGAAACTTCGCAGTTCCCTAGAATTGGATGCACCGTGCTGTTCAGCGGAATGCATGACAAGTGCGTTCGTGGTTCCAAGTATCCATCCGATTTATTTAACAATATATTTCGTGGTACTTTCAAGCTTCTACAGATTTTAACTAAAGCAGTACAGTTTATTAAGTATGGAATATAAAAATAGACCTAAGAAAATGTCTAGCGTGGCTTGGTTTTCCAGTCATTATCCTGTTGGTAACGAGTTAGATTAAATTCCTTTGTAAATGTCCTATCGTTGAATACTCGTAGCATGTTTAACAATTGTACAAATTAACCTCTGCCTAATGAGCAATGTTTCATTGCGTCTGACAGCTCGCTTGATGGATGTCAGCGCAAAAATATCAAACTAACTTTAATTAATCCATACAACAAGTCCAGAGCACAGGCGCGTCGAAAATAATCGTTTTATTGTTTAGCTAATTAGGTATTTATGTTGTTACATGAATCGGCTTATGAAGCTTGTTAATCTGTTAAGAGCATGGATACATTTATACTTAGTATGTAACAAAGAATCAGATCACACTTCTAAAAAAGAATAGCATAAGCTCTTTGCTTTTCGATGCGCTTCGACTCTGCTATAGAGTCCGTATCACACGAGTAATACCTGCTTGTTACAAAATGGTATGTGTCTGAAAACCGATTATTAAATACTTGGAATTTAATACTTAAAGTTTTAAAATTGAATTTATATAATTTAACAACTCAGTAATTGTCGCAAGTTATTTTAGATTTAAAAGTTTTAATTACACAAATTGAGATGCCGGTTTAAACCTTATCCCTTTTTATTAAAGCTGAGTTTTGCATAGTAAAAGTATTGTGATTTTGGCACCTGTGGGCAATTATAAGTTTTTGCACGTAACTTTCGAATCTGGAGCAGACAAAATGGAACAACGGATTTTAAAAGCTTTTACTCGCAGTTTCAATTGATTTACATAATCTTTTAAAGTCAATGCCACTATTTCTTCCCACTTCTTATTCAAGACTCTCTGCGATTGTCTACAGGTTACAATTGAGGACAAAGATATTGGACTTTGTCGTCGTGTTGCTAAGATGAACACTGACTCCAAGAGACCACGTAACGTTCTGGTTACTCTGTCCTCACCGCGCCTACGAGATGTTGTTCTGTCAGCGGTCACGCGATTCAACAAGGCCAACGCCGATAAACTTTGTGCCTCGCATATGGGTATAGGTGGTGCACCCTCAAGAATATACTTGGCGGAACACTTGTCTGCGGAAGCTAAAGAATTGCATAGCTTGGCTAGGAAATTTTGCAAGAACTTTAACTATAATTATGTGTGGGTGCGTTTTGGTAAGGTGTATATTAGAAAGGACGATAAGAGTCCTGCCATTCTTATAAAAAATTCTGAAACTTTTAATAATATTCGCCACGAGTAGTGGCGTACTAAAATATTTTGTTAAATAAAAGGATAAAGTTATATTATTATTGTAAGTATTAGATAATTAGGAACTTCTCATAGTGTAAGTAAAGTTATAAATTAAAATGGTTGTTGTGTTTTATCAAAACGTTAATAGAATGCGTACCAAGTTGCAGCAATTTAACATCAATTTGCTGAACTCTAACTTCGATATTGTATGCCTGACAGAAACAAATCTCGACAGTAGCATTTTTGACGGAGAAGTTGTTGATGCCCGTTATAATCTGTTTAGAAGAGATCGTGAAAACACTAGTTCTTGCAAGGAGGGAGGTGGTGGTGTCTTAATAGCAATACTACGTAAATTTAATGTTATTCGTCAGGCATCATGGGATAGTGAAATGGAGGATATCTGGATATCTATCATACCCGAGGGACACAAGTCTCCTCGCCTTAATATATGTGTGTGTTATTTACCACCTGATTTAGGTGCTGATAGGTTTGAATACTTTTATAATCACTGCCAAAAATTAATCTTGAATGATTTCCCCGAAGATGACTTCTTGTTGGTAGGAGATTTTAATACACCGAATTATGTTTTTGATTCTCTTAAATCTACTTTTCTTTCTGACAGTTGTCACCCTGCTGTTGCTCCGAAAAATAGTAAAAAACTTAATCTTTTGAATGAATTGATGCACTTATGTAACTTAAAGCAGTATAATAATATAAAAAATCATAAAGGACGGCTCTTGGACCTAGTTTTATCAAGTATTGACAACATTTCTGTACTAGAAACGCCACCACTCTGCCGTCTTGATAAACCTTGTAACGTTGTACGTACATGTTACATATTTATTGTTGCTATTGCTAACAAATCTAAATTTTATTTAAAAAAAAATAATAAACAAACACTTATATAATAACTTATTCTAAAACATAAACATAAATTAATTTTGTATCTACATATCTAAATACTTATATCTCTATATAAAATAAAATCAATAAAATTAATCTGCATAGCAACAACTTAATATTGCTAACACTTGTCATCACGCCAGTACAGAGTGGCGTGATAATCTAACAACGCACTGATTGGCTAAGCCGTTCTTTTGTTTTCGTAAACTGGAATGTTCGAGCCGCGCCGCGCGACAGCGAGCGGCCGGTGACACAGTCACACACACGGCCTTCCGACCTGACTTGGAAACGGACGTGTACTAAATAGTGCGTTCACTAATAAATAAATACGTAGTGTCTTCTTACGCGCTTATCAAACATTCATCTGTTTAAATATTATTTTTTGAAAGTTGTGCTTAATACTTATTTTCATTTTAAGTACCTATTTACCTACCTACATCGCTAGAGGTAGAAGTTATCTACTTACTTACTTAAATTAAAGTAACGTGTGTTGCTGAACCCCGATAGGGTAAGTGTTGAACATTGTTATAAGTAGGTAGGGAATGCCTAGATTTAATTTATATATTTTTGTGTGAAAACTTAATTTTAGCCATGTAAATTTTTATTGCGCTTATATAATACTTATATCAAACCTACTGTTTTTTATTGCTCTGCATTTTCATTTTTAGAGCGCAATCATCTATTCATTTTCATAATCCTAACTAACCACTAAATTAAACTACGCACACTGGCTTAATTTCATCTCAATTTCATTACATACGCCAATCGTGCTTTATTGTTTGGTTTCTTCCGCTCTCGCTCTGCTTTTGTAACTCCGTGTCTGATAGAGAAACACCTCTGCACCAACTACTTACCTACTCGGCTCTCCACGTAGGTTCATCAATACAGGGTGTTCTCTATTCACGGAAAGCGATTGGAGCAATTGTTTTATTGTGAACATATTTTATTCACAGGGTCCTACACAAGGGGTCCAACTTAGGACATCTTTCCTCGGACCTAAGAACTACTACGACGGCTGACGTCACCGGCCTCTTTCGCTCTCCGCCGCGTCATCGAGACTCCACCTCAACTACCTACCAGGAGAGTACCGGTCCACGGAGCAAAATCAGACCGGCATAAATAACCCGACCTTATTGTTTTTTTTTAATTATATATTTTTTATGTTGACGTTTCTTTGTTTCATTAAGTTAGGTACCTAATCTACCACTTAAAACAAATTAACGCCACACTGGCGCCCTCTAACGTGGTTTAAATAAGGTCTGGTTTTGCTTCGTAAGTAGTTGTGTGTTTATGTGCAATTTTTTTTGTTTTTGTGAAACGTTATTTTAATTTTTGGTTGCCTGTAACTAAGGTGTACACTCTTTCCTAAAAAACGAAGTACTTATATTAATAATATAAGCCTAAATTGTTTTGTCTAAATTTAAATTTTGAATATTTTTATTGTTGTTTTTTTTAATTTTTTGGAGCATCCTGTATGCACAAATTGCAACTCTTAAAAAAAATTGTCCAAGTAATATCGAGTACAAAAGTGTTAGGTTAAAAAATATATATTTTGTCTAAGAAGTTTAAAATTTACTTTCACGTAGTGTACACACTAGTTGCATTTTTGCTTTGTTTTTTCTTTTATTTTTGTGACTGTTTTTCAGCTTTGATTTTTTTTGTTTGCTTAATTTATGATTGCCAACCATAACGTTATTTTTACTTGCTTGTAACAGAACGGAGAGGGTTCTTATAGCATTGTTCAACATTTACTTTTGAGGTTTAAAAAAAAAAAAAAAAAAAAAAACTGAATCTAGTTTAAACTACATTTTTAAATACTTTCGCATAATGGAATATCCCATTAAATTTTTATCCCTACAAAAGTCGGAATTAGAATACGAGGTGCTTATTAGAGGCGAAACTCCAGCCAACACAGTTGACGATTTGAGAAAACAAATTTCGAAATTAGGGCCTTTATTTCTTTCCGAAGACATCCTCGATTGCCCACTCAAAATAAGTCAAGATTTAAAGGGGATAAGTGACGTACTATCTAAAGTTAAGTCCCTTCTCGTTTCCAAGCCGGACAAAAATGCTGTACTGCGTGCTCAAAATTACCTTCATCACATATATCACCGACTTAATCGGCTTGTTTGTGATGACCAGTACATGGATACTTATAATTCATTGGCGTCTGAATTCCGCGACTTATTTAGTCGTCATAATTTGCTCAAGGATACTGCTGTTGATTCTTTACTGGCATCATCCTCTGCTCGCCCTTCTAATCAACCAGCTAGTGATCCTCTTAACATTAATGTGACCTGCGAACGTGGAGTAACTAGCGAGCTCACTAAGATCAAATTTGACGGAAAATCGTGTGTACGATCCTTTATACAGCGCATTTCGGAGTTTAGCAAGGCTAGGAATATTTCTTCGTCAAAGTTATTAACCTACGCTACGGAACTGTTTACTGGGGACGCCTTACACTGGTACCGTGGAATTCAGAATTCGATTTCCGATTGGGATGAATTAGTTGCAATACTAAAAAACGATTTTAGCCAAGCAGACTACGATTACAGGTTGCTCTCAGAGATACGTGCTAGGACTCAGGGTGAAACAGAAAATATCACGGTTTATCTGTCAATTATGTCCGGCCTGTTCTCTCGTCTATCCAAATCACTTTCTGATGAGGACAAATTAGAGATCCTTTTGCATAACGTCAGACCATGCTACGCGAGTACTTTAGCTTCTGTCGCCAATATAGATAGTATTGATGTACTGAGATCGTCATGCCGTAACTACGAGAACATCCAGGCACGTCTTGCTGGTTTTCGTGAACCACCTAAAGTCACATCTGACACCATGGCACCAGAATTCGCATACAGCGGTCATCCATCGCAGAAACCGTCTATTAGTAACAATATAAGCTTGAGTAGAAACCATTCTGATAACAATAGCAACCGGTATGTACATGCGATGTCCCCTACCCCCAAAACGCTATATTGCCCGAGGTGTCGTAATAACACCCATAACCTTCGTCAATGCAAGGCCAATAAAGACAAGATACTTTGTTTTGTTTGCGGTCACGAGGGTGTTAAAACCCCACAATGCCCAACGTGCAATAAAAAAAACTCTGAGTCTTCAAAAAACCAGTAAGTCTGCAGAATTGTAACACTAAAAAAAAAACATCCAAGTCCAACAATGAAGATTGGGCTAAATGGTTACAAACTATTCGTTTATATTTCAGCTCATACAAAATAAATACAATTCTGCAGAACCAACCGAATAATGACCCTAGGCCTTATGCAATCGTGCACATTAACAATTTGAAAATGCATGCTTTGATGGATTCTGGTGCAGCTATAACAATTATAGGCAACAATATTCATCGTGTCTTTGAACAGCAAGGTTTTGAGCTTCAAAAAGATCATAGCATCACTGTCACAGCGGCAGGTGGTCAATCAATGACAAGCCTTGGCTATTTGAACTTGCCCATAACTTTTGATAATATGCTTCACGTCATGAAAGCCTACGTTGTACCAGAAATTAATATTGATTTAATTTTAGGAATAGATTTTTGGCATAAATTCAATATTTTCCCAAATCACCTCAATAACATTGTTTATTTAAATTCAAATATTCCTACTGCTAGCCTTCACACTGACCGTACTTCTTTCATACAAGCTTACGATCACTTATCTGATTCAGAGAAATCTACGGCAGACAATATAATTTCTCAATTTAGAGATATTTCTGCTGAATGTAAGGGTCTAGGTGAGACCAAGCTGATCACTCACCGAATTGATACAGGCGACGCTCAGCCCATTCGTCAGCGCTACTACCGGATGTCCCCGGAAAAGCAGCGCATTCTTGTCGAACAAGTGGACGAGATGCTAGGTCTCGACGTAATCGAGCCCTGTGAAAGCGCTTGGTCATCTCCTGTCTTAATTGTTAATAAAAAGAATGGGCAACCTCGTTTCTGTCTCGACAGCCGTAAGTTGAACGCAGTCACAAAACGCGATGCGTACAACTTGCCTTACGTGTCTGAGATCTTAGATAACCTTCGCGACGCTCGTTATTTAACTAGCTTAGATTTATCCAAAGCGTTCTGGCAAATTTCTATAGCCCCTGATGACCGTGACAAAACAGCTTTCTACGTACCGAATCGTGGAACATTTCGCTTTAAGCGTACCGCATTCGGGCTCACTAATGCACCGGCAACTCAGCAGAGGCTGGTTGACATGCTTTTCAGTGAATTCGACCTTAAAGTCTTTGCATATCTGGATGACATCATCATCGTCTCGAATGACTTCAAGTCACATGTCTCTATTTTACTGCGCGTTCTGGACAAGTTGAAGCAGGCTAATCTCACCATCAACCTGGAAAAATGTAAGTTTTTCAGAAGCGAGCTTAAATATCTAGGTTATGTTGTTGATGGCGATGGGTTACGTACCGATCCAGAGAAAGTGCAAGCTATCCTCAATTATCCGACACCTTCTTGTCGGAAGGATATTAAACGTTTCCTCGGGACAGCTACCTGGTACCGCCGTTTTGTCCCCAATTTTAGCACTATAGCAGCTCCACTCAATAAGTTGACGTCGTGCAAGAAGGGTGGACCTCCATTCGTGTGGTCTCCTGAAGCAGATTTGGCATTCCGCAAGCTGCAGGAATGCTTAGTTTCCGCTCCTGTTCTTTCCTGTCCTGACTACGATAAGCCATTTGAGGTGCATACCGATGCCAGTAATTACGGTGTGGGTGCTATGCTAACCCAAACCGTGGATGGTAAGGAGCACCCAATAGCTTACATGAGCAAATCGTTGTCAGCAGCAGAGAAAAATTATAGCATCACAGAACGTGAAACCCTCGCTGTGGTCATAGCTTTAGAGCATTGGAGGTGTTACTTGGAGAATGGGAAGCCTTTCACCGTCTATACAGACCATAGTGCCCTAAAGTGGTTCCTATCTTTAAGTAACCCAACCGGTAGGCTGGCGCGTTGGGGTGTTCGATTGTCCGCATTTCACTTTGAACTGAAACATCGTCGCGGCGTTGATAATGTCATCCCAGATGCTCTAAGTAGAGCCGTTCCCGTTAACGCGGTTAGCACTTCAGGCTGCCACACTACGACCTCAGATTCTTGGTACAAAAACATGTATAATTCTTGTCTCACTAAACCTCAGAACTTCCCTAATTTTTTTATTAAAAACAACTCTCTTTTTAGACTGACAAAGAACAAACATGACTCAACTGACCTAACTTCAGAATTTGCGTGGAAAGAAGTAGTTCCGGCAGAGCTGCGTGAGCAGGTCATGCTCGAAAACCATGCGGAACCTACGGCAGGACATCTTGGTGTGTTTAAAACTTACCATCGTCTAGCTTTACGATATTTTTGGCCAGGTATGCATCAAGATGTCGTAAAATTCATCAATTCCTGTACAAAATGTCTCACTTATAAAGCGCAAAACCACCAAATCTTAGGCGAAATGGGTCGCCCTAAACAATGCTGCCGTCCATTTCAGGCTATCTCTGTTGACCTCATGGGCCCTTTGCCCGTCTCTAGGAAGCAGAATAGCTATATTTTAGTAGTGACTTGTTGTTTTACAAAGTTTTGTCTGATCTGTCCCTTGCGATCTGCTACATCTGCTGCTGTCTGTAAGTTTTTGCAGGACTCCGTCTTCCTTGTACATGGAACTCCTCAAACTATATTTATGGACAATGGTAGCCAGTTCGTCAGTACTGCGACACAGTCCCTCTTTAAGGAATATAACATCCCTAATGTTTTTTATACTCCAAAATACACGCCGCAGGTCAATACTGTCGAGCGTTATAACAGAACCATCATAACCTGCATATCAACATTCGTGGAGGATGATCATCGTACATGGGACATTTTTATCCCCAAGGTACAATTCGCTATTAACAATTCGGTGAATGAGGCGACGGGTTTTACTCCTTCATTCTTGGTATTTGGTAGAGAATTGGTTGTCTGCGGTAGTCATTATGTTGACAATGAGATAGGCGATGAACTTTTGTTCCTTCCACGTGACCACTATGCAGAAAATTTGGGCTGCCTTTCGGAATTTTTTAATAAAGTACAAGCAAAGCTTTGGCATGCGCATGTTAAAAATACTTCTCATTATAACCTGCGTCGACAATCGACAGAGTTCAACGTAGGAGATATAGTGATGAAGCGTACTTATGTTCTGAGTGACAAAGATAAATACTTTTGCAAGAAGCTGGCTCCAAAATTCATTAAATGCCGCGTCAAAGAGAAAAGATCCCCTTTAGTCTACATTTTGGAAGATATGTCAGGTAAAGACATAGGTACTTGGCATATAAAAGATTTAAAATTAACAGGTTTTAATAAATAGCTATTACAAACATAGGTAGAAGTATATATAAATATATTATTATTATTTTTTCTTCTCCAATTGTTCTAATGTCCAAATGTATTTTGCGGATTTTTATATCTAAATATATGTATAAAAATCCTTTTGTGACGCGGGGGGTAATGTAACGTTGTACGTACATGTTACATATTTATTGTTGCTATTGCTAACAAATCTAAATTTTATTTAAAAAAAAATAATAAACAAACACTTATATAATAACTTATTCTAAAACATAAACATAAATTAATTTTGTATCTACATATCTAAATACTTATATCTCTATATAAAATAAAATCAATAAAATTAATCTGCATAGCAACAACTTAATATTGCTAACACTTGTCATCACGCCAGTACAGAGTGGCGTGATAATCTAACAACGCACTGATTGGCTAAGCCGTTCTTTTGTTTTCGTAAACTGGAATGTTCGAGCCGCGCCGCGCGACAGCGAGCGGCCGGTGACACAGTCACACACACGGCCTTCCGACCTGACTTGGAAACGGACGTGTACTAAATAGTGCGTTCACTAATAAATAAATACGTAGTGTCTTCTTACGCGCTTATCAAACATTCATCTGTTTAAATATTATTTTTTGAAAGTTGTGCTTAATACTTATTTTCATTTTAAGTACCTATTTACCTACCTACATCGCTAGAGGTAGAAGTTATCTACTTACTTACTTAAATTAAAGTAACGTGTGTTGCTGAACCCCGATAGGGTAAGTGTTGAACATTGTTATAAGTAGGTAGGGAATGCCTAGATTTAATTTATATATTTTTGTGTGAAAACTTAATTTTAGCCATGTAAATTTTTATTGCGCTTATATAATACTTATATCAAACCTACTGTTTTTTATTGCTCTGCATTTTCATTTTTAGAGCGCAATCATCTATTCATTTTCATAATCCTAACTAACCACTAAATTAAACTACGCACACTGGCTTAATTTCATCTCAATTTCATTACATACGCCAATCGTGCTTTATTGTTTGGTTTCTTCCGCTCTCGCTCTGCTTTTGTAACTCCGTGTCTGATAGAGAAACACCTCTGCACCAACTACTTACCTACTCGGCTCTCCACGTAGGTTCATCAATACAGGGTGTTCTCTATTCACGGAAAGCGATTGGAGCAATTGTTTTATTGTGAACATATTTTATTCACAGGGTCCTACACAAGGGGTCCAACTTAGGACATCTTTCCTCGGACCTAAGAACTACTACGACGGCTGACGTCACCGGCCTCTTTCGCTCTCCGCCGCGTCATCGAGACTCCACCTCAACTACCTACCAGGAGAGTACCGGTCCACGGAGCAAAATCAGACCGGCATAAATAACCCGACCTTATTGTTTTTTTTTAATTATATATTTTTTATGTTGACGTTTCTTTGTTTCATTAAGTTAGGTACCTAATCTACCACTTAAAACAAATTAACGCCACAACCTCACCCTGCTATTTTTATTAATGTATCATTACATAACGTTCCCACTGCTGGACTAAAGAAATGCAAAGCCAAACATTTAAATTTTTCTAAATGCAATCTGCATCAAATTAAAAATGAATTATCTACTATCAACTGGCAAGATGTTCTCTCTTCTTCTGATGTGGATCTCTGTACTGATATTTTCTACGATCATCTGTTTGACATTATTAAAAGGCATACACCAATGACTACTTTGAGAACATCAACCTATCCTATTTGGTATAGCAAATCCTTAATCAAATGTAACGAGGAAAAAAACAAATTTCATAAACTATTTAAACAATTTGAAAACCCTCGCGACTATGACACGTTTTCATTGCTCCGTAAAAGATGTAAAGTTCTTGCTGATGAGTGTTTCACTGAATTTATAGCGTCTACTGAATTATCTCTGACAAATAATATTAAATCTTTCTGGAGTTTTGTCAATAATCGTAAAGGCCAGACTAATATACCTCAAACAATGACACTTGATAATTTCTCCGAGTCCAGCGGTCACGGAATATGTGAACTATTTTCGCGCTACTTTGCTTCAGTATTTGAGAGAGACGACAGCAATGGTTCTTCTGGCTCAGAGTCTGACGATAATTTCATGAATCTTGAAACTGGTATGAACTCATTGGCGTACGTATTCTTGAATGAAAAGGATATAGAAACAAAAATTAGGCAACTGGATAAAAATAAAGGACCTGGACCTGATCTTTTACCTCCATCATTTTTAAAGCGATGTGCCGATGAGTTATCTACCCCTTTATGCATTATTTTTAATAAATCACTAAGTTGTGGCGTATTCCCA
Organism: Epirrhoe tristata; assembly: GCA_951394285.1. NCBI lineage: Eukaryota > Metazoa > Arthropoda > Insecta > Lepidoptera > Geometridae > Epirrhoe > Epirrhoe tristata. The sequence continues at coordinate 10,589,115 of OX596143.1, read as the reverse complement.
AAGCGATGGAAGACTGCGCATATCATCCCTATTTATAAAGCAGGCGACAAATCCAACTGCGAGAATTATCGTCCGATAAGCATCCTATCCTGCTTTGCCAAATTATTCGAGTCCTTAGTGTATGAACACCTGTACAGTCACTTCAAACCTATTATCTCTGATAATCAACATGGCTTCGTTAGGAATAGGTCTACAATCAGTAACCTGTTGGTTTATAAAAGTTACCTATGCCAGGTGTTTGCTAAAGGTGGCCAAGTAGACTCAATTTATACAGATTTTTCAAAAGCCTTCGACAAAGTTAGTCACAGATTGCTCTGTCGTAAACTCCGCATGTATGGGGTTCATGGGAGTTTGTACCGATGGATATGTTCATACCTTGAAAAAAGAAGTCAACTGGTGGCTCTCAAAGGGTTCGTTTCTGAACCCGTAACTGTCACATCTGGGGTTCCCCAGGGTTCCTATTTAGGGCCCCTTCTCTTTGTGGTCTTTATAAACGATTTGATTCAACGTCTCTCCTGTAACTGTCTCTTATATGCTGATGATTTAAAAATTTTCAACGCCATTTCCACAGTTGATGATTGTCTTGCTCTTCAAAATGACCTAAACACTGTGGCCATGTGGTGTGAAAGTAACCGGATGAAATTAAATACTAGTAAATGTTTCATAATTTCTTTCACAAACAAGGTTCATAAAATTACGCACGACTATTTCATCAACAGATCCTTGCTAAATAGATCATTTACTGCCAAGGACTTGGGAATATTGTTCGATGACAAGCTCTCTTTCCGTGAACATGTTCAATATATTACATCTAAAGCTAATAAACTCCTAGGTTTCGTCTTTAGATCAACCAAAGGCTTTAAGAGGTATCGCAGTCTGTTGTACCTTTTTTATGCTTTAGTGAGATCTGTTCTGGAGTATGGTAGCCCAATATGGTCACCGTACTACAACGTCCACATCAACACGGTTGAGAGAATTCAGCGAAAATGCCTCAGAATGTTAAGTTACAGACATCAACCTGGTCGCTCAGACCTAACTTATGCTAATAGGCTTAAACAATTTTATGTTACTCCTTTGGAAACAAGACGTACATATTTTGATCTACTTTATCTACATAAAATAATTCATTCAATAATTGATTCACCGGTATTACTGTCACATATCTCTCTCAATATTAAATTCAGCGCCAGAAGGTCAAATAAGAGTAATCTTTTTGCCTTACACACTTACAAAAACAACATTTCATTTTATAACCCGCTTACTAGAATGGCCCGTCAGTATAACGAATTGTCTATAGTTCATCCTGAACTTGACATTTTTAATCCCAGTATTAACAGTTACATTAAAAAACTAAAAGATATCCTCCACTTCAATGATCCTGGTAGCTCTGATGCTCTAACAAGAGTATCTGGAGCTGCCAATTAGAATAGTCCTTGCACAACTACCTGTTGTTACTTTAGTAATTAGTACCTACGTGTTTGGTTATTTACCAACCTAATTGTTTTTGTTTTTGTTATTGTTTTTGCTGTTGTTACCTTTTTTTAAATTTTCGTTTGCTCAGCTCAACTTATTTGTATATACTCGTATACAATATAGCTGTGCGCACATATGTTTATGTTGCAACATAGTGTTAAAATCCATATATTTGTAATTATTATTTTATTTGTGTTGTAATGTGTTTTGTGTGCCAAATAAATAAAATAAAATAAAATATTTGATCTATTCTAAATGATTTATACTACATCATTAGACAGCTTATGAAACACGCTGCGCCTTGTACCTACAGATAAATATAATTCCACCATGCGGTAATACTATTAACGACCTCTGTAGCGCAGTGGGCGAAGGCCCGCCTGCGATGCAAAAGGTGTCGGGTTCGATCCCCGCGGCGGGACTAATATTTGTATGATCTACAAATATTTGTCTCGGGTCTGGGTATAATTGTGTCTATCTGTCTATGTATAAAATGTATGTATTTACAGACAAAAAGTACCTATATAAGTATTATATCAGTCATCTAGTACCCATAACACAAGCTCTGCTTACTTTGGGGCTAGATGATGCTGTGTGAAAAGTCCAGCATTATTTATTTATTTATTTTATTTATTACAAGCATGATTGAAAATAAGGTCAATAGGTTATCGAGAACAGAAGAGGAAAGATGATCGGCCAATACCCATCTTTTAATTTAAGGATTAAATTCCTTGTCGGTATATTTGATGTAAGGAAGCAGCCCTGAAAAGAACTACGTGGAGAGGCCACGTAGTTATTTTCAGGGCTGCTTGGACATGACAGCTACCTTTTCCTTTACTTGGCTCATGTAACTTAACCTAGGTCATCCTCTTCATCATCATCCTTCCACTTCAAATAGGTTTTGTCCTAGGAATTATTCTGTACCTCGGTCAATATTCTAGTGAATACTGATGCAGAAGAACTCCTTCAATATTTCAGCTCAAAGGCCTTGTTTACTGAGTGGTGCCATATTTAGTCGAGCGAGCGACTGACTGCCAGTCAATTTGTGTTGTGGTCCTACTCTGAAACTTATGATAGTACTAACAACTTTTGAAATAGTGACGAAGTCATTCCAGATACAAACCCTATTTTGACGACCTCTGTGGCGCAGTGGGCGAAGGTCAGCCTGCGCAGAAGGTTGCGGGTTCGATCCCCGCCGCGGGACAAATGTTTGTATGACCTGCAGATATTTGTTTCGGGTCTGGGTGTTTCTATGTATAATATGTATTTACAAACAAAAAGTATATAAGTAGTATATCAGTTATCTGGTTCCCATAGTACAAGCAAGCTTTGTCTAGTTTGGGGCTAGATGATGATGTGTGAAAATGTCCAGCATTATTTATTTATTTATTATTATCTTAGCTCGGATATATATTATATTAGCTCGGAGCTCTATATTTAGGCATGCCTCTGACTTCCCCCTTAAAAATCTAAAGGATCTAAGGTTCACAAAAGAAATAAGATTCTAAATGTATCATCGACTGTAGGCAGTAGACCATAGTCGTCATCCTACATACATTTTTTAAAGATTCGTTCGACATCATTATTTTTTTCTAACGGGTATTTATCATGTAACTATTTTGTTTTCGTCCAGAGAAAATCATGGTTTTGTTTATTTTTGTGTTTTCAAAAATCTAGCAATATTCCGCCCTCTGTACGCCAGTGTCTTTAAGATGATGAAAAAGCCTTTCTCAGTAGCGCCAGTCTCCAATCGCCCCAGCAGGTACGGTACGGTACCTACATCATTTCGTTGGACTTCTTTTGGAGTCCGGCTCACCGTGAAATTGACTCTAGCGATTGTCAGACAAAAAGACCTGTTTGTCGACCAGCGGGATTGCTTCCTGTGACGTCGCAATTTGGTAATGCTGATGCCCTTTCAATAATGCGAATCGATTTGTAACAAAGGAAATAGAAATAGCAGAAGGAAATTGACTTGTCTTTTGAGAGTTGTCGAGACAAAGGATTTATTAACAACAGTTGGATGTCCTGCGTTTAAAAAGATCGGTTTGGTATGAGTCTAAGACTTAGAAAACGTTAGCAGACTCTCGACTGTAACCTGAGTATTATTTTTTAAATTTTTATATATAACTTCTATAAGTAATAGTAGATGTTTTATTCAGAGGTTTTTTTAGCCCATATCTTACCCCAACCATTAAAGTAGTTTTTGAGAACGTTTGTTTATTTGTCACGCAATATTAATTGCAAAATCGTTAAAAACTTTAAAATGCAAACGTAATTTTTTCGTTAATTATTGGAGGTTTTAGGGTTAAACTAGTTTTAAACAGATCTATAAATTATTTAATTTTAAATGAATTCAATTAATTTTATTTCAATCAGACAAGAATCCAATTATAAGGATATCCGGGTAATTATAAAAACACTGTTGAGTTATATAATTTCATTTTCAAAAGTTGCATATTCAATTTCAGTAGTTTTGAAAAGCGGTGCTTGTTTGAAAGTTACCATTCACAAACAAAAGGAGTAGTTTGTCGAGGATTTCCTGGAGGAAATTATGTATCCTAGTAAAACAGATGTTTTAGAACTGTTGTGATTTTAGACCTACAATTTTTAAACTGAAGTTTGAAAATGTCTTTTTATAAGAATTAATTTTATGTAGTTTGTTTTATTTTTATGTTTTTCTCACATTGTCCAGACTAGAACATTATTCTGCAAAAACCTAGCCTATCTCGCTTGTATCCGATCGGACACTGACTAGGTATTGCCAACATCAGCCTAGACTTGACCACACAGCTTCCATCCTTGTTCACTGTTCCTTCCGGACACGTTGCACTTTCACTATTCCCTTCACCATTTTCAACTTGCTTTCCATGATACCTCGGTTCTACTAGCTCCACTTCACTTTTCGGCCCCTCACTGAAGATAACGCCGGTGTCTTTAAATACTCCATCAGTTTTACGTTCTTCTATCTCTGGTTCTGTTGCGTTAGTTGTAGGTTTCGCTGTTTCTTTTTTATTGTTTGTTGTAACTTCCGGCGTCACGAAAACATCGTACACAAACTTTTTGTATACGATAAACACTTGGCTGAAAAAATTCGTTATAACAGATTTTTCTACAATAGCTTCTTTGATAGATTCAGTTTCTTTATCTTCCTTGTTGAATGAGAAAATTCTTATTTTGTTCACTAGCACATCAGCTAGCACTTCATTCCACATCGGTTTGCTTTCGATCGGTTGGTAGCTTTGCAATTTTCTTGAGAGCGCCTTTTCTATTTTACTTTCCAAAGAATAGGAGGTGCTGAATAGGATTGTGATGCCCAAAATGTGAATAATATTCATTTTTGTTTGTTAATGTATTATGGTGGCACAATGGTTACTGAAAGATTGCTGGAGATAAGGCCGCGTTGAACGCGCAGTTTTTGCGTACATTCGTAGACTGAAGTGTTTTCGTAAAAATACAATCTCTAGTTTTATTGTTTAATGGATTTAATATTTTTTTCATATATAATAATTAATAATAATATATGCATTAAGTTATCGAGGGACACGAGAGAGTTAAAGACTTTTCATTTTATTGGCATACTTAAAATCCTCTTTCAATGCTCGAATAAGCTTAATTTGTGACACGACAAATAGAATACACAGGATAGGACATATTTCAATTTGTTTTGAGTTCAACGAAGTAATATAACTTACAAAAGGGGGGTTGAGAGGGCAATGAACTAAGTCAAAACGACACGAGTTCCGAGTCTTTTAACTGCACAAGAAAGAGTCACTTTAATTATGACCTCTCATTCAATATAAATCCTTTTACCCAATTAAAAAGTAGAGATCCATTGAACTACTTTTAGATTTGTTTCAATGTTTCCTAGATGCCGGGAATGTAATAAAACGGCCGTGAAGTCTATTATTGTAAAAGATCAACCAAATTTTATAAAATTTGAACACATAAATGTAAATCTTACTCCTAATCTATTAATAACTAGCGTCAAAATGTCCAGCATTATTTATTTATTTATATATAGACATCCATAGCACGGAACCGAGAGGAGTGGCGAGTTAGAGAGGAGGCCTAAGCCCAGCAGTGGGTATTAAGATTTAAGATTTTATTTATTTTTAACAACAAATAGTTTCAGTGTAAACAGTGTTTCAGAGTAAATTATGATTAAAGAAAGAAAGAAAATTATGTTAAATTATGATTATGATGACACACACAGTTTAATAGGTTATTGATGATGGTGATGAGACATCCATAGAGCTACTAGTACACATTATTGATGTTTCGTCACGACCGTCATGTGCCGGACACTATATTGTAAACTCCACTTCAGATGCGATCTTACTGTTCCGTATCCTGTTTATTACCACTCGTGAAACTAACAAGTTTAGCTCAAAGGAGAACAAGGAAACTAGATAGTGTAAAACGAAGACGAGGTACAAACTAACGACTATTAATAGAAATGCAAGTATTATATTAATAAAATCCGGCGAAGTGCAAGTCGGACTCGCGCACGAAGAGTTCCGTACTATCTATAGTATAGATTCTATACAAATATATACAATACTATACAAATACTATATTCGTTTGTAAAAAAATTAAAATATTCCGTTTTTTAGTATTTGTTGTTGTAGCGGCAACAGAAATACATCATCTGTGAAAATATCAACTGTCTATTACGGTTCATGAGCCTGGTGACAGACGGACAGACAACGAAGTCTTAGTAATATGGTTCCCGTTATACCCTTTGGGTACGGAACCATAACAAAAACTACTTCCACTCTGCTCTATCAGCCGTCATCTCAATATAATCTGTCACACAGCCCATCCATCTTTTCTTTGGTGTGCCCACCTACCTCTGACGCTTCATCCCTCTATATTCAGAAACAGAATAATTTATTTAATAGGTGTTGTACAAAGGCAGGTCAAAAATACCTGGACCTAGACTGCCTCCGGAGTATACCCTTAAAAAAAAAGAGTTTTTAAAATCGGTCTATAATTGTCGGAATAATCGTGTAACAAGATAAAAAAACAAACAACAAAACATACAGACGAGTTGAGAACCTCCGCTTTTTTTTGAAGTCGGTTAAAAATAATATACTGAACATACTTCATGTCACATTACACTTTTCCCCCTCCTTTCTCCCTCATGACCTGAAACAAAATCAGACCAGCATCTTATAAGCATTGTTCAAGTTTCTTTGGTGGACGACAGATCTTAGTTTGTAGTAAGTACATTGTTGAAGTCCCATCTGACTCAACTTGAAGTAGTGTAGTGTTTCTGAAATCTAGTTCCTTGTCTGCAGTTGCATAATGTTTTTCAGATAACGCTTTACTGCTGTTGACTCTCAAAATTCATTGCCGAAGTTGAGCGTGTTTGTGACAGTATACCAGTATTAGCTAGTGGTCAACTCTGATGATTTGACGACCTCTATAGCGCAGTGGGCGAAGGCCCGCCTGCGACGCAAAAGGTTGCGGGTTCGATCCCGCGGCGGGACCAATGTTTGTATGATCTACAAATATTTGTCTCGGGTCTGGGTGTTTCTATGTATGATGTGTATGTATTTACAAATAAAAAAGTATATAAGTAGTATATCAGTCATGCAATACCCATAACACAAGCTCTGCTTACTTTGGGGCTAGATGATGCTGTGTGGAGAGTCCAGCATTATTTATTTATTTATTAAGGGGTCATGTCATCTAGGAAAAATTGGCTAAACAATCTAGTTGAGGAAAAATTACACATTTTTTTTTGTTCTGACTGAAATTATTTATTTGTGTTTTTTTATTTACCGCTGGTATGTAATTTATTCAATTAAATAAAAAATGTCATGAAGAGTTTAGATTTAACTTTAGATTCGTTCTGAAACGCTTTTGGACACGCCAGTATATCGCACCTATCTCAGATAACGATAACATTAACCAAATATTGACGGTGTGACGCTGAGTAGAAAATACTTCGACTAAGCAATTGTTTTTTACTTTATCATAATCTCAAGTGCCTGTATTTGTACCAAGGACGTATAGAATATAAAAGAGTTAATATTATTTATAGCAACACACGCCCAATATGGGTCTTTTGCATATACTAAAGTCAAACTCAAATTCAGTTGGGGGCCGCTGGGATCACCTAAAATAGTCTTAAAACTAGGTGATGCTAACTCCTGTTCCTTTGTGACCAATACCGTGAAGTACCAGAGCAACAAACACGGAGTGACAACCACGACCACACTGCGACATCCTCAATCTTTTGTTTCTAAAGATTTCTTTATTTTCATAAAGAATCTTTCGATCCATTTTAAATGGAATGAACGCAACCTCGGGTCTCAAGTATTCGGCACGCATTGCTCCAAAGGAATTGGATCGCAGCGGTCGCATACGTTTCACGACGTTCCTGGCACGTGACGTTTTATTTATAGCTTTGAAAGGTCTGAATTGTTCTCGGGAACCCCATATTGATAGAAGTTAGGAAAATCATGTGAATATAGCAAAAATAACTTGTTATATTAAAAATATATATATGATCACAACTTCATTGTATCTCCATGACTTGTAGGAATTTCTCTCCGATCTTTTTGTGTATTTTTTGAAGGTGTCTAAGGAGGTTGGAGGCATCTCCAAATGTGCCTCTATAGACAAATGTAATAGGTACAGTACGCACAACCAATCTTTAGCTCTCTAAAGTAGCGCAGAACCCATTTTTAAAAGACGAAGACAGCGTTAGTATAGCTGCCTCGCTCACTCACTTAGCTTGTTAATCGTCTTATCTCGTCTACTCGCGTAAACCTGCGCAATCGTTTAGTGCACCTAATTTCAGAGAGCTAAAGATCGGTTGTGCGTACTGTACCTAGATCTAAGATTGTCTATCATGTCCAGGATTACAAGTTCTAGTTTCGTACCTACTTACAACTGCTTAACTGTTTGTCGCCCTGATTCTATCAAAAGCTGGAGTAGGTAATGCTGGGGTCCACAACTTGAGAAATCTTCGCACAGGTTCCTTAAAGTTGTAAATAGTTCTACAAACTACATAGCTTATGTTTCTAATGTAAAGGTGCGGTTTTACAAATAGCGCTGTTCGTACAACTGAAGGTGTTCATTTTTTTTTTACTTTTTTGATGTTAGGCTTTCTACTTATCTTGTCCTACGAGTATCAAATAGGGTGTTTTTTTCACTCCTGTTTCTTTATATTTTTTTTACCAATATACAGAGCAAACATGTGTTTCCATCACAGAAATAACCGAAGCCAGTCTTTGTAAAGTTTCATCAAAATATTTTGTGGTAAGGTCTATGTGTAAGGATTGAATACTGCTATTGACATACCTCCTAAATGCCGGATTTAGAATGGCTGTACATATTTCAGGGGTATAAATATTTTTTCGGCAAACACCCGAACAATGGTGGCGGAATAGTTTTGGCGGGAAGCAGCGCGTGAAATCGAGCTGGACTCCACGTCCGTTCAGCCGGGGACTAGTGTGGGCTGTAAACTTAGCGATAGTGCATACTCATTATCGATAGTTTCTTAATAAATGATTCTGGACATTTTCACATTATCTGGCCTTGCTATAAGCATGTCAATATGATTGAATGATGAATTGAAATGGACGATCTCTGTGGCGCAGTGGGCGAAGGTCCGCCTGCGTTGCGGGTTCGATTCCCGCCGCGGGACAAATGACCTACAGATATTTGTCTCGGGTCTGGGTGTTTCTATGTATAATATGTATGTATTTACAAACAAAAAGTATATAAGTAGTTTAACAGTCATCTAGTACCCATACCACAAGCTCAAGCTTACTTTGGGGCTATATGATGCTGTGTGAAAAAGTCCAGCATTATTAATTTTATGAATTATCCGTACATGGAGATAGGATGTACGATAGTACATATTGGTTGAACAAAGTTTCCAAGCTTGTTCTATCGAAGAGATCAAGTCCCATCACTAGCTACGGTTAGTCGACAATATTGTAGCGTTACGCGGATAGGATGTACTGTTGACGGATTGTCTTTTTTGTTCACAAACTTTTCGACAAGTTTCATGAAAATGGAATATTCATAACGACAATACCAATTTTGATGATTGATTTATTCAGATAGCTACTTGTTTTGGAACTTGAATTTGTAATGATCCATCAAGACTTGATGTTATTTTACAAAACTTTTTTTACGTTTATGGTCTGTAAAAGTATTAAGATTATGTATTTTCTAAGCTTCAGAATTTATATTGTTTTTTTTCCTTCAGCGGTCATACTGAATTGAAAAAAAATACCTGACATTGACTAACTCTCGATATTTTTTATTGAGATCCAGAATTCAGTATTAAACATTATCCTTGACTAAAGGCATAGCTTTGAATTTCAGTGAAGATTTCCATTCATAGAACTAAAACCATTAATTCTTTTCAAATTAAAACCACTGTAAAACTGCACTCACGCCAAAAAACACCATTTCAATATTCAACAAAAACAAACGCATAAATTTTCCCGCCAAAAAACCGTCCACTTAATTTAACCCCCAATTATTTCCCCTAACGAGCAGAAAGCGAAACTACTTTCCGAAGCGAGTCATCGCAGTTAACTAGTTCGCGTCGTTAGCTGGCGCCAGCTACTGGCATGACAGCTGGTACAAGTACAGTCGGAGACATTTCTAGTTATTTCGTTCTAGATTAAACAAAGAAGTACCTACCTACATTTTTTACAGAAATGAAATTAAATGTTTACATTATACATAAAACATTTTTGAAAAAAAAAATTGAACAGACTTCACAGAACACAAACAGAAGAACCTTCTACACACTAAAAAGAGAAAAATAAGAATATAATTTGAAGTCATACATTGTTAGTACGGAAGAGCGTTTCTAGGATACCTAATTGACAATTAATTTATTATATTCCCCGTATAGAAAAGTACTCTTTGCTTCGCTCCAACCGAGTGTTCCACGGCACTCACGTAATTTTTTTTTATAAAACGGAAGTTAAATTAGATTTTAATGATACTTGATACTTAAGAAAGTTATACGTAATAATATTTATGAAAAAAATTGCTGTGTGACTTTTAACCCCGATGATACCTGCTGTTAAAAAGTCAAGATATATTTACACACACCACGGGGCAATTCAATTCAATTTAATAATAAAACATTAATACTTCCATACTATCCATACTAAGTAACTCTGTCTGTCTGTCTATCTGTCTGTCTGTTTGTTACGCTTTCACGCCCAAACCGCTGAAAAGATTAAGCTGAAATTTGGCATAGTTAAAGGTTGTATACCAGGGAAGGACATAGGCTACTTTTTATCCCGAAAAAATTAAAAAAATCCCGAGGGGCCGCGGGTCACACCGCGGGAGCGCAGCTAGTAATACATAAATACTTTTTTCAACACACTTGCTCATAAAGTGGCTCTATGGTCACCGCAATTAGGCACATAATGACACCCATAATCAAACTGTGACTTTTTCATTACTATAACTCACTAGTAAGTTATAGATTTTTTTTTTAATTTTATTGGTTGAGTTGCTTTGTTCTTAAAAAAGTTTTTAAACTAAAACTTTCACTCAAATATAACTTTTGTTTTCTCTGTAATAAAAGAAAACTTTAAATTCCCCATTTTGTACGTGGCAGAATAGGCCGCAAATACTATGCGCGGAGCGGAAATATAGTCTGTGGCCGATCGCAATGCGCGCGCATAGGAAAACTGATTAATTTTTCCCGCAATAGCGAAACATTTTTCACAACTCATTTTCACTGTTGAAAATGAGTTTTTGTTGTTATTTTATTCACAAGTGTGTTGAAAAACGTCATATAATACACGTGTGTATTGATGATTACCTTCCTCGGCTCTGTAAAGAGCCTCGCCTAACGGCTCGGCTCTCAATAACGCCTCGGCGGTAATCACCAATGTTACACACTAGTACCATAATGTACTATTACAATTTAAAATTAAGTATTGATTGAAAGAAGATTTGAAAAAAGCTTGTTTCTCGCTTATCATTCTCTTTCCGCTGACTGTACCAGTCATTAGTAGACTACTTTAGTGGGCAATGACAGCTGTATTTGCATTTAGCTAGACCTAAGTCATGCTACAAGCTATTACTCATGCTCCCTATACAACAAAGACTAGAAAACAATGTAGTGAGGTTCAAGTCATGTTAGGGTACTTTGATACAATGAATTTGGACTCTATGACGCTAAATCTGATGGATTAGTGGAAACGTGACGCAGGACGTGGGTTTTAATCCCTAAAATGCATTTTATTTTGGAATAAATAAGTAATGCTGGAAATTTCACACAGCATCATCTAGCCAACTAAGCCAAATTTGTTCTATGGGAATCAGATAACTGATATTACTACTTATATACTTTTTGTTTGTAACATACATATTATACATAGAAACACCCAGAGCCGAGATAAATATTTGAAGATCACACAAACATTTATCCCGCGTCGGGGATCGAACTCGCAACCTTCTGCGTGGCAAGCGGGCTTTCACCCACTGCGCCACAGAGATGTGCTAAGTGTAAGTGTTAGGTAGATCGATTTTGTGAACCACGACAGATGATAATGTTTACAGCTTAAAAAAAATGAGAGTCATGCGCCGAAATATCGGGAAACACCAAATCTCAAAAATCATGGTAATTATCCCGTTGATTGCAGTGTTTACCTACGTCATGACTTGACGACTTACAGTATGGGAGTCATTTTATCTTAATCCTGCATAAAACTTGCCAGCAATGTTTGCTAGTACAAAACTGTCATCACACATGTTTTCCTTTCCCAATATACAACTTGTTTGCTAGTGTGAACGTGTAAGCCCTTCACAACCGCTGCCAAATCGGTCTTAATCGACGTCCACATAAAAACCGGCCAAGTGCGAGTCGGACTAGCGCACGAAGGCTTCCGTATCATTATCTATAGAAACGGCAAAACATCACGTTTGTTGTATGGGAGCCATCAAATACTTATTTTTTTAGTATTTGTTGTTATAGCAGCAACAGAAATACATCATCTGTGAATGTTTCAACTGTCTAGCTATCACGGTTCATGAGATACAGCCTGGTGAGAGACAGACAGACAGACGGACGGACAGTGAAGTCTTAGTAATAGGGTTTCCGTTTTACCCTTTCGGTACGTAACGGAACCCTAAAAAGCGGTAAGAAGGCCGTAGACACTGGCTATGACTTTGCTACGAACTCGCTACGACATTTGCTACGAAACTTTTTGTTGCTTAGTACAGAGTTGTTATGCAGTGTAATTGAATTTAAGGGTTAGAATAAGCTTTTTTTTTGCCTAAAAAACTGATGCCGTCAAAAAACAGTCGTTTTGAAACCAATAATCAGCACAAAATATTACTTAACCATTATTTTCAACGGTCAACGGTCGGTTAAATTGTATTTATTTCTATTGCATGTTCATTAAGATGACATTAAAATCACTCAAAGATTAGCTTTCTTCGGTGCTGGTTTTATCCAAATCTGGGAATCCAACATAAAAGGACTCAACATAATATGTATCCAACTTAATGGGATTCAACATAATGGGAATTCAATATAATGGGAATCCAACATAATGAGACTCAACTTAATGGGAATTCAACTTTCGGAGAATCTAACTTATAGGGAATACAACTTAATGGTCCTGATTGGTTTCTTTGGTATGCAAAGTAACATAAACATTAATACTTCAAACAACTTCCAGCGTGGTAATGCCGCCAGTGTTTTGGGCAAGCTTCCGACTGACAGTGACCTGGATCAGTTGAGCTATCTATAGATCGTTTCTAACGATCCTTAGATAGCTTGACTAATACTCTTGTATTTTGTAAATATATGTAAATATGTAGTAGCTTAGTTTCTGTAAATAAATCTTATAATACTTCAAACATAAATGAGATAGCTAAAAAAATATCTTCGTAAGACATTACGGACGTTATTAACAGTCACTGCTAAATAAGAATCCTAGATGTCGTTTTTTTTTATTTATTTAAGGGTTTTGTCACTTAGCTAAACGTAGTTGTGACCTGTCTTTGATCCCGTATCAAGTCCAGACATGTTTTTGTTTGGTAAAGTCGTTTTGGTTTCTTGCACATTGTATCTTGAGATTTGACATTCCAGATGTAACAGAGAGTGAGGATATCGTAAAATAACCATACAATTTGACAGTTTACACTCAGGAATAACTTTATACCACGTTTATTAGTAAGGCCCGTAGAGTAGTTACGCAATTCTCTGATCGTACCTACGTGGTGATTAGAAGAGAAAATATTTTGTTATGTGAATACATTGAATAAATAAATAGGCACTCCTTAACTAAATTTTTAATTGTCATAACGACAATATTCGTCTTTTGCCAAACGACCTCTAGTATTATTTTGGATTTATTTGTTCTGTCTAACGTATGTTATAAGGGATTTTATTATTTTTTATTTATTTATTTTTATAATGATTGACACTACGAGTTACCTAATTATAATTGTTTGTTCGTTGCATCAACGGTTTCAAATATTAACGACGTACAATTAAATGTTAATCTCTCCATAAAAGCAGTTTCTGAGAAGCAAATGAATCCTGAAATAAAATTTTGAAGTTAAAATTTACTATAACGGCAATAGCGTAAGTATTAATTGACATTAATTTGTCAAACACAGAGACCGTATTCCTGTTCTTATTTTCGTTCGTTTGATGAATATTGGGATGTTTCTTACTACGATCTCTAACTTCACCAATTTTAAAGTTTAAAATATTTGGTCCTAGGTTAGGACCGTGTTTTAACGTTGATCTTATCGCGCGAATATAATGTAGCTCGTAGTAAGAAGCATCCGAATATTCATCAAACGAACGAAAAAACGAACGCGAATAACCCCCCTGGTATTTACGGTCTTGGTCCAAAGGTACAGGAAACTAAAATCACCTAGTTCACTAGACTATAATGTATTTTTTTATTTATAAAATTCGTGAGCCTATTTTTTGCAATACAAGTCCGAATAAAACACATCGTGGATCTTCTTTATATTCAAAGGACACAAAATAGAATCCTTTAGTGCCTTTGCAAGACTCCGTACGTCTAATTTCCCGAGGGACGACGTCTTCGTACGTAATTACACACGTAAATAACATTATTGTTTTATATTTAGATTGACCAGTGACCTTGTGGGGTAAAATTGTAGGCTTTTTTTTTGAAGGAAAACTCACAGCTCGAGGTAATCATATTATGGTGACGGAGTTTTGAGTCCGATTTAAGGCCACTGTCTGTTATGGCTTTACGACTTTATAGCCTGGATCGACCAATTACCTGGTAAACTTATGAGGCAAGATAAGAATATCGTCTCTAAAGTAAATGAATATTAATTTAACTTAACTTTTTAAACTTTCGTGATTCGTCGATCGTATTTTATAACGGGTATTTATCACGTACCTAATGTTTGTTTATTTTTCCGACGTTTCTTCTATTAGTGAGAGTAGATTCTACCCTCAATTCGTCTTCAGAATCCGATAAGGCCAGCTTCACACCGCGGCACACGACACTGATTGTATCAAAATAGGTACGTGATAAATACCCGTAATAAAATAATCATTATATATATATACACACACACACACTCAAACACACTCCAGCCAAGATATGAACCTTTCATTTTTGTATTTTTATAGTATTATGCATTCTTAGTGCCAACCACAGATATTAAGTATAATTAGTTTGTTTAAGTTCTAATCTATCTTAGGGTAATTCGTGCTCCTGAGACCTAAGACCTCCAAGTCTAGTTTAGGCCTCGCCGTTAACTGTAACATTATTTTTGTTAATCACTTTATGTACTGTTTATCTATATTGTTATCTAATGCTCTCTCTTTTGGAAATAAAAATATTTCAATTTCTATTTCTAATATGAATTAATTTAGCTGTTAGTTTTGTGTTGTTGTTGATAAGTGTAAAACTAAAATAGTTTTTCTGTTATTAGAATCACGATATTCATGATTTGACCGATTATTATGATTTTCGGATAGTTCTCAACTACGCTTCCGACTGACAGTGACCTGGATCAGTTGAGCTATCTATAGATCGTTTCTAACGATCCTTAGATAGCTTGTGTGATCCTGTTGTATTTTGTAAATATATGTAAATATGTACCTAGTAGCTTAGTTTCTGTAAATAAAAGTTCTCAATTTTATTAATTTATATTGTAGTTTTTATTCAAAACTGAAATAATAGTTTCAGAACTACCTTCATAATAATGGGATTCCGATTTGAACTGTGAAGTTATTTATGACTTGTTTTTAAGTTCATCTGCGTCGCCATTAATTTCGTCTCAAAACTAATGGAACGATTCTATGATCTGCAAAATTTTGTCGGCAATAACACTAAAGCTAACTTGTACTAAGTCATAGATACAGGATGTTTTAAACATACAAAATGTTATAAATTGGAAAATAGAAGACAAAAATATCTATCACATTAATATTGAATCCAAAAGTCGTATATTAGTCGTTATATTATAAGTTGACACCAAGAAGTATAGCTAGTTGTAATTTTATTATACTCATACATCTCCCCCTCTTTCCATGTGATATCTTTACTAGAAAAATATTTACAGAAATTTCCTTGTAGGTTTCCGAAAATTGTACACAAAGTGTAGGTACAATTTTCGGAGCATTCGTTGAAGTGAGCGCTGTATTTTACGAGTTTCACTAAATTGTTGGCTCTATAAACTTTATCATCAATCCTGGTGCCTTTACATCGAGGCCACGAGAAAAAACTAGCCAATGTAGTAGATAAAATTCATCACAATCTCAGCCCATTTGCACTCACTATTGGGTAAATAGGCCTCCTGTCTGTAACGCCATTCTTCCCAGTCTCTTGCGAATTTCATCCAGTGAATCCCGACTACATTGTCAGTATCATTTGACCAACGGGCTGGTCCTTTCGGTCGCTGAGCATCTCTTGGCCTCCTTCTGTGACCGCTTTCATCCATCTCCTATCGATTTTCTTCTTGCTTACGCTACTTCAGCAATTTGCATGAGCTATTGATACAGGTACAGTCAGCGTTACCAATTGGTAACCCCCTTGACAAGGCAGTTTGTACGGCTGGGGGGTTACCAGTTGGTTACGCTGACCGTTCATAGAATTACAGAATATAAAATTTAAATAATAGTGCTTTTGTATTAAGTAAAATGAGCTAGTAGTAAGTAGCCGATTCTATGAGTCTCGAGTGTGCCTTCTGAGCGCACTACACGTGTTTCAAACCGAAAAGAAGTAGAAAAAGACGATGTGCCTCGTGCCTCACTAGTTCTGAAAAAAATATATCAAGTGATGTGTGGAAAAGATCGCGCTTTTTTCGTGGCCTTCAGGGTAGCCAGGAAGGGTAGTGCTATAGACTTTTTACTGTCAAACGTGAGTGAAATCGTGCCCCAAGTTTTTTATGAAGACTGTATTTTATTTGTTACCTTATTTTTGCGATGGTTTGCCCACATTTTGCAGGAGTAAGCATTCCATACATGACAGGCTGCAAACCCATTGCCACCTAAATAGAATACTTAGTTTCTCACGATGTTTTCCTTGCAGCTTGTTATCAAGTTGAAACATTACAAAAATTACGACGACCTCTGTGGCGCAGTGGGCGAAGGTCCGCCTGCGACGCAGATGGTTGCGGGTTCGATCCCCGCCGCGGGACAAATGTTTGTATGACATACAGATTTGTCTCGGGTCTGGGTGTTTCTATGTATAATATGTATGTATTTACAAACAAAAAGTATATACATAAGTAGTATATCAGTTATCTAGTTCCCATAGTACAAGCTTTGCTTAGTTTGGGGCTAGATGATGCTGTGTGAAAATGTCCAGCATTATTTATTTATTTATTAAGTTGTTTTGTTAGTTTGCCTGAGTTGTAATAAAACATTACTAAAACTTATAGCTCTAGATCTCAAAATCTAAAAGAATAAACAGGCCAAGTGTAACGCTACAAACAGTATTGGGTTCCGTATATATTTATTATTACATTGATCGTATACCCGACTCAATAGCAGATTCAACCAACCGTCAAACGGAACGGTACAAAGGTCTCGATAAAAACGTACGACAGTGCGCTGAAGCGATGTCAACAGACGTGCATTTTTAGATTTTATTTCATAGTATTGCAAGGTAACTTTAATTAATCTTTTTAGGAAATAAATTAGAAAATAGTACATTGTACCACAAGTGAGCTAAATTAGTTTTTGTTGCGAGTGCTGAGTTTGAATCCCGAACAAGCGAAGGATTCTAAGTTAGAATCCTGAGTGTGGTGAGGGATTCAAAAGCATCTAATTATTTTGTTTTCGTGTGATACATACAACTTTTCAGCTTATATTATATTATACAAGATGTAAGGAAAACCAATACCCGCTATTTATGTTTGCCCCGCAAGTGGCAGGCTAAAGTCCAAAAATCAGACCACCTTGGCCATTCGATTCTCATTGCTTGCAGCATTCTAAATTCAAATCACTTTTCCACATAGTGTGAGCAAAACAGAGTTTTGTTATAAATGATTGAATGATTTGATATTTTGTTGATAAAGCCTTTAACTTTTCAATCATGTGATAATTACATCGCCTTGGATAATTTAAAGAATTTACATGAAATTCTGAACCAACTGAGCTAATAAGAAATCAACGTGATTGTTGAAATTTTAGGTTTACGCTTTACAGCTATTCGCTATGTGACAAACTTTTGAGAAGCATTTCAAAATATCATTTCTGGTCTTCGCTTCTCAGTCAAGTTTCCTCGGTTCAAAACTGGGTCACAGTTAAAACAAACTCAGCGGAATAGCATCAAGGTTCACAATAAAAATCCTTTATTCATATTTACAATCACGCGAGCACCTTACCCTGCATAACGCTTTAACTTACTGTATCACCACTGTTTCGAAATAAACAGAAAGTTCGCGGCGCGAACTCTTATCTACAGAGATGTGTGAAAATAGAGATATGGTATTGAGGAATGATAAAGCCCACGGAAATAATTTGCCAAGCTCCCGACTTAAAGAAGAGTTACATAATGTAGAGGTGCTATTGGACTATTGAGGTATTCGGTTTGTGATTGACAAATCCGTTTGTAGATGAAAGGGTCGTATCGCAGTCAGCGACTTGATAAGCTCATGAACAACTGGAGAAATTTTAAAAGTTTATTGTAATGGGAAAATCTTGTATTTTTTCATATTACTAATGGTGCAAGGCAAATCAACTAATATAAGCAAAATTGGTAACAATCTTATTAAGCTACAAATTGAAAAACATTAATTAATGTTCATGAACACTTGACGCTGTCCGTACCTAGTTTAAATCTATAATCTGCCAACCCTTATGGAAAATAAGTATGTATATATGTGTGACACATCCTTAAACAATAGTTCCTTGGTTATCTGCAACGGTGGCGTTAAACTGAGCTCTGTATTCCGGTCTTGCATCGAAACTTTGCGTACGAATAAATTCTAATATAAGGAATTCTGGCTCTATTTTTTATGAAGACCGTCCGTGCAGAGGGCTTTGATTGTACAATGTACAGGATGTGCTCAAATATGTAGCATTATGTAGAATTTATACAAAACAGACAAGATGTCTTGGCCTAGTGAAATGTATAGACTTTGCGAATGGAAATTAAATTAGGAAAAAAGATTTAAATTTATTGATTTTTAAGTTATTATTTGATTTTTAAACGACAAAAAAAAACTTCGGGTACCAGTTAGTATTCTAATTAAATTGTGGCAACAAAAATGGATAGAACAGAATAGAATAGAATAAAGTTTTATTTTTATTATAAATCTTTTGCTTTTACTTCTATGAGCGAAGCGAGCGTGCTTGCTTAGTCTTTGTTAATAGATTTTGTTCGAAACGGTCTGTAAGTGGACGGATGTCCGACCACCAATGGCATTTTAAATGTTAAATTATCGGTCCCGGCTATTTAAGTCGTTAAGCCATGACGGAGGCCTTAAGGCGGCCTAAAAACTTCGTTACCAGAGTTGGCCACTGGCCACTGACTCAAACGAACTAACTTACTTCTATGAGTGAAATTTAAGCTTATTCGTAAAACAATGCTTAAAACTAGCAACATCTCAATGTCTCTAATCCAGCTCCCGTTTATTCTTCAACACAAGCGAAGGACAATAATTAAGGCAGTGGCATAAAGCTTTGTCTACATAATGCGGGCTAGATCCGGGATTAGTGGGGTCCGGAGCTTCCCTGGATCAGAACCCAACCTAGTTTTTAGGAATTTGAATAAAGTTTCTACCTTTATTTTTTAGAATTTCCTACAGGTTTTTTTTCCAGGTGCCGAATTCACGTTCTTTTTTTCATTCGTTCGATGAATATTCGGATGATTCTTACTGCGATTTCTGACATCAAGGGTCAACTTTTCGGTTTGGAATATTTGGTCCTAGGTTAGGATCGTGTTTTAACGTATCTTATCGACCGAATACAAAGTAACTCGTAGTAAGAAGCATCCAAATATTCATCAAAGGAACGAAAATAAGAACGGGAATACAGCTCCAGATCGTATTTAAACATGTTAATACAAGAATGACAGAAAACTTCCGGATAAAGATAATGAAATGCGATAGCATTCCATATCACCTTTTATATTTGAGCTGTAATCGCGAGTTTTATCTGATCATCATCATCATCATCAGCAATAGCTTAAGGTATAGCTTGCTTAGTCGTTCATCGTAAACATAATAGAAGCGACGGTATACTATCCACTTTGCCCGAGTTCAAAGTAACCGCGAGGTGGCTTTATCAACAAAGCATCCCACTATCCCACTAATATAATAAAGCTGAAAGTTTGTGAGTATGTTTAGATGTGTAGATGTTTAGATGTTTGTTAACCGATTTGGATGAAACTTGGAATATGTATAAATAGTGACCTGAAATAGCATATTATTATTATTATAGCCATTTATTCCCAATTAACAAAACTTATTTTTACATAGACATTACAGTTCACATTATATTAATTAGCATGCATAAATATTAAATATGATTATAATTTTATTGGATTAATTTGTATGTTCACTCTATATTGTTGTTATTATTGATCTGAATTGGGCACCCATTTTTGGGTGAGGCCTTCACCGAAATAGCATAGGCTATTCAAAATGTTGGTAGTCGCTAGTCCACTATAAATTTACCCGTGCCGTCAACCTTTTAATCGCAAGTCAAGGTCTTGTCAAGGAAACGCGATTCTCAATAAAATGAAATAACATAATTAGACTAGAGTAGTATTCAATTGAAAAGAAAATAGACGCTCTAGAGATGTGGTGCTGGAGGAGGATGCTTAGAGTATCATGGACAGAGTTCCGTACCAATCAATCCATACTCGACGAACTCGGCATCAAGCAGCGTCTATCGTCTCTCGTACAGTCTCGCATCCTCACGTTCTTTGGGCATGTGTCGCGGCGTGGAGAACAATCCATAGAACGTCTTGTGGTTCAGGGAAAGATTGAGGGTACAAGGCCACGAGGAAGATCTCCAATGAGATGGACGGACCAAGTCAAAGAGACGCTGGATAGACCCCTAAATGAGTGCACCAGAAAGACCACCATCAGAGACGAGTGGCGCAAAATTGTAAAGCGAGCCACACAACTCCCGACCTGACGACCACGACCACTCTGTCAAGAGTGAGACGACTGAGAAGAAGAAGAAGTATTCAATTTGCGGTACCCCCTTGTGTATAGGATTGCCCCTTTCAGGGCTTATTCTGATGTAAATTATACCCTCAAAAACAGATTTGAAGCGACCCTGAGCTGTCACGAAGTTGACTCTCGGGCCTCCAATTAAAGAAATCGGCGGTCAAGAAGTTCAAAAGAAAATCCATTATGTAATTAACCGTTTACAAAGTCGTGATAAGAAATCAAAAGATTAGCGCTAGATAATTGAGTTTAACGAACCGATTGAACCCAATTGGGATCCTTTCATCGAAAAGTTTCTGTTAGTTATTTCCTGCTTTTTTATTTTCACTCGTTTTTCGTGCCACTGGTTCTGTTTTAGTCTACTTGATTTAGTTGTCTATTTATATTGTAATTGTAAAGAAAGTTTAGTAAGTGCGTGATCATTATGTCTTTAATAATCCTTGTTTTTCGTAGAGTCAATTCAACATAGATGTAAGACCAAAATATGAGTTTATTTAAGAAAAAAAATATTTGTCTACATTTTGATTATATGCAAACTGGTCTTTCTAAAACTAATGACAAAAGTGCAATATAAAGTTTGAAATAGTCGGGAAAATTTAAAATAGAAGCTCAAATTTTAACCCTCTTTGAAATTCTCATCGCCATTTCAATCTAAAGCTTCAGGTAAATGTTTTTCAATGGCACAATGATTTGCTTTTACTATAAAATGAAATTGTATTTCTATGAAATACGACTTCATTTGTATATTCTTTTCGTATTTAAGCTGGATTTTATTGAATAAAGTTAATATAAAACGAAATTGTAATATTTACTGGAAACTATTGAATCTGATCAAAAACAACATTAATTACCAGGCATATACGATAAACACATATATTAAATACATTTGCGTTTCCGAAAATTTTATTCACGCGATTTATGTTGTCCACCGTGAATAATTCCACAATGGGTTTACGAGTTGAGGCCCCCGGTCGCCCAAGTACCCATACACACGAAGATGCTGTTTTAACACTAACCAAAAACGTTATGTCAGTCAAATCAAAGACATAATAATTATGCAGTCGTAATGATAGATGGACCAAGGCGGTTACCGAGTGGAGGCCAAGAGATATGCGGCGGCCTCGGGGCAGACCACCTGCCCGATGGTCAGACGACATTGTGGGGGCGGTGGAAGAACCAGATCCAGCTGGCACAAGACCGCCAGGAGTGGCGTGAATGAGAAGAGGCCTATACCCAACAGAGGGTGCTACCGGCTGGATAGATGGATAGATAGAATGATAGATGATAGATGGCTAAATTCATTGGATCACCATTTGAAATATATTTATTCCACGTATTTTGTATTAAGCCGGTCATTCAGTTTTAGTATGTTTGAATCTTTGTATAGACTTTCTGGTTCAAGGTTTCAATCTATCCTTGAACCAGTAAAAAAAATTGGATGAAAACTGGAATAGATGTAGATAATGATCTAGAATAGCATCCTAACTATCAATCATACTAACCAATACATGTGTGGGTCGTTTAAAAGGTACCACGAGCGAACTGTAGGTAGTATAGTGCTCGACGCAGAAGTTGCGGGTTCGATTCCCGCGGCGGGACCAATGATTGTATGATCTACAAATATTTGTCTCGGGTCTGGGTATTTCTATATATTTATAATATGTCTGTATTTACAAACAAAAAGTATATAAGTAGTATATCAGTCATCTAGTACCCATAACACAAGCTCTGCTTACTTTGGGGCTAGATGATGCTGTGTGAAAAAGTCCAGCATTATTTATTTATTTAATGGGTAGAAACTAGATCAGAAATTCTTATGAGAAATAAATACATCTTAAACCTGAAATGAAACGAGCTTATTCGCAGACGAAAGCTATTTAAAAATAAAACAGCAAACTCTAATGCATGTAAACGTGGAAGTACGGGATCATCTTAAACAATTCCAAATGCGGGAGTTTTGAGAGCAACAATGGTAACTTTTAATGGGCCTACGGGGCATACACTTGCAACGCTTGGAATGATTCCAACAAATTATGGAGCTACTTTATTTCAATCCGCACTATACAGTATACATCTCTTTACGCTGACGCGGTGGCGTAGCGATTGATAGCTGAATAGCAAGAGTCATGAGTTTGCTTCTTGAAACTAGTGGACTAAAGTTCCCTAGTAGGTGACAGCATATGAAACAATGTATTTGTTTATTGAGAATTGGAGTGAAAACTATTTAAGCGATTAACAAGGTTTCTCATCAACAATGTAGATTTCCCGATAAAAATGATAAGTAGGTAAATTAGTGGTAAATTGGTCAGATATACATCACCTCATTTTTGGGTTGTAAATAGACGTTTGACCGTATCAATTTAATTCCTAAGCCGATTTAAGTTTTCACTTCAAAATTAATCATTTATTGTTTTTTTTTTTATGTTGCATAGTGATTTTCAAGGAAAACAGACGTTCCACCAATCGCAGCGCAGCTACATCACGAATGGACTAAGTTATACAAGAAGCAACAATCAATTTAAAGAATAGGCTTTATCGATTTTCTCGGGATTTTCATAACAAAAAAATATCATTACATAAATGTTTTTTAATTTATTTGTCGAACCTAATTCCTGAATTAAGTTAGTTTAAATTTTTTTAGTTATTAGTTATTTATTTATTTATTTTTAATTTTAAATGTGTGTTAATGTACCTAATGTAAAACTTATTCTATGGATCAAATGGGTCTGAAATAAATGATTTTTATTTTTTATTTTTATTTAAAATGAAAGACTCTATAGAACGGCGATGATGCAAGTTGGCACTGTTAGCATTAGCTCTTGAACAAATATATTTTTCAAGCATATGGGCTTATTTTTTCATATTAATACTTTTAGCAATAAAATACGTACATCTCTATCGTCGTCTAATTCATTATTTATTTGCCAATGAAGAATAGGTTTGTCATTTGCTTGCTAAAAGCATAATTCTAAAAAAATATCACCGCTATGTGACGGCAGCTTTAGACAGTAGATTTACGAGATAGGGTTGATGTTCTTTTACAAAATATTAACAATAAATTTCAAGTACACCCGAATTTTTAACTGTTGATATTTTACTCGTAAAATTTCAAAAACCCCATCCTCGTTTGTGATTTTCCACCAGAGTCCAACGTAGAAGTCAGTTTTCTTTAAAAAGAAAACTAGATATTACTGGTACCTTACAGCCGTCAAAGCCGACCACAGTTTCCCAAAAAAAAACGAAATGAGCTCGGTCAAACTACATAAATATTTCTAAGAATATGGCCCATAAATAAATCTACACCTACATTAGCGAACAAAGCATAAATAATATCCCAGAGTAAGATTCACAACAAAGGACATGTATGATGTATTGGCTGAGTGGCTTTCGAAGGAGCTCACGCGTGTTTTAATGTCCTCTTATGATGAGGTGATTTATCATTTTCGAGCTAGCCAACCTTTGGATGACCTGGCTCAATTTATGCTTTTCAAATAAATCATAAATATATAATAAAAGCCGCTCTAGATAAAATCTCAAGACATTTTTGTAATAGCTTCCACCCGCTGATTCGCACTGACCAGCATTTTCAATAGTTTAAAATGCTATTATAGGCTAAAATCTATTTACATATTCCAAACATCTTCAAAGGATCTGAAATAAGTAACATAAAATGATCTGAGAGAATGTCTACCGCACCTTAGGGATACAGTCGTGAACCTGTTTACGTTTTTATATTCCAAACATTCGAATTCGTTCAACCGTTTCAGCGTGAAGGAGTAAGTTCGTATGAGTCAGTGGCCGTATGAATCTGGTGACGGAGTTTTTAGGCCACCTTGGTCATGGCTTTAAGATTTTAATAGCCAGGACCGTCAATTTAACGTGCCCTCCGAAGCACGGAAGCGTGGAGTAGGTAATAGACATAGGTACATATACCGACTAACTTACACACCTTCTTCTTCTTGTCGTGTCACCAGTTCATTCGAACCAGTGTGGTGAAAGGATTCAAATAGGCTCTTTTCGTGCACCTATATATTATAATATAAGTGTGATTTAACCACTCAAGATAAATTCTCAGGATTTTTTTAAAAAATTATACGAACCTTGAATTTGATGTATGTGGCTCAAACACAAAATGTATGATCACGGAGTGACACAAATATGTTTGCTATGTTTCTGCTGAATAATATTATTGTTTGTGATAACCTCGATGGTGTTTTACCTTATACTGAGTATTGGTTATTATCACAGGTTGTTATCAAAGAAGTGATTGGGATTGCATTGAAAAGGGAGAATATAAGAAGAGAATATTATATTGTTCCCCCTTCTTCTTTTTGCTGCTCTTGTCCCTTCTAAAGATAAAAAGAGGAGGCACATTAACTATGTTTTTTTTGCGGGAAATGATTGTACTCGTGGTTGGAACATTGGAACATGATATAGAAAGTAGATTGTTTTACACTATTGACTTTATTTTTTATACGAATGAATGAACACTGTCCGAAATAATTATGTTATGCTCGTTTGCAAGGGCATATCATGGAATTTGTATTGATATGTTTATTGAATCGGGTTTTGCGTTAAATTCCAATTACTATCTATGGTTCAGCTATTCTTTATGTTTTTCAGTACAAAATGTACTGCTATTTCAATAGTTACAAAACCACGTTGAACTGAACTGAATCATGTTTTCTTCTGGATAAAACAAAAAACGTTAGGAGCTGGCTATCATAAGTAGGTACAAAATCTGAACGTCGTCTTGCTGTTTTATTATTTTAATCAAAATAATCTTCAGAACATAATTATCTCTATATATAAAAATGAATCCCTATAACCCTTGGTCACGCCATCACGTGAACGGCTGGACCGATTTCACAATTTTTTTTGTTTTGTTTGTTATTGTCAGGAGAAGGTTCTTATGACAGAAAAAAAATAAAAAATTACGCGGAAAAAATGAATCATGCGCAGACGCAGTCGCGCGGGTCAGCTCGTTATTTTATAAATACGAATCTTATCAAAATATTATGAATCGAATCTCGCTCTTATAATTTGCTAAGATCCTGTTCAATTCAATATTTACCCCGTATTTTCTAGCATCCGTTTTTGCTCAATGGACCCTATCAATTGTCTTCTTTACTCAAGTCTATTAAGCGGACCCCTAACATTCTGACCCCGTTGACCTTCCATTTGGTACTTCAATCAATTAGAATTAGGACAGATGTTGCCCAACACATTACTTACGCCGGACCTAATCTTATTCTAACTTAATTTTCTCGCCCTTAAATTTCCAGCAAAATATGTTAATTCGTTTATTAGGGATGCCAGTTAGCTGAAAAGGTTCGCCAGTTTCCCCAGACAAGCTTAATCAGTAACGAAAAATAAATAAAATTATGAAAGTTTTGTGGTTGCCGTAAATAGAAATTGAATTTGGCTTCACATTTTATCTTTTCTTCACGTTCGCAATGATTTGACTTAGTGAGTGCAGATCGTTCACGATTAATTTGGACGAAGCTTTACGTAGGACCTCGGACCATTGGGTGGCTCTTAGGAAAACTCAAACGTATTGTCTTTTTTGGCAATAGATATAATGCCGCAAAGAAAACTGAAAGCATGTGTATAAAATAAAGCACCGATTCATGTAATTGTTCAAAATTAATACGTAAGACAACTTGAGGCTCCAATTAATCACAACAAAATTAATCATCCACAACAAGGGCATTATAATAAACTTGCCACTTGCTACTTTGTTTAAATTAATCAATTTATGAAATCTTAATTTTATTAGTGAACTTTCAATGTCAGATGTCAAGGTAATTTATTATCTGCCAGCAAAATTATATTTGAATCGGGCAACACCAACACCGCAAGGCTATATTTTACGGAGTTGGCTTAATTAATAATTCGTGGAGTTCTCGGTTCAAAATAAAGCGATTTTGTTATCGTGTTCGCAAACTCACAAACATTTTGACTCCGCAATCGTGTGGGTGAGTAACTGTATAGAGGGGACGTTATGTTTTACGATGATAAATTGTTCTACATGAGCGTTTCGGAATGCTTGTTCAATGTTAGTATATTTTATAGGTTCAAATGAACAATGGATTGGCGTGTTTTGGGTAAAGCAAGAAAAGTAGGTATTTTTATATCCAAAGTAATTTAGAATCAGTATTTACTAACAAAATTCACCTTGAGTGATAACGTTTTTTACTCAGAATGAAAAGTGATACCCTAGTCTCATGTATTTCAAGATAAGTGTTTCGTGAAAAATAAATAAAGAACTAACAAAATAATTGTAGACCCAAGTCTCAATATCTTCAGTGAAATAAACAAAAGAAGGCCTAATTAAAGACAGATTATTTTAAATATAAGACAGATCTAAATCGTAATTTTCCTAGGTCTGCGCCAGTCAAAATGTGAGTTGTCTGCAAATAATTAGCATTTTAATTGTCGTTCAACAAACAAGGAACGCATGAGTCGGCACCGCGGCCGCAACCGCTGACAAAACGCCGACTCCATAATTCCGTGCCTGTGTTTTTCGAAAATGGAACACTTCTTTAAGTTTTAATTTATTTTGAACTGCTTGGTGATTTTATGTATGGCAATTCAATGGTGAAATCGGTGGCTAAAAGGACTTGTTTCCAAGGCCATAATAAAAATAATATTTAGTTCAATTCTTCTGAAAGTATCTTTGGACTTCTTTCGCTATTTTTGAAGGAGTGGCTCTGCTATTTTATTTAGTTTTCTTGTGTTTTACTAGATTTTATTATGTAATTTCGGTGGTATTTTACTAATGAAGCCTTGGATACGTAACAGGAGATTTGGCAAATGGAATGGGAGTATTCAAGAAGATTTCTCATTTGACGAAAGATTTCCGTTGGAGTTTTGAAATGACAAGCTGCCATGTTTTTTCAAAATCAAATTGACGTGACATGAATACATATTTGAAGTGAAGTGAAACAGTTGCCATTATTAAAAAGAAGAAGGAATAAAAAGATGAAGAAGAAGAAACCAAGAAGTGAAGTGAAACCAGTTAAGATGTTACTAATTGGGCGGTATAGTCGCTCAGCGACCAAGCCCTTTTCTATTTTGTTCATGTAAATAAAAAAAAAAACTTTCATCTAGCTTTCAACTAACCTTACCAGCGGATTCTCACAAGTGCAAGTCAAGTACAATCTGTACTACGACGTAGTCCCATAAGTTTGTATAATAATAAGCAAAACGGATCTTTAGCTCTCTGAAGTTAGGTGCAATAGACGATTGCGCAGGTTTAGTAGAGTAAGCGAGATAGCACGATTTTAGGCGTCATCAAAAATGGGTTCTGCGCAGCTACTTCAGAGAGCTAAAGAACGATTGTGTGTATTATACATATTAATATGTCCTCAATTTATCCAGCAATCAAATCGATATGAAAAAGTTTTTGCAGAAAAATAACATCGTTCAAAATGTCTAAAATAGAAATCGTCAAAACAAAATTGATTTATTTCATTATTTGTGTTCTGAACTCTTTAAACAGACCTACCTAACCCTCTGGAAATGAGAATTTTCCGTGTTACTGGTACCAATCAATGGAGAAACAATATTCCGCCTTTTTTGTTTGAATAAGCTATTTCGTTTATTAATAAATCATGCTTGACGATACGAATGTATCGTACTAAAAACGCTACTAGACGATTGCAGGTTTTTTCGTGTATTTATTTCGTTTTGTTACGTTGTTAAAGTGTACGATAGGTACTAATTCTCTTTGAATCTACAAACTCATAATACTTTTAATTTGTAATAGGTATTATAGGTACCTACATAAGAATTTTTGATGAATTTTGAAGAATTTTGTGTAGTAGAGCCACGCTGGCATGCCAGCACGAATGGGCCGGCTCGACCGGGGAAGTACTACCCTCCCACAGAATACCGACGTGAAGTAGCAGTACCCTTGCTGTTGCGTTTCGTTCGGTGAGTGGGAGTGCCGGAGGCCCAACCCCCCCCCTTCCCATACACAATGACAGCGGTGTTAATAATTGAGTACCCCAGGGGGGTACCAGCTGCTCCAGCGCTGGAGAATCCCCCTCTGGACATCCACACTCTGACTACCATCAGAATGTGGATGCCTAGGCTGCCCCTCGTACTCTGTGGAGGGCAAAACCCCGCTCTATTCCTACCTCAAAGGCCGGCAACGCATCTGCAGTGCTTTTGCAGCTTTATCAGCTTTTGCATGCTGCAGTTGTCTGTGGGCGGTGGTAATCACTTACCATCAGGTGTGCCACTGGCTCGTTTGCCCCCTCTTCCATAAAAAAAAAAGAATCTAGAAACAGGAGCTGCTCTATACTGTAAGGTATAACATTACTGTGTAAAGTAATATAATTATAATATTCCCTTTTTTGTGTCAAAGCGTTTTTTCGGAGATGAATCGTATTTTTGACACGAGCTTTACCAACACGTGTTGCTAAAGTATTTTTAGGATTTTTTGTTTGAATAACTCGTTTCAAACTTTTTATAAACATTACTGTAACAAAACCAAAAAAATATTTAATGGAAAAATGTTGTTTGAAAGTTTATGACGCAGATTTAACAGTCTACAAAATCTGTCATCTAAACAGACCCTTTGTACTTAAAAAACAATTACATTAAAAAAGGTAGTCTCAATATCTGGCCATAGCATAGATGATGATGAATATAGCGAAACCTTAATTGAGTAAAGTAGGTAGGACTCTACTTAGGATTGGTGTAATGCCGAGAGAAGGTCAAACTTTCTAGTGTAGAATAATACAGATTCAGAGACACCGCTATTTTTGAGTGATGCTAATCACTTCAAAGTGGTCAAGAATAATGTGAAACTGTTTTTTTTAATATCAGTCTAACAAAAATAACTGTTTATAACTATTTCATAGTTAATGCAGCAGTCCCAATTATAACAAAAGTATAGGAATATCTACTAAGGAATACTAGAAAACATAAAGACCTTAGGAGAATAATACATACCCTGCATTTTAATATGCTCTATGATCTGAAAAGACAGCCATTATATTCATGGCATTTGCTTTTCAAATCATATGATTCTATCTCTACCTCTGTTATCTAACGTACTCTATCCCCAAAGCCCAGTTTTGTCTCCGATGCTAGGCACGTCCGAGTCGAATTTACAGGCAATTCATTTCATATTGGATTATTAGGCATTGATCTTTTAAAAATTTCGTAGTTAAGCCACGTTTTTCTAAGAAACGGCGAACGTAATACTTGTTTTAATAAATTTATTTTTCTACAATTAAGACGAACTTTTCAATACTAAATAAGAATCACACCGAAACTCAGACACAAATTCTTCAATATTTTCATTGACGATGTTTCATGACGATTATTACATGATGTTAAAAATTCAAATCGACTGATCTCTAGTTATAAGCGCTTGTGTCGTGCTTGCTTAGTCGTTCTTGATAGATCGTCAAAGTTAAGCAACGTTCGAAACGGTCTGTAAGTGGATGGGTGACACTCCAGTGGCATTTTCTTCTGAGCGCTTCCGTGCTTCGGTGGGCACGTTAAATTGTCGGTCCCGGCTATTTAAGTCGTTAAGCCATGACGAAAGCCTTAAATTCCGTCACCAGAGTTGGCCATTGACCCATTGACTCATACGAACTTACTTACTTTCTAGTTATAAGTTAGTTCAAAGGCAATCAAATAAAGATTTTCTTTTCTGAGACTCGGTTTTTTTGAGTTTCAAAAAACGCCCAACATATCAAATTCACAGCCTCATAGAAACTGAATGCTTTCAACCGTTGTCCCAAATACCCAATTTTGGCGAAATAACGTAGAGTGATCCTGTCGTACGAGGTGAGAATATTAATTTTTCTTTTATTACAAATCTGGGGATTGCCTCAATGGGATTGGAAAAAGATTGGATAAGGAAGCGTAAGTAAATACTGGTTTGTGGGTTAAGTAAATTCAAATGTTTGTGGGTTTCATTCAATGTAAAGTCTTTATAAAAGCCAAGAGGGAGGTATTAAGGCTGGTGGTGATAGTACCCATAATATCATATGTAGTAAGTAAAAAATAATTGGTAAATTAGATAAAGTCAAAAATAATAGGTAATGTCAGGGTAGGTAGGTAGTATTTTATAGTAGGTCAGTAGTCACAAATTAGATATTTGAAGTTTTCGTCAACATTTCCTATTTCCTACATTATAAATTTTATATTCTATAAAAAAAATTAGGCATATATAATATCACTTCCTACGCAATAATGTTGGTAGAGCCGCCAAATTCACTTGCTATGTTTTTTTCGTCGCTAAAAAAAGTTTGACTGTGTAATAGGGTGTCTGTCTGCATATCGTAGGTTTTAAACAGATTGGCGGACTCTTAGAAAACTCTAGGTATAAATAAATAGTCATATTTTTAGAACTTTGTGATAGGTTTAGGTCATGCACCATTGATAGGCAATAAATAATTTGTTAGGAAAGTAGAAAATAAGTTTTTTATGTAATAATAATATAGCGCCCCCTAGCGATATTGCTGTGCCCTAACAGGGTTTATGTTTGAATCAATGTACCTAACACCTCCATAACAACATAAGTGCAATAAATATTTCTATTTCTAAGCCGACTGTATTGTTTTTTTTTTAAAAGTGACTTGATCGGCATTTCTGAGCTCTAATTTATGAAATTCTGTTTACTGGTGTAAAATTTACTGACAGTCAAAAAATACAGCTACAAACGGGTTTTATAGTACAAATTTGAACTCAAAATCGCTCTAATAATGTTTATTGGGGACGTTCTAAAGAGCAGCTGCAAATGCTGATGACTTTAATCATTTCAAGTGAAATGGTTCTTAAAAAGTTACTAGCTGTTAATGAGCACTGTTTCAAACAAATGCCAAGAATTTTGTGTTTATTATGAGGAAGGCTTCTTTGACATGTACTTAAAATCCTTTCACCACTGTTTTGAACAGTTGTTTGCTGGTTTGAAATTCTTTAAATAAACCATAGAGTTTTAGAGATAGTCAGTAGTACACGGCCCTGAAATCTGCCCATGGAATACTAACTTATAATAAGCACAATCGTTCTTTAGCTCTCTGAAGTAGCTGCGCAGAAACCATTTTTGATGACGCCTAAAATCGTGCTATCTCGCTTACTCTACTGAACCTGCATAATCGTTTATTGCACCTAACTTCAGAGAGCTAAAGATCCGTTGTGCTTAGCATACGTACTTATAAAAAATTTGGGCACGTGTATCAAAGATCTTTAATGCCAGAGAGAATGACTACCACGATAAAATTGTAATTTTGTCATCTGTAGCCTCTAGTTTTTCAACAGCATTCGATTTAATTATACAAGCAGTTGAATGAATGAATGAATGAATTAACACTTTATTGTTCACCAATTCATAAAAAAACACCACATAAATAAAAACACGTTCGAAATCAGTAAAATGCGCGGCCTTATCGCTGAAAGCGATTTCTTCCAGGCAATCTTTTGATGGAAAATAAACCAAAGAAGGATACAAAAAGGACGGTAGTTTCAGAGTGCACAGAAGTTTCATTAAGAGGGAAACAAAGCTAGAAAAAGTAGTTAGTTTAGTTGAACTCCATGTAGTCCATTGTTAAGTCACCTCAGTAATGTTCTAATCTGATGAAACGTTTGCAACAAATGTAGTTATTCAAAGACTCGTACAGATTTGAGGAAATTATGAAAACTCGCGCCGTCACCCGCAAACAGTGGGCGTGAGACAACTTTTAATTAAATAGTAATCGTAGAGGTATATACCAAGGTATAGCTTAGCGGTGAAGGAAAACATCGTGAACTTAGGGACATCTAATAAGCAGTCTAAATGGTGGCTATTGCTATATTATTAATATAGCAATTTGCACGTATGGAATACTAGCTATCTTGTGTAAAACGTAGGCATTAGCCAATTATGTATTTAGACGTGCTTTTGACTACCTTCTTAGAAATATTCAAAGGAGTTTGAGTGACGTAACACCATAAATTGTTCATACTTATACTCGTAATACAAATACGATTCATATATCTACTCTTGAAGTCACCTTGGTTTGCTCATCACTACTCCAAGATAATAATGCTTTGCGAGAACAATTTACAATTAAAATAGGGACGGGACAATGTTAACAAATTGCTGCGGGTATTATCGATAAACTTTTACGAATTACTTAGTAAGTTTGACAGTGGGGTTTACTTTCGTTTCCGGTTGAAGTTTTGATAGAGTTGATGGCTTTGTTTTTGTAATTGGATAAATTACAACTTACCTACATACTTTTTCTACATTCAGGCCGTTAATTGAACGGCGCCGTTAAATCAAATGGCTAGGCGTTTAATTGAACGGCTGATTTAACCAGTTGGCTGCGACAGGTACATCTAAAACATCGATAAACCCCATTACGATACAGACCCCATCTCTACTCCCACATGTGTATGCACACGAAGAAATTAATTCATATTTCACTTGTAGTAATGAAACAGCCGCGCAGAAACGCTTCGATATGATACTTTTCGTTATGTCTATCTTTGTGCATCATCATCATTATCAGCATTCATCTGGATTCATTATTATGCTGAAAAAATATATTCATACAATTTCATCTTAATCAACTGTGGTCTGCCCAAAGACTTGCTAACATAGTTAGCAGCTTGTATATCAAGTTTTATTAAAAAGTTTTTTGGAGACAAATACCACGTCACTGGCCCATATATATCGCTGCCTCCGGGGAATAAACGGATAACTGCCATTATCTTAGTTTTAGTGTTATGCCATATTTGGGATCTCTGGGTGCTAATACATCTGCTCAATTTTTTTCGTAACATTCGTATAATTATTCACGGAGATACAAAATATTACAATACTTTTCGATGTTTCTAGACATGCCTAAACTTACAAGAATAAAGTTGTAATATAATATTATCAAAATGTACCCACACCTTTTAATATGACAAAGAGTCATACAATTATATTCACGTAAGAAATATTCGTCTATACAATGGTAAACGCAGGTTATCATTTTATTCTCGTGAAAACATGTCTATACGTTTCGTATAATACCGCTGTTAAGAGTCTGTGCGAAAGGGAACCGTCATAAGATTTGATTGTTAAAGCGGTGTATAATAACCGTATTTGTTAGGTTGACAACATTTAAGTGCGACTAACGCAATTTTGAACATTCTAGGACGTCAACTTGCAAAAAAATCAATGGTATGGATCAATGGTTATAAGATTTTGTTAGGTACCTAGTTCTATTTTAAATTAAACCAATCATGGTAGTCAACAACTAACATACAATTAATGGACTACCGTGGGCTGATTAATATGAGCCCAAACTCGGGTAGTTTACTGCTGCTCACTGAGGAGTTCCATTGAACAGCTCCTGATTTATCATCAGATCAGCTCATCGTCACCATATTTTTAAAACATTAGAGTTGAAACTCGAACGATGTCTTAAGTTCCAACTCAATAGGACTATTTTCTGAGTAGTTCTGTTGAACAACTCCTCACTCCATCAATATGGTGACAGCAAAATTATCAGAAGCTCACTGTCACCATACTTTTAAATTGTAGACTAGATTGTGAAACCCTATGTCCAGTCTACTTCGATTTTAAGTAATTTCCTTGATGTGTTCTCCAGAACGACGATAATATTGACTAAGACGTTAAAGAGGATGAATACGTGATGAATAAAGTTGCCACAGGTCTCAGGGACGATATGCAAACCAAGGAAAAGATGGATATTAGGAAATGCAGAAGATGGATGAAAGGAAAGTGCATGTTACCGCGATGCAAATGAGTTGGATGTATGTATGCTTGTGTATCCAACCCATGGTTAGATAAGAAAAACTTTTACATCTTTAATAAATGATTTATAAAGCGCCATGAGGAAACTTACCTATGCCTACGCTCAATAGGACGCTGTAATGCCCGGGACATTGTTTGAGATGGCTTGAGGCTTGCCTAGCACGTATAGACAACTTCTTCTTATATTTACGTAGTTTAGAGCTCATTAAGCTACAGAATTCTTCACCATGTTTTCCGTCATCGTTAAGAGCTCATGTTAACGGGTAAGTAAGATAAGGAATGAGTACCTATATACGGGGAGGGAAGTTTGAAAGTGGCACCTATTTCCAAATAAATTGGCATGGTAAGGACAAGTTATGAGGTGGAATATGAGTGTGGCTGGAGGTATGCTAGTATAAAAAGGCTAGAGAAGAAGTGGTTGCAATGTGTGAGAGATGATATGAATGTAAAAGGAGTGGATGCACAGCTGTTGACGAATTATAAGAGTGAGTGGAGGAATAACATTATGGCATGGACCAGAGCGTGAACTACCCCCTGTGTCGACCCATCTTATCATGAGATAAGGGCAGGGGAATGTTGATGATGAAATATGCTAATTGCTAATTTTTTTATGTGATTTTATGTCTGATTTTTATCGTTATTATAAAAAAATCAAAGAAAATCTAGAAGTTTTTAATGCTTGACATAGCTGAAGGCTTGAAAAGACTTATGAAATAGTTATGGTTATTTCTTACTCATCATTATTTTATTTCAAGGCAAGGTAACCTTGTTCTAATACTTTAGAACAGTTTTGAAGAGGTTTGCTAGTTAAAAAGTACTCAAAAACATCTTGAAAATAATAAAACAATAGGTGATTACTTCTACCTAACTTTATTTAAAAGCGCTTAACATAAACGAAGTGACACAATATTTACGAGATTAGAATTATAATCACCTATTATCATATACACTTCGACCCTAAAAAAGCGTTGAATAAAATGGTAGGACCGTGGTACACGTGGTACAATATTAGGTTTACGCTAGAAAATACGGTGAATAAAATGATAACCGACATTAGGCAACATGGACGATGATTAATTTTGACTAACAAGAAGATAACTTCTTGTTTTCAAAATATCTCTTCTTATGCATAAATTACGCGTGTGTCAGCATAACATTCAGATTTCATAAAAAATCAGCTATGCTTAAAGCTATCAACCATCCGTCTACGTCCAGTATTAGTGAAGTTATTAACGAAAACATGTTTTTTGCTTCTCCTGAAAAGTTGTGTTTTTGCAGTTATCCTTTTATTCCCCGGAGGCAGCGATATACATAGTAAACCTACCTACTAAGGTTTAATCTGAAATTTCCGTCATTGTTTTATCTAAAACGAATAATATACAGGGTGTAAAAAGACGTCTACCGAAGCCGAAAGGGCGAAAAAAGCATCCCAACACACAACCAAATCCAAAAGGATTTTCCGAAAAAATCATTATATCCGCAGAAAACAGCCTTTGAAGATTACTGTTTGCGTATGTACTGGGCGCGTTGTTTTAAGTAGATTGCTGGAATTTGAGTTTTAAATGTTTTTTCTTTTATAAATGAAATTATTAGGTAGGCATGGTCTTATTATTTTGTAGCAGTAAATAACCGGTAATAACATAAAATCACGTAGCTAAGTAAAAAAAAAAGCGTTTTTTTTTTCGCTAAATATGTTTATAATCATGGTCTGATGGCAACCCCTCAGTTTTCGGTAGTAATCTTTTTACATCCTATTTAAACACAGTAAATACTTCAACATCGTATCTATTTATAAGCATTACATTCATTTTTGTCTCTTAAAACCTCTATTGTTGAAAACTTATCAGTGCATCAGCATTAAAAGCAACCATAAAACAATTCAAACATAATAGTTTTATAAATGCCAAAAACAGTTTCAGACAAGCGGCGAACAATCTAGACTTGGCATCATACCGACAGCCGTTGGGGAAATAAAATTGGCGCATTAGCTGCGTGCAGATTATACACTCAAGCCCAATTGGTATGGCACCGGCCAGAAAATAAAATTTACTCTTGCTAAAAGCGGTATAAGGCATAGAAGGAGCCGTCTATTCCCTGAAACACTGCTCATATTACAAGAAACGTCAAATCAAGACTTATTTATTCACACTCAATATACACATAAACCGCCTTAGCCCTTGATTCAGGCTTCAGCAGAATGCATTCGTGTCGGAACATATCTGTTCTAGGCTGTTCAACCGACCGCAACCAATCACAGTGCAAGAAACTTCAGGAGGACGTTGCATCAATCACTGTGATTGGTTCCTGTCAGTGGAAAAGCTGCTAGATTCCGACCCGAATACGTTCTGCTGAAGTCTGAATCACTAGGCTGGTCTCATAAAGGAACAGCAATCAAAATTAAACTTATTAAACTTTCGTAATTTGACGACATAATTAATTTTCGAAAATCTGATTCTGAGGACGAATTGCGTTTGGATCATACCCTCAATAGAAAAAACTGACTCGCCGTGCACCAGTTCTCACGCGTTCGAAACGTCGGGACCAAATAAAACAAGTACGTGATAAAAACCCGTTTATTCAAAAATTAATTAAGCAATCAAAATGGTTTTACTGATTAAATAAATACTTGTTGACTTGACTGAGTTTGGGCATAAACAAATTAACTTCTGATTAAAGAAGCTCCATGTTTTATGAAAGCTATTGAAAGTCTAGAGAAAAGCTGATTCTATTCCTTTTAACTTTGTACTCACATCGGCAAGCGACGCTACGTTTCCTGCTATTATGCGTTGTTTAGTGTTATGTTAGCTGTTTTATTTATGCAAATTGGCCGTTTTAAGTTTTTGCACGGAGTCTATAAATAGTTAATGCGAGTTTGGCTTTTAGCCACTAGGAGCTGCTTGTTACATTAGCTGCTATTACAAACTTTTGCTCCAAAAAGAATTGCCTGGAAGAAAAGAATCGCTTTTATAAGGCCGCCCATTGTAATAATTTCGAATGTGTTTTATTTGTGTGGTACAGTAAAGTGTTCATTCATTAATTCATACAAAAAGATACAAAGGAATTAGGTACTGTTGTATTAAAATATTTTACTTTGTTTCATTATAAAAGTTACAAGTTTAATAACTTTATCTACAGCAAAGAAAATTATACTCAGCCTTTGAGAGCAGATGTTTGTGTGTGTAATGGCCAGCATTTTGTTAATTTGATTAATTGTGGAGTGTCTTAGGTACTGATGATACACAGAGTTATACATAAATAAATAATGCTGGACTTTTTCACATAGCATCATCTAGCTCCAAAGTAATCAGAGCTTGTGTTATGGGTACTAGATGACTGATATACTACTTATATACTTTTTCTTTGTAAATACATACATACTATACATAGCAACACCCAGACCCGAGACAAATATTTGTAGATCATACAAACATTGATCCCGCGGCGGGGATCGAACCAGCAACCTTCTGCGTCGCAGGCGGGCCTTCGCCCACTGCGCCACAGAGGACGTCAGTTACGTTGCATCGCCTTGGTTACTATTGATAAGTAGGGTTATTATAAAAAGCGCTCGTGGTTGTGCTTGCTTAGTCGTTCTTGATAGATCGTCGAAGTTAAGCAACGTTCGAAACGGTCTGTAAGTGGATGGGTGACCGCCAGTGGCATTTTCATCTGAACGCTTTCGTGCTTCGGAGCTTAAATTGTCAGTCCCGGCTATTTAAGTCGTTAAGTCATGACGGAGGCCTTAATGCGGCCTAAAAACTCCGTCACCAGAGTTGGCCACTGACTCATACGAACTTACTTACTTTTTTATTGATAAGTACCTTTTGGCCAAAACTTTTTTCTTATAAAAGTTTCTCAGTAATTCAATGGAAATGTCTAGAATTGAAATTCAAATTCTCGAAAACACTAGGATCAGTAGAGCCATCTCAGGAACGTTGCAAACACAAGATCTTGAAACGCCATTTACACGGTACCGTTCTGGCATACCATTCTTGCCTCTTCCTTTCTCAAATTCAACGAAGCAAGAGCGCTAATTCATATTCTATGGCAAGAGCCAAGAATGGTATGCGGGAATGGTATCGTGTAACGTTTTAGATGCTCAACTAACAACCTAGAACTATCTCTAGTTTATTTTTTCCAGTTTTCATTCATCGATGTTAGCAAGTATTCGTAGCATTTTATTGAGAAATGAAAAGTCTTATCAAAATGTTCGATTCCGACGGGATTAGAACCCGCAAGGATCAGACGATCCTAAGGCCGGAGTGCCTTACCATTCGGCCACAGAATCCATGTCGTCATAATCAAAATTTTTGATAAGCTCATATTTTATCGGTTATACCTCAGTGTGGTTTCACACTATAAAAATACAGGGTGTAAAAAGACGTCTACCGAAGCCGAAAGGGGTAGGTACAGCATCCCAACACACAACTAAATCCAAAAGGATTTTCCGAAAAAATCATTATATCCGGAGAAAACAGCGTTTAAAGATTACTGTTTGCGTATGTACTGGGCGCGTTTTTATACGTAGATTGCTGGATTTTGACTTTTAATAGTTTTTTTCTTTTACAAATCCAACTATTAGATAGGTACAGTCTTATTATGTTGTACTAGTTGGAAATAACTAGAAAATAAAATAAAATGACGTAGCTAAGTAAAAAAAGAAAATTCGCGTTTTTTTTTGCTAAATATGTTCAGAATCATGGTCTGATTGAAACCCCTCAGTTTTCGGTAGCTGTCTTTTTACACCCTGTATATAAGTTATCGTAGCAAAATATTTAAAAAAGTTGCACTAACAAACATTCCCTGTTCCCGCCAAAAAACTCCCGAATAAGTTATAGAGTTAAATGATTTTGTTTTTTCCGTCGGAACCCGCGCGCCCTTTTTGTTTATGTTTCCACTATCCGCCGCCTCTTTAGCGTTAAGCCGCGATTTCTTGAAAATGGTAGACGTTAAAGTTTTTCTACGTGAACTCAAGAATCTTCAATGTAAGATACTAGCTGCGCTCCCGCGGTGTGACCCCTTGGGATTTTTTCGGAATAAAAGCCCAGCCTATGTCCTTCCCTGGGATACAATCATTATCCATGCCAATTTTCAGCCTAATCTGTTCAGTGGTTTGGGCGTTCAATGGTAACAAATAGACAGATAGACAGTTACTTTCATATTTATATTCTTATTAAAAGTATGGATAGTATGAATCCTACTATCCATACTTTTATTATTATAAATGTGAAAGTAACTCTGTCTGACTGAAAGCCGTTTTGTCTAAGGCATTGCCGCCTTATTCAGTATCTATAGGAATTAGGCGGCAATGCCTACACAAAATCAATAATTACAAACAGTTCTCAGCATTCATATGTACATGTAGTTAAAATGACGGTCATAGGAACATACGAAATTCAAGGTTTTCCGTCCTTTTTGGGACTTATTGACAAACAAGACGATTAGACAAAATAGCTTTCGGTTGGTTTAATGGGACTGTTGCTCATTTTGAAGAGTAGACTTTTACGTTTTTTTTTTATGCCATACGTTTTTTATATCTTTGACTGGCCCTTTTGATGCACTTCAACCCTGAGGAAACTTTCTTTCTTTTACTGCACAGTTTACAAACTAAACAACAACTTGTAAAACAGACTACCTACTACTCAATAGTAGTAGGTAGTCTGTTTTATTTAATATCAATATATTCGATCGATTTGGCGTCCGTTCCATCTTTATAATAGTTTGTGTTGTGCGAAGCGCTCGTGGTCGTGCTTGCTTAGCCGTTCTTAAGTGGATGGGTGACCGCCAGTGGCATTTACATCTGAGCGCTTCCGTGCTTCAGAGGGCACGTTAAATTATCGGTCCCGGCTATTTAAGTCGTTAAGCTATGATGGAGGCCTTAAAGGGGCCTTAAAACTCCGTCATCAGAGTTGGCCACTGATTCATACAAACTTACTCATAGTTTGTATAACTAGATAGAGGTACACCTGTACCAAAATAATGGCTTCCAGACATGTCTCGCGTCTGTCGAGATTGTTATTGTAATAAAACTTTTCAAGAGTATTTCCATAAATAAACTCTTTGTGACTATGGCAATACTCATCCGTCAGTCTGTCAGTCCACATAGAAACCAAGCCGAGCGAGCGCGAAATATACGTTTGAATATACTAGTTAAAGCCCGCGGTATTAGCGTATTAGTTAGTTCTGGATCAAACTACTTTAGTAAAATTCAGACAAGTATTAAGAAATTTGTTGCTCAACGTATGCGAAACACAATCCAGTTTATACAAAGATACTTATTCATACTAAATTACTTGCTACTTGACTAAATTACTGAAGTGAATGTCCATCACTATGCTAGCTTTCGTCTCGTAAGTCGCTCAGCGAGCTATGGAACGAGCTATGCTCGAAGTTTCTCTGAAGGATAGAATCCGCAACGAGACTATCCGACATAGAACTAAAGTTGTCGATACAGCTCAGAGAATCAGCAAGCTGAAGTGGCAGTGGGCTGGCCATATCTGCCGAAGAACCGATAACCGTTGGGGGAAACGAGTTCTTGAGTGGAGACCGCGACTCGGCAAACGTAGTGTAGGACGCCCTCCGGCCAGGTGGAGTGAAGATCTGCGAAAGGCTGCCGGTAGAAGCTGGATGCGTCGAGCTGAGGACAGGGCGCAATGGTGCGCACTAGGGGAGGCCTATGTCCAGCAGTGGACTACCATAGGCTGATGATGATGATGATGATGATGCTAGCTCTCAACGGTCAAGGAAAGTAGGCATGTAGTATAAGTAGACAAGCATTAGAGGTGCCTATTTGAAAATTCTTAACCACACCGGTTCACAACGAAACACGGAACTAGTGCTGCAAGAAAAAATATAATTCCAAAACAAGCAGTAGGTAAGGTTCTATCAGTCAGTCATTCAGTCATACTAGTTTATATATCTTCACTATATACAAGTCTGTATACGTATGGATCACGACAAATTACGACTTCCACTGTGACAAACAAATAAACAAGCGACAGGCGTGTTCCGTACGACCGAACGCATTGGGCCTGTTTTAGGATTCCGTAGTCAAAAAGTAATAAATGTTATTGTTGATTGATTTTCTCCACAATGAATCAAATTAGCTCACGATAAAGAGGAGTGAAACCCAATTTAAAAAAAAGCAGAGGAGAAAAAAAATGTGAACAAAACCCAATGGTAGGTACACTCGGCAACGAAAGTCGGTTAACATTTGATACAAATATTTCCGGAATCTGCAACACTGTCACCAAAATTTTGACGAATATTTGAAGATTAGTGTTAGTTCTTAATAATTTCCCGGCGTTTTAAAATCAAACTATTAGTTGAATTTCGTTGCTGACTGTACCATGTGTACAAACAAAACCGCAGGCTGCAGTTAGTGGCTGTGGCTAACATCTACCACCGAAGTAAAATAAATTAAAGTAAGGTCGTATTTGTTAGTGGCCAATTCTGGCGACAAAGTTTTTAGGCGGCCGTTATGGATTATTACCGTCTGCCCCCACCAACGGCCCCACGCGGTGGCAGACGGTAACACATTCCTGTCGGCTTAGCGACTGAATAAACAGAACATATACATATATATATTTCTATAGTGAACAGATACTTCGCTGAATATTGTACTGAACCCTTTTATCATGACGGCAACTATCATTTAATTCATATACTAGAAGCATACATATTTGATTTGAACGGTACTTTATGTTTTTTGATAAACAATACTGTTCCGTTTTAATATTTCTGTTATGCAAGTTGTTTGAATAAAACATTGAATATTATTTCACTTTCCAAACAAATATGTATATTATAATAATGCACAGGAAAATAGAAAACATCTATAAAAAGACATCATTCGTCATCTTTCTTTCTTACTGCTTTCCGCGACTTCGTCAGCGTTGAATGCTGTTATCTCGTTTTACCAAACGAAATTTCTTCTCTTAACCTTTCTCTTAGCCCCTCCATAATAATTTTTTTTCAATCTATGCAGTCCTACTGCTAGGCAAAGGTTTCTCCCAATCCCTTCCAACCGTCTCTCTCCTTTGACAGGTTCAACAACCAACCACTATCAAAGGAGTAGAGGTCGTCTCTCGAGCGCTATTTTGGTCGTCCACGACGTTGCTTTTCCTCAGGCTGCCAGGTGGTTAGAATGATTACCTACCTCATGATTACTTGAAAAACATGGTTTCACTCAGGGAATCCTCTAAATGATTTCAGTATCTTTTGAGCGAAACTAAAGATAGTTTACATGCGATGGGTCACACTTGAATCGATGCGTCGTCACTCCGTGTGTCTGCATAATGCATCGGACCCTAAGCACTGGTTAAACTTATCCTCACTATACAACAGTAATTGTGCCTTTTGCGTTGCAACAGAGAATCTCACTACTGCTGTATGAGTTAATGCTTACGGTAAGTTTATATAAGAATGTAATGAGTGAATGAGG
This sequence comes from Epirrhoe tristata, assembly GCA_951394285.1. Lineage (NCBI taxonomy): Eukaryota > Metazoa > Arthropoda > Insecta > Lepidoptera > Geometridae > Epirrhoe > Epirrhoe tristata. Next base: position 10,545,793 of record OX596143.1, on the reverse strand, counting down.
CGAAGATGTGTGTCAAGATTGTAACCAGTTGGAATCAGGTTCCCCGAAAGACGCCACTTGTACATGGTCGACATTCCCAGAGTTCGTACAAAGCGTTTTGAGTCCACTTTTTTCATACGCACTGCCAAATTGTGGAACTCATTGCCGGGTAGGTACTGTATTTCTCGAAAAGTACAATATAGGGGTCTTCAAATCAAGAGTAAATAGGTTCCTTCTAGGAAAGCATGCTCCATCTTAGACCTCACTGCTTAACATCAGGCAGAGGGAGGTCAAATGCTGACCTATTTAATTAAAAAAAAATATTTTGATGGGTGGATGGATGTTTGTCTCTCCCGCACGTCGAAACGTCTGAATAAGGATACAATTTGTTAAGGATGGAAGGTGGGCTCATTAGTCAACTGGCCCCGGAAAAAACTGAAGGTATAAGCCTATATTTTATCCAGAAAAAGTAAAGTATTCTCGAGGGACCACGGATAACACCGCAAGGTTCACTAGTATTGATATAATTTGTGAAATATGATGAATAGTTATGGAGACCCTACAAACATTAATACGTTAAAATATCAGTGTATATTATATTTATTTTATTTTTTTTAGCCTGCATTGTCCCACTGCAGGGCAAAGGCCTCCCTCCCTTCCTTCCAGTTTTTCCTATCCATGGCTGCAGTGGGCCAGTCTGGAAGATGCACATCTAACTCGTCCCGCCATCTCCGTGGTGGTCTGCCGCGTGGACGTCTTGTGTTGGGCACCCATTCAGTTGTGGTCTTTGCCCACAAGTCGTCCGACATGCGACAGTGTATATTGGTAAGATAATAAACTAGTGCTCACGTTCGTCTCTGTTTGCCGCTGAATAATTGAACTATTGCCTCCATCGTAATATATTAGCGCCTGCTGATGCGTAAATACAGTTTGTTTGTCATCAATTAGCTGGTTTTGCTGAGCACTCGGTGGGACATTTTATAAATTATCATGTGTATAACAAGCCGTGCCCTGCGGTTTTACTCGCAATCGTACCCATATGAATATATCAGTATGTAATCGACCTTAGATCCACCGGTCCAAGTAACGTGCCCTTGCATAATGCTGTGTTTGTTTGCGGACAATTGAGACATGACTCATCTTATACTAGAGATGGTACATCATTTTAAAATATATAAAAATACACTATTATTTTAAATTACTACACTATTCTTAAATAGAGACCACGCATAGCGTTTCATACACTTATATTTTGACCAAACAATTTCTTCTTAATAATTTTAAATGAAATATATATGTATTTTTCTTTTCATTTTTTAAATTGCACCCCTATTTCTCTTTGCGAAAATGCAGTAAATTGGTAAAATGCCTTCTAACGCTGTGTGCTAAAGTTTGGATATTTCGATTTAACTACCAAGACTTCAGCCATTGCTACGGGGTTCTTATCGAATCCTAAACCGTATTTGCCCTGGTTCTTCCCGGTCGTGAAAGAACAGAAATAGAATCACCTAATTTTAAATGATCCCTAAACTAAATAAATGCTTTGAACTCAAAAAATAAGTTACAAAATAGTTGAAAGTTGTTTATATGGTGGGTTCCCAACGATTTACACCAAACCGTGTTAACTACTACTAACCAAACACTGTTACTCGAATTAAATGAGTAAGTGTCCCAACTCTACTCCATTTGTAATACTGGGCTTAGAACTCCCTAGAAGCAGTTTCTAGTGAAATATTGTAGGTATCGTGCGTCTTAAGTGCTTAGTACACCCTTTTGTTTCGTCAAACTATGTGTAATATGAATATAGACTGGATAGTGGCGATTTTATTGTTTAGTAATATAATTTAGCTTAAGTTATTGCTTTTTACGTGTTAATATTAATAATTTACTAACTATATAAAACAAATTCAATACAACATACGCGAGCTGTTACCGGTGACTTCGTATGCATAAGATTAGATATATTTATTAGTAGGTATCTTTATTTGGATCATGTATTTTAACTTATGTAATTTATTTTTGTCGAAGTTTTTTTAAAGTAGATAACCAAACCAAGTCGTAGGGAATGTTTGGACGCGAGAGGCACAAGATAGAGGAGACTGGCATAAAAGAAGGGAGGCCTATACCCAGCAGTGGGTGTTACTGAGATGATGATGAAGATAACCAATTGTAAGCCAATGGCAACACCCGTTCAAAAGTTCCCAATACACCCGATTTTACTTGTACAAATACCACCTTAGTCTCCTTTTATTTCCTAACCAAAATTATTTTCTCACCTTTCTAAGTACCCATATTTCGTGCGGCTCTAAAAAGCCGTATATCTTTAAAAGCTCCCACAATTGTACCTACGTGTTCCGTACACAGGTCGACAGTAAATTTTCCGTTTCACAGTCCCCGCTGCGGGACCTTAAAACTGTCTCACACAGATACCTGCCGATACCTTCCGTTTTTACGATGTGAAACTTGCTTTATGTCTTCATCGGTTTATTGCTCGTTACATTAATACCTATACACAGTGTGCCAAGCCTACTAAAGTCAAAGTCAAACTTTTGTTTTTTATTTACATGAACAAAAAAGAAAAGGGCTTTGTTGCTGAGCGACTATACCGCCCAATCAGAAACATCTTAACTGGTTTCACTTTACTTCTTAAAAAGTCAAACTTGGGCTCGAATTTGGTCTGACACCAATGAGTTTTTCATGTCAGTAAAACTGTGAAGAAAAACATTCACGATAATAGTTGATGCGCACCCTGTACAATGAGAGAAGATAGGTGTTTCGAATTAATAAGAATGGGGTAACTAGTAACTACGTGTTATTTTGGAGATATCGTTACTCTTTTATGTCAGCGAGGATATTTCGTGCTTCCCGATACTTGAAACCAGTTATAAACTGCACGTTAATAAAAGTTTGGCACTGACACAGACCGCTTTGTTTTTGGGAACAATGTTATTTCACAGTGTAAGTAAAAGGCGGAAAACAGACACGACGTACGACGAAGACGAAACGTGGACGTGACGCCCCTCTGCTACCTTTTAATCGAAGTGTAAGAAACGTCGTGACGCAAAATAGATAGAAAAGATGGGGCAAATTTGCGACCGTTATCGCTGGTGTCAGTCCTTGCGTCCGGCGTCATTTTCTCGTCTAGTTTTATCAAGGATTCTCCTATGTTGTACTGTCTTTGTAGTACCTAATAATGAGGACTACTGATCCATCGGAATAGCTATTATGCCGGAGGCGATTTAGCTCGTATTTGTTTTGTAAGTCTATTATTATCTATATACAGTATCATTAAAATTCAAAGGTCATTCTAAATTACCCTGGAATGACAACGTAGACACTGGTATTGAAAATTTTTCAATGTACCAGCCCTGACGCTGGTTGCGATCCTTGAACTATTGGGATTATAAGAATTGAGCGTAAGCAAAGTAATGGAAATAAACACAAATAAGCCATTTCTAAATTCAAATAGGGGCAAGGGTGAAAAGGGGTAAGGTTCAAAGTTTGTACAGAAATAACTCGCGCCAAAATAATGTACGAAAATAAGAAACTTACGATGTGTAGTCAAGACAAGCTCATCCCTTTTCATGAAAAAATATATTTACGTGAATGTTTACTCCATATATTACACGATCCTTGGATTTTATAAGAATATTGTAAGTGTTATATGGCGTTCGATTTTATTATGTACTGTATGTACTGACTAGGTGTTGTCATAGGCGGTTTGTTGTTATAATATTTTGAACCAAAAAGAAAAACCCGGCTGAAAAGTCGTGAGGTACGTAGAAATCAAATGGGAGAGGTCATCGATTGATTGACTAATTGACTATCCTAAAAGAAATACATTTCGACTTTCTTTTTTTCCGATGTTTCAGAAAAACCGGATTTTTTTGGTTTTTTGATTATAGAAACTAATTAATGATAAGATTGGAAAAAGACGGTCGTAGTTTCTCAGAGTCTTAACCCTTTTGGGGTGGATCCACACCGGTCAGTGAATTTGATTCGTGCGATAACGCGATGTTTATTCAAATGTTATTGTTTTCGATGTTATTCGGGAGACTTTCCCTTATCACAAGTTTTTTTGTAGAAAAAAAAATTACATTAGGAAGTTTGGTTATTGATTGATTTGCTTGATGTTTTGTGTACATACTGATCAAAAGGGGTGTATATTTTTCCCTCTATGATATGGTGAAAAAAATAAACGGCATGAAAAATACACCAGCTTACTTTGGTGCTAGATGATGCTGTGTAAAATACCTAGAATAAAACAGAACAAAATGTATAATGAAGCTAAAGAAAATGCTGAAAAAAATCTATTATGTAATCGATATATTCACTACGAGTATAAGCTTTTTACTGACAGTAAATATTGAGTTTAGCATATTATTTTCGCACGCAATCAAACGGAATCATTTTGCGGCGCACTTGTAAACATGCCAGGTGGAATAATTAACACGACTGCAAATGTTATCCCGTAATTGGAAGTCTTTACAAATGAAATACAATAATTCTAGGTAGGTACTAGCACAGTACTAATTATTATTATCCAGTAGTGTTACATCTAGTGATCATGAAGCAGATTAGTCTTTTAAATTGGATACGTTTTCGACTGCCGGTTACCTAGAGTTTATTACCTATTTATTGTTTTCACTTACCTATGTTTTTATTATTTATATATGCTTATTAAATGTATTTCCTGTTCACAATGTTGGTGTTACTAATAAATGAAGAAGTTGTAAGAAAGTAGTATAATGTGGTTCATACAGAGAAATTATAAACTATGTAGAATTCTGTGGGTTCATATCACCAGCTCTGCATATGGGGCCAGGTGTCAAAGTCAGTCAAAAGTAAAAAAGCATTGATTCAGTAGGACCGCTAATGACCGCGGTGATGTGTGATATAGTTTTTTAGAAGTTTGAAAAATGCATTCCGTACGTACCGGAAAAATATTGCAAAAATATGATGAAGAATAAAAAGTGATACAAAAATAAGACATTTTTCAGATAAGTTTGAGTTACCTCTCAAAAATACACAAGCATCTAACTTTCTCTTAAATATTTTCGCCACGTCGTGAATGTCCAACTTTAAAAGTAACTTAAAAGAATTTTGGGGAGCATTAAGTTGAGTAACACCTGATAGAAAACCGTAAAGATACCCCTAATTACTGGCCAGGTTATTAAAGTTTACTACACTAGGCCCTCAAACTTAATGATCTTGCCCAAGAAGAATGGAGCGTGGAATAAGACTTTACTGCTGGAAGAGAATTCTATGCTCCGAAGCTACCGAAATCTACGATTTAAGGATAACACTTTAAGATCTTCATGTTTTAGTCATGCATTTCGAAAACAAGACAATAAGATTTGGGGCAAAGCTTTTGTGATTCATCTTCTTAAATGTTTGATTGGAAATTGGAAATGAACATTTTCTTTTCGCCTCTGCATTTCAAGCTGATTGACAGATCCGTGCAATACGATTGTGGACTAGTGTGTGAATAGGGTGGACTAGTCTAGCTTCTTAAATACATATTTCCGATTCCTGTCTGATCCAGCACCTCAAAATCTTTGTAACATAACCTTAACCCAAAAGATACGATAACGGTCCACCGCCGGCCATTGACTCTGCCGATTACCTGATATACTACCGAATGGCACACCCTGGACACTGCAGTATTTCATACAAAATCGCGGTATAATCATCTACAAGCAAAAACACACACACACACGCGCATACATACAGGGACTTCCCAAAAAGTTTTGTATGTGTGTACACTGTCTTCGTCAATTGTGGATAGTTTTTTTTGATAATTTACTATCTTTTATTCCTGAAAGATTCATACTTCAAGACGCCATCTTCGCTTATAATGTTACCAACATCGCAATCGGTTTTCATTTTAGTTTTTAAAACGTAATTATTGTACTCACACTAATGTTTGTGTATGTGCTCCTTGTTCTTAAGAACGCAATTGAGAACGCGAGGGGAAGGGAGGGGTTGGTGCGGGGCGGAGAGTGTCCATTCTATACGTAGTATTATTACCTATTCTCTGTCAATGGTTTACATAAATAAAACTCATTCACTCAAACGGCACTTGCACCCTTATAAAGAAACGGCGAATTTAACTTTATGACCGAATCATTTGAATTGAACCGAGTTCTACCACCCTATTCCACTCTGATCCACTAATCACACTTTTTCCTCCACTTCTAATCCATCAATGGTTTTGTTTCCACTTTGAGTTCCACTCTGATCAATGGTTTTATTTTATTAGAAAATTACCTGAGTAAAAAAATGTTGCTCGTTCTACAAATCCATTTTATTCAAAAACGTTAAAACCAGTACGAGTTGGATAAATCAACTTAATCCACACTTAGCTCTGTTCTCAAAAATGGAAATTAATGTAAAGAGAAAACTTTGATTAAGTCGAGCAACGCCTAAAACGCCTCAGGTTGAATCAAAGAGATGGGAAAATTAATCATTTACACACGTAGACATGCCACAAGCTCGTTCTTATTTTTGAGATGTCACCCTTTTTCTCATGAATTTGACTAGTTGTTTGTGTGTATTTTACAATGATGGGGCTTATTATGAACAATTATTTACAAGCTTGTATTATTACATAGCTAAGGACAGAACAATGTGGAAATCTTTAGAGGAGGCCTTTGTCGAAAGACAAGCTGTTGCAGAAGATCCAATTATCTGATAGAAATATTTAGTCATAGAAGAACCGTAGTTGTAATAGCAATAAAGGCTTATTTTATTTTGTTTTATTTATATACGAAGACATCATCAAAGTCTGATATATTATCGTTTATATCCATGAGGATGATGACTGATTTGTTTACTGATTAATTTTGACAGAACATAGGTATTTTCTCATTCCAATTCAAAATTCACCTCCATGAATGCGTAGTCGTTACTCGATGCTTTATCTGCTTACACTCTGTTGTTTTGTAATGAAGCAAGCTGGCTTGTGGTTCAAAAGTTTATAAAACAAAAACATACTAAGTAGGTTTTACTTTACTTAAATAAAGTAGACAAGTCAGTGGAGTATGTGGTTACTTAGCTTTATTATTTTAAACATTTATTTATGAGCAATAACATTTTAGATCAACGACTTTCAATCCAAGCGAAGGTTGCGAGTTCAAAGTTTGAAAAATTAAGTATTAGAGCGGAAGGAAATTGTTATGAGGAAACCAGCAACTATAATATTCTAATAATAGTGGACCCGGGCGCGACGTCGTCTGCGCATTGTTTTGTCATACAAACTTTAGAGATAGAAATACCTTGTTCCAATCCAACCCATGAAAACACTGAATTCATTTTTGGATTTGCTGTCTTTGATAATTATAAATAAGTACCCATCTAAGGGGTTGGGTAGTATGGAAAAATAATAAATACGTGTTTCACTATTTAAAAAAACTAGGCATCACAACCCCACAAATAGTCTTTAAAATTTGTTCAAAGCTTAGTAGAACAAAATGACATCGCCATTTTGAAAAATCTAAAGTTATTAGTTGTCATGGCAACCTTAGAGCAGTGCCAAAGAGAATAATAATATATAGCAGTGCTCTTTGTGTCAAACAGAGTACTGCTAAAGTTTTTATGTTCCGTTGTACTTTTACATATTTTTTGATTTTCTGGAACGTTTTTCGGTATAAAAAGTAGCCTATATGCTATTCTGGAGTTATACCTTTGACCTTACCAAATTTCATTGTAAACTGTTTCGTCGCCTACATATACATTACTTTACACAAACATCCAAACATCCATATATCCAAACATCTAAACAAACTCACAAACTTTCAGCTTTATATGAGTGGGAAGCAGCGATATACTTATAACCTGCCACAGTATATAGGTATACTCGTAGTATGGAATGATAACTTGTGTAAAATATAAGCATTATGTCAAACACAGACGACATACAGTCACAACACAAACACAACATTTTACTATGGAACTGAATACGTTGATTATTGTCTTCCTAATCCAGTTCATCCTAAGGGTTGCGGGTTCGATCCCCGCGGCGGGACCAATGTTTGTATGATCTACAAATATTTGTCTCGGGTCTGGGTGTTTCTATCTATAATATGTATGTATTTACAAACAAAAAGTATATTAGTAGTATATCAGTCATCTAAGTACCCATAACACAAGCTCTGCTTACTTTGGGGCTAGATATGCTGTGTGGAAAGTCCAGCATTATTCATTTATATATGTTTTCATCGTAGTTTTAATAGTTTCTATAGAACAGCATAGTTATAAAACTTTTAAACCATAAACATTGACAACTATTCTAGGCTGTTACTAGAGTACTTAACACGTTTTATTATCAACTTGAAAATACTTTACTAGTTTTATCGTAATAACAAACCATTAATGATTTACCGATTCAAGTTGCTTTTTATTTGGACTGGCCTTACAAGTATGTTAGTATCTTTGCCTTTCACGCAATAATAAAATAAAAAACTACTGACGCTGCATTACTTCAGATCAAAATATTTTGTCTGTCGAAAATCGAGAACATATTTAAAAAAAATCTTTATTTATATAAATGTTTTTTTTTTATTCAACCTATACTGTCCCACTGCTGGGCAAAGGTCTCCCCCAATTCCTTCCAACCATCTCTCTCCTTTGATAGGTTCCACCACCCAAATGAATTTATAAATAAAAAATGCTAGACTTTTCACACAGCATCATCTAGCTCAAAAGTAAGCAGAGCTTGAAGTAAAAAGAAGTAATGAGATCCTAAGGCGCGGGACAAATACAAGAGGCATGGCGCGGGCGTGGCGCCAGATTTGTATAGAAATGGCGCCGCGCCTGCGCCACGAAATTTGGAAATAAGATAAATAAATACCTATATGAGTATTTAGTTTCTATGAATTAATTTTCTCACGTAGTAGAAAATATCCTTTGCACGACTATTGTCCAAAATCAAAAATCATCATCATCACTATCATCATCAGCCTATATCAGTCCACTGCTGGACATAGGCCTCCCCTAGTGCGCGCCATTGCGCCCTGTCCTCAGCTCGACGCATCCAGCTTCTGCCGGCAGCCTTTCGCAGATCGTCACTCCACCTGGCCGGAGGGCGTCCTATACTACGTTTGCCGAGTCGCGGTCTCCACTCAAGAACTCGTTTACCCCAACGGTTATCGGTTCTTCGGCAGATATGGCCAGCCCACTGCCACTTCAGTTTGCTGATTCTCTGAGCGATGTCGACAACTTTGGTTCTATGTCGGATAGTCTCATTGCGGATTCTATCCTTCAGAGAAACTCCGAGCATAGCTCGTTCCATAGCTCGCTTTAAACTGGTGGACTAGCCGTACTGTGAGTGTCCACGTTTCGGCTTCGTATGTCATGACAGGAAGGACAAAAATCAAAAATGTCTAGCTAGAACTAATGTCTAACACGAATTTTGTCCATAATAAGTTTATTTTAGTAAATAAGGATTTTATTACTATCTTTAAGTGCACAATTCCAGAAAACCTAGGCTCAAGTTTACGTCGAGGTTGTAAACTAACGTAGAGCTTACAGGGAAGGTGCTATAACTCATTTCGTAATGGCAAAACCCACTACAGCCTAAGTACGTCTCGTAGACCTGTGCAAGCCCGACCCACATAAATACAAAACCTCTAGAGATAACGAAGATCAGACTTAAGACTCAGGTCTAAAAGATTCAGTTTAATCAGCCCTTAGTAAGTTCTTCTAAGTCCTGTCATTTGTTTAAGCCAGTGTGGTGAAATGATTTTAAGTGCCACTTAAATGCGTATCAAAAATTTCGGCACATGACATTTGTGTTTTCGAATAGGTTCAACATGCTCATATCCTCACGATCTTTTACTTTACCGTTTGAGAATACTTCCAATACATTTTAAGACGGAAAACTCATTGGTACATGGCTGAAATATTAACCTACGAGCTTTGTATTGTAGACTTTTGATTAAGATCTCTGTGGCGCAGGGGGCGAAGGTCCTGCGACGTAGAAGGTTGCGGGTTCGATCCCCGCCGCGGGACAAATGTTTGTATTACCTACAGTTATTTGTCTCGGGTCTGGGTGTTTCTATCTATAATATGTATGTATTTACAAACAAAAAGTATAAATGTAGTTTATCAGTCATCTAGTACCCATTACACAAGCTCTGCTTACTTTGAGGCTAAATGATGCTGTGTGAAAAAGTCCAGCATTATTTATTTATTTTATTTTAAGAACGAGGACTCCATTAGGATTGGAAGTGCACCTTCACATGACCAACATGACTCTGAGTATACAAATTGTAATGAGTAGCCAACAGCCTAAGGGAGTGCTTTGTAAACAGCAAAGCAGACCGGCAAATTTTCCGTCTATAAAATTAGCCGCGGTTATAGCGGAACGTATGTACACAAGGTGAATTATCTGAACAAACTTCCTGGAAACTCCTGGTTCTGATATTAGTTAGTGTGTACTAATTCAATACTGTGATAGAGCTCACTGTTCTTGATTGTCAAATATTGACGTTCTGTGTGGTCATTGAATACCTAGAGCACTAGTGGTCTAGTGGTAGTGGCTCCGCCTTCCGATCGTAAGGTCGTGGGTTCAATCCCAGTCGTGCACCAGAGTTTTTCTGCCGAAAAACTTATGTGCACTATGCCAGTACTCTCAAACTGTGAAGGAAAACATCGTGAGGAAACCGGCATGTCGTAGAACCTTTAGAGTTCGAAAACATGTGTCAAGTGCACGAAAGGAGCCTCTTTGAGGCGTACTTAAAATTCTTTCACGACACTGGTTCCAAAGAACTGGTGACACGATAAGAAGAAGAAGATTGAATACCTAGTTTATTCTCTAAAAATAAACATGAATCTACTTAATTACATTAAACTTTATTGAATAAGTTTCTCACTAAGTTTATTGCAAAGAGAACTAAAGATTTATCATTAAACTTCATTTTGTAGTTTTATTTACGTAAAGATTTCTAAAAGATCCGACGATTTCTGACAATCATGGTAAAGATGATGAATATATGAGTGAGATATATTTCTGCCCGTTCAAACATAATTTATAATGACTGCGAAGAACAACGCTAGAATACATTAAAATTTCCATAAGCTGTTCGACGCCAGCAATAAATGCCAAAACTTACGGCAAGAGACTAAACTGATCAACAAGAACACGAAACAAGCCCGCGGTTGGAGATTACCTAAATGATTAGCAAGTTGCCTCGTGAAGAACACAGCCGCATTGCATTTTACATTTTATCATAATGAATACAATGTCTTCGCCTCTCGGGACAACTCTGTTGCGGTCCGGAGACTTGGAGGCTTGGGGAATGGACGCGAATAATGTCCGACTAGTCAAAAGGATTGGTAAAAGTGTAAGGTATGACTTATCATACCTTGCACTCACCAATCTTTTTGACTCCTCCTCCTTTTGAAACCTCTTAAGGTTTGATTGAGTATTAAAACTGCACATTATATTCTTCCATAGATCCCCGTGAATGACTACCCGCCTCTCGAACATCTACTAGTGAAATTAGTTATGCTTTACCTACTATTTAATCTAACTACTTACCTAAAAACAAATTTTACTTAGCTAATAGTCGATGTATTATGAAAACCAGAACAAGGCACTCGCTTGCAACGCGCTACTACTACTCCTGCAGACATTTTCATAAGTACCTGCTTTATTAAACTTCAAAGATTTTAGAAAAGTGTCGCTATTTTCTAAATATAATAAAACTATTACAGCTGATGTTTCTCAAAATATTCCGATAGTCTGATGGGCTCCGTCACTAATGCTTTCGAAGAATGCTGATGCCATTCATCTACTGGACAAGCATGTCCAGTAGATGAAGCATCCCACAAACAACTCTTTACTTATTTAATTCTTTTGTACTTAAGAAAATCAGTTTAGCAAACTCCCGAGGAAATGTTTACCATGCCGCGCGGAAGTAACTATTGTGGTCGCCTTTTGTGTTTTGAACTTGACTTTTAACAACGCGGTGGCTTTTCAAAGGCTTTGATGTTTGTTTTTCTGATAAAATGTTTTGTGCGGGAAATTGAATGTTGCGATAAACGGTTCAATATTCATGATAGAAGAGAGCTGAACAGAAAATATACCCAGTGATTTGGCGTCCTGACATTGTACCACCTAATTGGAAGGTGAGATAAAAATATGCAATACAACACTAGTGTCCTACTACTTATAGGATAGCGGTCTGGGAGACCGCTTTATTTTTTCAAATGGATATTTCTCGGCTAACTTTATAACTATGCTTGTGTGCGTCCATGTACCTGTTTTGTTCTATAAAGTGTTGCGTCTGCGATCAACTACTCGTAAGTGAAACAAAAAAAAAATGTATCGTCAAAAATGTAGATGTCCGTAGTTGAGTAGTCGAGGTGTGAAAGCGGAACAAACACAAAGAAACTATCTTATATTCGCATGTAAAATACGATAGGTTCAAGTTATTTCATAATCATGTTGTGGAGCTTGATGACGTCTACAAAAACATCGTCCGAACAAAAGAAATAAAACTAAGTTTTATTCAGAGCACGTGCTAGCTCTCAGTACACCCCTTATTTCTGTAACATGCTGACCGCTTATGACGTCACAGGATACCGTTTTGTAGATCACACGATATATCTGTTTGAACATGAACATTGAGCCAGCTTAGATACTAAGAAAAGCACGTCTTAATCCAGGATTAGTTTCTATTCAAGATTAGATAATGAAAGCAAGAATAGAATAGAGAAATAGTGAAGGAGCCTGTCTATAGAATTTTTAAATAAGTACTTGTAACAGTTGTACCCTTTTGAATATATTTTTCTTTTATGAACAAGTTTATTTACAAAATGAGGCATTCATTTGCAATGCGCTTACGATCAATTCTAAACTCCTTTGCAATCCCAACAAACTTGTGTAATAGCGTATGAATTGAACCTCAGGCAGCCAAAACGTGAACACAATAATGAGAGTGGCAAAAGAGGAAAGTTCTGGGCTCAAAAGTGTTCCGTGTTATTTTCCGTGCTTGATTTAAAACGATTGTGACCGAGTTTGCTGAGTGCTTTCAGATTCATGAAAGTTTCGGTGGTCATGTTCAAAGGGCTACGTACCTAGTATCTAGTAATACTCATATTCAGCCTAAAAACTCCGTCACCAGAGTTAGCCACTGCCTCATACGAACTTATATACTTTTTAGTAATAATGATATGATTTTCATACCTACGATTTTTAGAAAGTGGCCGCTAGCTCAATCTCTATGGACCTTTCCCTTTGAGATTGAGCTAGCGCATGGGTTTGCAACCTGTGATGTATCAAAGTCAAAGTCAAAAAGCATTTATTCAGTAGGACCGCTGGGATCACTTTGAAACGTCTTAAAACTAGGTGATTCTACTCCTGTTCCTTCGCGACCAATACAGTGAAGAACCAGGGCAACAAACACGGAGCGGTAACTTTTTAAGGGATACTGATTACTTCCTTAGACATCTTTAAAAGATTTTGAGTAGACAATTGTTCTGAGATAATGTCTACCGCACCTTGGAGATAAAGTCGCTATGTTGTTTCTTTGTTCTACAAAATTTCTCAAACTTTACCAAATAGCAACAACCTCTTGACACAACAATATTTTCTTTAAGGTGCTTTCTGGTAAGATCGGACTATTTTTGAGAAAACCTAAAGAGTCTTAGAAAATATTTGATTGTATCGCCTCTAGTGACTCTTTTACAACGCCATAGCAACCAAACTGTTGCAAAAATACAGAGGTTTCATTTCTTATTTGTAATGTTTAGATAAACACAACGGTTGATGTTTTATGAATGATCAAACAGAGCAAAATTTTTCAGAATGGCAAGTAAAAGATCGGACCGTGTTAAGGTAAGACCGGACTACCTTATAAAATCACCTCTGTAACAGCTAGAATAAGCTCTGTCACAGAAAAATATTCGGACTCACCTACTAAAAAACATAGTACAAATTGTTATTGAATTGGTTTTCAAATTTAAGTTTTAGCGAAGATTTAATACATTTTTTTACTCCAAATGTCCGATCTTACCCCGCATGCTTCAAACATAGATTTTTGTGTATCTCAAACTTTTACATCTAAAGGCTCATTAGACTCATAATTACAGCAGGCAGACAATTAACAAAATAGAAGTCAGTTTTCTGAGTTGAAACTTGCATTTTCAAGCTCTAATAATAACAAAAAAATTATTATCAATCAACTTTATTCATTATAAGCTTAAATATTAATCTACAAACAAATAAGCAAAAAATCAAAAAACTTTATGTAAAGTTGAACATAACTAAATACCTACTGTTTAATAGGATGAACATTTCAGTCTGTAGGTGGGCACTTTACTCTTAAATGATTTTTTTTTATTTAACCTATACTGTCCCACTGCTGGGCAAAGGTCTCCCCCAATTATTTCCAACCATCTCTCTCCTTTGATAGGTTCCACCACCCACTATCGAAGGAGTCGAGGTCGTCTCTCCAGCGTTTCCTTGGCCGTTCGCGGCGTTGTCTCCAGGGTGTTAAGATGTTTGCCCATTTTTCGCTGTGCATCTGGCTCACGTGCCCTGCCCAGTACCACTTCAACTTGACTGTTTTGCGCACTACGTCGACAATACCAGTCGTTGAACGCAGCGTGGTATTCCAAACTCGGTCAATCCACTTAAATTATTATTAAGTAATATAAATATGCAGTATTATAGCACGTTCTGTCAACAAATCTTAATACTTACGTATTTTATACAATCCAGAACAAACAAGAAATCAATAACAATCAACAACTAAACATAAGTAACAAATACTTCTTTAAGTAAAAACAAAAAAGTAAGTACTTTTACAACATTATTAGTAAAACAAGTTACATTTTAAACATCATAAACTTACTTGTAGGCGAAAACAGCCAAGACATCCGTACAAAAGCTTGCGAAAGTGAGACGTTTGATAAAGACAAATCGAATATTGAAAGTAAAATAAAAAGCATGTAAAGTAAAAATTTTGAGAAACACTTTAAAGTGAAAGACCGGCGGATTATGTCCGATCTTAACCTACGAGGTTAAAGATCGGATCTTTGTCTACAAACGTCGTAGACATGATTGTATAGTACTAATCAATTAGTCTTACATCGCAAATGGTAATAAAACAGCAAAACTTCAAAAATAAACAAAAATTACCTACCAAATTGCTCACAGAACGTTTCAGGTGGAAGATCGGATCATGTCTTTTTCCACTTTTGGTACATCCTTTTTTTGAACGACAATAGCACACGTTCTGCTGGGCATAGCGTAAAAAGCAGACTGTAGGGAGGGGCACAATAAAATGGCGCGTACGGTGATGTTGCCATCATTTAAAAATATTGCTGAATTTAGTAGTTACATGACTTATCCGGACTTACTACTTGTCCGGTCTTACCAGAAAGCACCTTATAGAGTTTTGTTAAAGAATCCTATAAGACCCAATTTAGCTCGAGGCGCGGCCTCAAAAATGCATGAGATGAAAGATGCATGAAAGGCATTAGCACAAAGGAATATCGTCTTAATGGGCAAAGCAGAGCGACCCACTTTTAGACGCTGTGTTATGGCGATAGTGGAACTATATCATGTGGAAAATTGGAACGAAACTGGGATGTTTCGCGTGGTTTTAAGAAAACTTTTAATTTGGGTTTTTCCTAATTTACGTGTTGTTTGGGGTTGTTTTTGAAAAGGTAAATGAAAAGTTTATTTATGTGCGCTTACCAATAATACCTGTGTGTCTTTTATAAGTGTATTTATTTTATTAAGCTTAGTTATAATCAGAACTATGTTAGTGTTAACGAGGTGAACGTTGGAACTGCTAAACACTAACCTAACTTCTGCAGTTTAATCGTACTTTTGTAACCTTAGTTCCTCTGATTGTTCTGAATAAACTATTTGTATTTGTGTAGTAAATTCAGAAATACAAAGATTTCAGCGCATTATTTACCTCTTATTATTTTCCGATGTTTTACTTCTGACAGTCAGATCTTATCCACATTTTTCAACAAGGAAAAAATACAAATATTTTCCTACCAATAACATTTTTCCTCCTACAATAGCATTGTTATAGCTCTAAATCCCAGCTCCCAAGTAAAAAGATTAAAATCCGGTCTGTCACGTACGCCCCTCATAAACAACCAAATTGAATTTCACACTTTAAAGCTCCCAAGTGATTTTATGCTAGCATAATTCAGAATAATATGGAATGCATAAAGTTTGAACAATGCGATAGTGTTGTCCTTCAGCTGGGAGTAAATAGATCGTGGCATTTTGAACAGTAAAACTACAAAGTGTAACTTTAGTTTCGTGTGAAGACTTGTGGTCCGGGGAACACTAAAGTGTTATTACGGTAGGCGATCCATGTTTGTAAACTGAGACTTTCAGATTCTATTATTTTCAATAGCCTGGTCAACATTCCTAGTTTAGGTCTTTTTTACCTTTTTTACCATGTACCCAGACAGTATAAACTTAGAGTAGCTGCATCATAAGTTCCTTGCAGTTACAATGACGGCATGGTGCTGTACAGAACTAGAATGTGATTTTCCCACGGGTTATAAGTACTGAAATTTATGATAGCGTACACATCAAGAAACAAATATTTCTAGTTCGTATCATTAAAGGCACAGTGTAGCAGGTGCGGATCCTGCTTTCAAAAAGCTTGTGGGCACAGCCACCCAAAAAATGGCTAAGGATGCGAGTCGGAGGATGAACTCGCTCATAATCAATATAGTGCATGTATAGTGTATAGGTACTACTAGCTGCGCTCCCGCGGTGTTACCCGCGGTCCCTCAGGATTTTTTCAATTTTTTCGGGATAAAAAGTAGCCTATGTCCTACCCTGGGATACAACCTTTAACTATGCCAAATTTCAGCTTAATCTGTTCAGTGGTTTGGGCGTGAAAGCGAAACAAACAGACAGACAGACAGAGTTACTTTCACATTTATAATATTAGTATGGATAGTCTCGGACCGGTTCTGAGTTTCAGTCGAATGGCCGCCGAAACAAAAAAAAAACTAAATTTTGGTCGGATACTATCATATCGGCTAAGAAATCAAAGAACTTTATGTGCCCATTATCGCAAAAATCGGTAAAAAAATGCGACCTGTGTGCGAGAACATTGAGACTGACCGACAGACAAAGTACAAACACATTTTTTGTCCAATCTCGAAAATTCAGTCAAAAGAATGTGGGCATGCCCACCTTGCCCATAACGGTGGATCCGCGCCTGCAGCGTAATGTCTCGGATAAGATGTAACACATATAGTTGTCAGTATCATCACCATTCCTAGTTCAATTGAACCAACTCATTTCAAGTTCTGACAAACGTGGACACACCCTTCGTTCACTGGACATAAACCCTGGTTGTCGACAGCATCGTAAAGTCCAGACAAGGAATTAAGAGTGTCCGATACATGTATTGTTTACCTCGTTTAATTTCGTCATTGAACGACAATGTTGTAAAATTTTGCTTGTTGTAAAAATTTAATGTTGTAAAAGCACAACAATATCTTCAAAGCAAATGTGGCCGTTTTATGATGGATTTTTCGTGTAACTGTTGTTCCTTGTCTAACATTTTCAATGGTTATCTTGGAACAGCCTTTACCTAGTTTGCTTGCTCTACATTAGCGGCTTTGACACGCACAATCTTTCGCGAGTGATTGTACGTACAGGATTGCGCGCGGGAAAGCCTATACACGCAATCGCGAGTGATTACTCGTTAGTTCTTGTGAATATTCGTGCAATCTCGAGTGATAACTTTTTGAAGCTTGAATCTACGCGTTCTTTCACGCGTGATTGGCTGTATCACTCGTGATAGATTGTGGGTATAAAGGCTGCTATAAGCATGATTACGTTTGTATTTTAACGGTCCCGGTTTCTATGTATCAGTTTCTTACTGGTGTGTGATGTGCTTGGGTATAGGTTATTTGGATCAATTTTACGATCGAGTTGAGTAAAACTTTATACTACCGGGTAACATTCAATACACTTCATAAAATTTTCTGATAATCTCTGTTTATATTCAAAATTTAATTTTGTTTGAAGCCAACAGAATTTAATCGAATCATAATTATGTTGGCATTGGCGTTTGATTTTCATTAGCCAGTAGTGGCCAGTTAGTAAGTATATTCTCCTTTATTAAGCAATATCTCGTTATGAGTTTGTATGAACTGCCTGCACTGAATGCACAAACTTACCAACATAACATAATTTACCAAAACTCACTACACAAGCCACAACATTTTCTATTACCGAACTGCACTCTAGATTAAAAGCGAGTTGCGAAATTGAAGGCATCGTGGAGGTAATTGCCACTGAAGGAGTTTAATCACAAAGTTGCGAGTATCAACATGCCGTACGCTTTGTGAGGCGCCGATACCATAGCTAGTGTGGGGCTAAGCGACAATGAAGGAGTTTTATTAGTATTGGGTATTAGGTAAAAATAGGTATGTGTAAAAGTAGGCCAATTCTAGTGATGGCTGTAGGCTGCCTAAGGCTTCCGCTAGCCAGAACCGATAATTCAAAGTGCCTACTGAAGCTTCATCCATTAATTGTCACCTACTCGGTCACCCATCCATGTTTTGCGCAGTAAGTTCAATCTCTCAGAGTCAGACGGCCTCTTTAGTGCAGTGGCCGAAGGTCCGCTTGCGACGCAGAAGGTTGCGGGTTCGATCCCCGCCGCGGGACAAATGTTCGAATGATCCACAGATATTTGTCTCGGGTCTGGGTGTTTCTATGTATAATATGTATGTATTTATAAACAAAACGTAGATAAGTAGTATATAAGTCATCTAGTACCCATAACACAAGCTTTGCTTACTTTGGGGCTAGACGATGCTGTTTGAAAAAGTTCAGCATTAGTTATTATTTTATTTATTTATTTCTAATCTAAGTATCAAGAATCAACAGACGAGCGCTTTGGCTCATGGGCCACAGTAAGATGAACCCTGAGGTTGTAGTCTGAAGGATAAAAATATCAAAGATGAATGAATACAATATTGGTTTGTTTATTTCTCCCAAAACATTGAACACCACTCATATATTCATATTCTGTCTGATCTTGCGGAATCCCATCTAAAGTTCTCCTCCAACTTCATAAATAAGGCAAACTCATTCCTAGATAGCGTCATATCTTCCCCGGATTTTCTCGTAAACCACCTCAGGTGAGAAATAAACCAATGATGGGTATTAGCATAACTTACGAACCATCGAGCTTCCCTACAAATCATGCCACGGCGGAATTTAGTGCCGATATTCTCTTAATAGAAACTGTGAAATAATGCTACCGCTTTCGCTATATCTGTTGTCGCAGACTCTTTAACCTTTGGACTGCAACCTAGAGTTTTTTTTTACATACAAAACTTTGATACAGGATCATGAGTGTATTCCCAAGGCATGCTGGACATTCTTTAAGGCAACTACGTAGTTAAAGATCATTTTAAACGGTGATTAAGCTGAGAGGATGGTTTCGGTGCTGGGCCAGCCTATTACATCTCAAACAATATCCCAGGCACTACAGCGTCCCGTTAAGTGTAGGCATGGATTGCCTCCTGACGTTGTATAAATGATCTAATATACTCGTAGATGTAAAAGCCTAAGTTTAGAAGAGATCATTTTAAAAATGTTTAAAGGTTGGGTGGCGATGGGATCGCGACCTATCTCATAATGGATCTTTTGCAAAATGTGCATTGTCATTTCGATGTTTTCAGAGGATTTTGAAGACATGATTAGGTCGGAGGTTAGCGATATCACAAACCTGGGTCTCTACTCTAAAAAACATCTGAATGTTTGGGCCTGATAAAAACACGACCGAAGTTGCGATTATCGCAAGGACCAATTTTTCAGTTCGGAGTACTTGGTCCTAGGTTGGAACCTATTTCATGGGCTGATCTTATCGACCGAATGGGTACATTGTAGCGCGCAGTTGGAAACGCCAGACGCTGTTTCGTTTTGAAGAAGTTGTTGAACATGACGTAATTATTTCCTTTTGTGCCATTCCAGCTAACAGACGTCCCAAGTTGTATGTGTTCTTCTACAGAAATTATCACTTCCATTCATTGGCTCTTGGCTAAGTTGGAAGAGCGACACCACGGGTGAAGGTCGTGTGTTCGAATTGTTTGGGTGTAACTTTTGGGATGCATTTTAAATCGTTATTCCGAACCAATCAAACAGGAGTATCCCGTATACACTTGGACGCAAATCCAGCGCACGGTCACAATTCAATCGGCTGACTTGGACCCGCGGTCGCTCACTAATGACTCGGCCAGAGGGCCAATCGTGATTTATTCTCTAACAGCTACGGATTCAAATGTTACGCGAGTTGGGAGATGACGCGAATAAAATTATATTTTTAGCTGCAGCTCCTCCACCTGCACTCGAGAGGACTTAAACAAGGCCACGGATAGCGGCGTAAGAGTCGCCGAATATTGGGCTAAAAAAATTAAGGTCAAGCCATTGACACGATAGAAGAAGAAGCTTTTGTAGCTGCACAAAATAAATACAAATCTAAATTAATTTGTTTTACAAGCTGAGAACCATAATTTGAAAAAGAAAAATGCTGAAATAAGCAATGGTTACGGTACAAGTAAATTTCAACAGTTTTATGAAGAAGAAAACGGTACCAGTATTAACTACCGATCCAAAGGTGGGTCATGGGTTCGAATCCTGTCATGCAGTAATGAGTTTTTCTGTTCAAAAATGTATGCACACTGGTTTGAAAGAACTAGTGACGTGACACGATTCACTTTTATAGTAATGGCTTGAATTTTGCTTCCAGTTACTCATTTGAAAATTATTTGAAATGAGTAACTGGAAGTAATTAAGTTTCAATAATTATGTTCTAAGGCTACGATTGTCACCCAATGGGTACCTGCAGATGGCCGAAGAGGTCGGGGCAGGCCACGCAAGCGTCCCCCCCCCGATGGATTCCAATCTCCCCCCCGATGGATTCCAATCTTGACGCGATGGGGGGGCTTAGTAACCGTGGTTTGGTTGGCCCACGGTGAAGCCAAAAGGAATCCCAGGGGATGCCCTGGTGGCGTCTGGCGGGTAGGGTCGCGGGTGAAGAGGCGTGTCGGTGTTTCGTTGCGGCTCGCCCTATCTCCCGCGACCCAACGGTGGCGCACCGTAAGATGCGTCGGCGGCGGGGCCGCAGTGGAAGAGGAGTGTCGGTGTTACGTTGCCGCTCTCCCTGTCCTCTGCGGCCGTTTTTGGAGGCTTCTCCACGCGCACCTCTTTAATTAGAGTGCGCGGTGGACGAAGGGAGCGGAGAGCTCTGGTGGTGAGTAGCGGACGCAAGGTGTGGGGGCACCTTCGTCCGCCTTGCACTACTCACCACTATGCGGGGCCGCCTTAAGGGCGGGGATCGCCAGAGGGGGACTGGACGTAAAGGCTGTGCCGGTTTCCCAGACCCCCCCCATTCCAGGCGACGCCGGAATGACGCTGGGTCGTTTAGTGGGTATACCGGGAGTCCCCGGGGAGTCCCACATACCCCTCTCGCCCCCCCGGCGGAGGGGATGCGTAATGCATTTTTCCCAGCGAGAAAAAAAAAAAAAAAAAGGCCACGCAAGCGTTGGCGTGACGACATAGAAGCCTTCAATACGGACTGGTGGAGGCCGCAAGTGAGCGATAGTCGTGGCAAAATATGGGGGAGACATTTGCCCAGCAGTGGGACAGTGTAGGTTAAATAAAAAAAAATAATTAACTTACAATAATTATGTTTCTACTCCAGGATTCAAAAAAATGTTGGCGTTTAGTTCCTTGAGTATTTTGAATACATGCAATTTCGCAATTTTACATTAATCGCTTGCGCTCATAATTTGCGCCAACAACGTTATTTGCACCTGCTACAAACTTTCGATATCCAAACGCGAAAACGATAATTGGTTTCAATTCGACCGCTTGTTTGCGCGAAATGGTTCGCCAATTAAATTTTGTGCGCTTGTCTTTGCGTGACTTTCAACGATTTAGAACACATCCGTCAGATTCCACTTTCGTCAGAAGTAGTTTTTTGTATAATTTCAGTTCAGTTTCGTCATGAATGACGGATGTGGATAACTTCTAATGACCCTTTCGTCAGATTTATTTATTTCTGGCGCTTCGGCGGCCGCTGCCGCGGCACACTCGCTTCGCTCGCTCGCCTTGCACATGGTTTTTTCACTATCCTAACATAACCTAACCAACGACCCATTTGGTTAGGTTAGCCAAAAATGTAGAATAAGGTTACCTGGAAGAGATCGCTTTTAGCGATAAGGTCGCCCATTGTACTATATTTTTGCATGTTTGTTTTTTTTATTTGTGTTATTTTTATGGTGTACAATAAAGTTGTATTCTATTCTATTCTATTCTATTCTATTCTAATAATGGAATCTGACGAACGAGGAATCATCGTTTCGTCAGAGGTAAAAAAAATCTGACGAATGTGGAATAAATAAATGATCTGACGAATGTGGAATCTGGCGGATGTGTCCTAAAGCCTTTCAACACGGCATTGGTTTAGCGGGAGTCTGGCATTAGCTTTATAATAAAAAAAAAAAAACTGTATAAATCGCCATTTACACGACACAATTCTGGCATACCATTTGCATCTTGCCATAAAATATTAGCTCTTGCTCCGTTGAATTAGAGAAAGCAAGAGGCAAAAGGTATGCCAGAATTGTATCGTGTCGTACATAGTAAACACAGCATTTTTTTTCAGCAGAGTTCCGTACATTACTATAGCGTCTCATTGAGTGTTGCCATAGTTAGCCTCCTGAATAAATCTAGTACCTATCTATAGATCTAGAATGCCCAACACAGCCGAGTAAACTAAAATACTAGTAGTTATTGTTTGAGTCTTATGGCAACACGTATCGACGTCGTCTGAGAGGATGGTTTAGGTGCTGGGCAAACCTATTCCGTCTCAAACAATGTCCCAGACACTGCGGCCCGTTAAGTGTAGGCATGGATTGCCTCCTGACGCTGTATAAATTATCTAATATAGATGTAAAGGCCAATAAAGAGCTGAAAGTGCAAACACCAATACGCTCAACATACTCAAAACAATTTTAAAGATTGCCATTCGAGTAAACCAACCAAACTCACTCCACACCTCTATGCACAAAATCTTCTTGCATCTCACTTTTCCCCAAAGAGTGACAGAGATAAAACAACCCAGCTACATGCACGATTGTCCGTCGCTGACAATACAAATACAATAACTCAGGGGCGTTCAGTTAAGCCTCTTACATTGACTTTGAGAGTGCTCGTACACTGGACGATGTAGAGGCTTCATTTTGTAGCAGAAGAGGGTATTCTAAATAGAACAAGTGTCGTTGTGCGTCTACCGGACAATAAAAAGAACTTTTGGTTTTACTTCGGCAACTTATTGTAAGATTTGGTTTCTATGTTTTAAATAAACTGACCAGAGGGGTCATTCGCATTCGTTTTTTCGTTCGCTTGATGAATATTCAGATGCTTCTTACTACGAGCTACATTGTACCAAGTCGATAAGATAAATAAATAAATAATAAATAAGAACTTTATTGAGGACACAGTGTTACATAAAATAATGATACTTATGATAAGTTTCGATAGTATTTTCCTACAATCGGCGGTCTTCCAGACAACCTTATACTTATACTAAGTAATACTAAAGCTAGGTAAATGTAAGACAACAGACTACGAAGTTCCGCACTTTAGGTATTCACCAACCCCTGAACTAGTTAAAACACGGTCCTAGGCTAGGACCAAATATTCCAAACCCTTGAAAAATTAGCCCTTGAAGTAGAAGAAGTAAGAATCGTAGTCTTGAAGTCGAAAATAAAAACGCGAATACGGTCCCAGGCTATTTTCAGGCCACAATTGTACGAATAGGAATCAGTTCATAGTCTTCACATAGCTATCTAATGTTATTTTATAACTATCCATTTAATATAATCTAAGTAGGTACTTTTCAAAGGTATTTGTTCAAATGAAAATTTGCACTATTTCGCTAATAGTTTCGTAAAAGTAGGTAAGGTAGGTACCCTAATATTTAATCTAGTATGTTTTTTTGATTCATTTGAATCCTGAAATAGATTTGTTTGGTACTAAAACAAATACTTTGTAACAATTGTAACTACAGATAGCAAAACCTTATTATAATTAATATAATTATATATTATTATATTATCATGCTCAGTGTGCGTCGACTCTTGCTACAGGTCAGCAAGATAACACGTCGGCGCCCAAGCGCGGATATCACTCTATGTATCAACTCTGATGCACTATATATACACACTATACAATACATACACGGTCTATGGATAGTCCTCCTTTGGTAGTCAAATAGAGTCAAGACTATTCAATTCAAGCAAATCCAACAGGATTTACATCTGACCTATTCAAGGCCTGTGAGATGAACAATAGGTATCGTTTAACACTAAAATTGGGATATTAAGGTACCAGTAAATGTTTTTTTGAGTTCCCCGATATACGAGTATATTGCATCGAAATATCGGGATATATAATAAAAAAATCATGCATGTCGCCAGCCGTTGAAATTGCAAAAAAGAATAAAATAAAAAAGATTGCAATTTTTTATTTTTTTATTATTGTTGCGAAGTTCGTTTGAGTAACAAATTCTGAAAGAGATTTTAGGCCACAGGACAATTTTAATAAAAAAATCATAACAGGGGTGAATGAAATCTAATACTTTGATCACGGGACAGACCCATCCCCAAGCTACGACTAAGAAATCTGATACTTTGATCACGGGACAGACCCATCCCCAAGCTACTGTACCAACGCTAGACAGTTTCTGAGATCATTTTGTAAGAAAACACATTGCCTACAAACTATTCGATACTAAAATATAACCTAATCCTTAACTTGCGTAACAAAGCTACCAATACAAAACTAAATTAATAACGTCAAAGAAACCAACAACAAAGTTACTCGGGTCAACGTACAGACGCATTTGCTAACTACATAAAATTACTAAAGGGTTCCGTAGCTCGCTTCGATCTAATTGCGACTTCGTGACTGCTTCCCTCTTCCATTAGCGCCCCGCGGTACCCTAAAATGAAAGACAATTATGCCCCGCCCGCGCACAATGCCGCTTTTGTATGGAATCCGAGTTTGAAACTACTTTGGTGAACAGTAATGGATCAAAGTCGTTTGTTAGCTTAATGATACTTGATAGTATAAAGTCTAGACTGACGGCGATTCAATTTCTTATTATTTTCCAATCGATCAGATCTGAAGAGGAAATTAGATAGAAGATATTCTTTCGCTGTTTCTATACGATTGATAAAGTGGTCCTTTATTATTTATGAATCTAAATGAAGATGCGTATTTTCAATTTCAAGAACTTCGTATTTTTTTTTTATAATCTGTTTAGGATTACTTCGTTGTCAATCAAGACTCTTGACTTGTCTTGACTCAAGACAGAATAAGTACCTACTTTTTTTTAGGAAAATAAAAATTAAAAGCTATAAAATAACTATTTTATAGCTACTAAAACTGTGTCGGATATCGAGAAACAATTAAGGGGATGTTTTTGTAGATCAATATTTATTGTATGTGACCAAAATACTCGAAAAACAGTCACATATTTTTGCCCAAACGATCCTCTTGATAACGTCTTGTCTATGCTATGACATCCGCGAAATATCCATAGGCCGTTATTAATAAACGTGGAGTAAAGTTACGCCGGGTGTAACGTAGGAGTAACCATAAAATTTTTGGAGCTTAGACCTGGCGTAACTTTACTTCATGTTTATGATTAAGGGCCATAGAGACACATCATCATCATCATCATCCACAGCCTGACTTCACCCACTGCTGGGTATAGGCCTCAAGAGACATAGAGACACAAGTCTTATTAAAAAAACGGCATGTCTGGAAACAAAACACTCTCGCTCTCTTTCTTCCTGACTATTCTGTTGACGTACGGTCCGACGACCTCTGTGGCGCAGTGGGTGGAAGCCCGCTTGGGACGCAGAAGGTTCCGGATTCGATCACCGCCGCGGGATAAATATTTATATGATCTGCAGATATTTATCTCGGGTCTGGGTGTTTCTATTTATAATATGTATGTATTTACAAACAAAAGTAAGTATACAAGTAGTATATCAGTTATCTAGTACCCATAACACAAGCTCTGCTTACTTTGGGGCTAGATAATGCTGTGTGAAAAGTCTAGCATTATTTATTTATATTATTATATTCATCCCACATGGAATAAGTAACATAAAAAGATCTGAGAGAATGTCTACCGCACCTTGGGGATACAGTCGTGAACCTGTTAACCACATGGTGGTCGAATAAAAACAAAACGATTTGACGAAACATAACTATTGAATCGCTAGGCTCGGTATAGACGTCTGCATCTAACTTAGTATTAAATGGTTTGAGAGTAAAAATAGCATTATAAAAACTGCATTATTAGGGACCCAACTCATCAAATGAAGTGTATCTATCTATCTGTAGGCCACCGTCAGTTTTTTCCCAGCGGAAGCCATCTTTCGCCAGCAATTTCCCTTTTCCTGTTGCCGGCGAAGGGAAACGAATTCACGGCACCTTTGCCTTAATAATATTGTATTAAAGACCCATAAGGGCGAGGTTCCTTTGTGCGATTTCCTAGAACATGTGGTAATGATTCCCTTTGCCGTGTTGTGACTTTGAAGTGTAGGCTTTGAACGAGGATTTGTTTCTATTGCTATATGAATTGGATTCGAAAGGACCTTGATATTATTTGCGTATTCATACTCACCTTGTATTCGCCGTGAAGCAGACACGCGGTGCCTACTAAGAATAAAATGGATGAATTGTTGTTAAGTTGAATGATCTCGACTTTTGCATCAATATAACTACTTATATTGATGCAGATGTTTAAATCATGGTCATTTATCAATAGATTGCATTGCAGATATTACATATGAGATAATAGAATCAGCTGTTTTGATAATTTTATTAACTTATTATATGTATATTATTCAATGTTTATGTCAGATTCTTCTTATCGTGTCAGTAATTCTTTCAAATAAGTATGGTGTCTGATATCAACTATCAAGACGCTATGATTTGATGAATGCCAAAATACAGAAGAAGTTATCTCTATCAAAACAAAACGCTTTGCAACTCGTATTCTAAACACGTGAGTAAAGTAACTGGAATGAAACTATTATCAGTAACTCAATTAGGGTTTAAATAATATAGTTGTAATTGAATTATCAAAAGGTATTGTAAACTCAATTAAGATTAAAAATTAACTTAAGTTCAAAACGATAGTTTCTATTTTGATTTCGATATTATTGTAACTGGAAACATATTAAAAATCCTATTTATGAATGTATGCCGCTCTTGCAAACAGGTCCCGCACTGTGTAAAGCGAATTCTTGTGTCTCAGTGGACAAAATCAAGTGTGCCAGCTCCTACGGCAAATAAATGATTCATTCTCCATGCACCGGCAAGACCGGGGTCAGGTAATCATGAAAGAAAGAAATGATTTATTTTTTCATCAATAAACTTCGAAAGTCTATCAAGAACAAAGCAAGCAACACCACGAATTGTTAGTAATGATACAATATATGTACCATTTCCATGTTATATCATTTATCAAAACAAAGCCTAAAGCTTCCTCTCAAGGAATCATTTATTTTTATTAACATGGAGATGGCATAAGATAGGCTTATTATCCTTAAAGCCAGGCCATTAATAAACATTGTACCAGTTCCCATGGCAAGAAAAATACGAAAGTGTGCAATCATTTTGTATTTTTCTTTGGATTCTAAGAATTTCGGTGAGTTCTCTAAGGCCCTGAATCTGCAGAATCATATCAAAGAGAAATAATGCTAGACTTATTTTCTTATTAATAAACATGGTGTAAAGTTACGCCAGGTTTAAACTCCAAAAATTTTATGGTTACTCTTACGTTACACCCGGCGTAACTATACACCACGTTTATTTATAAGAGCCTTAGAGTAAGCTCTTAAACTTTTATCTAAGTATAGTCAGGTATTCCAAAAGCATTTCCTCATTTCAAATGGTTTTATCGTCACAACTTTACTCGATGAAGCATAAAAATGCATAGTCACAGACTACTCGGACAAATTCATTTTTCTTGTTAGAGGCGACAGGCGTCACCGCTCTAGTGGGCCGGTAATCGAATCTTCTGCCTTTGACATTGTGAAAAAAATCAGAATTACAACTAGGTACATACCTATTGTTTTCAGCGTAATACTTGTTCTATCTCACGAATGCGGGTTGATCTTAATGTGTGTAGACGCACATACGCATTATTTCTTTGTGCGTAAGCTCGGGAACGCTCTATGGAAGAATGAGCTTAGTATGGCTTACGCACACAGAAAATAAATCTACACACAATTAAGACCAACCCAGATTGAACAACTGTACCACTAATCAGTGGCACGGCATAATGCTGTGTCTTGAATACAACAATGATTTATCTACTGCGTGTAACACGTACTGTCTAGGTGTGTAACACGCCTTGGGTACCTTGGTCATGTTTTGTTTTTACTCTTCTATACAGTATATTGCACTACTGTGTCATATTGTTACTATGCCACGATTCTTAGCTTTTCAACCCCGTCTGAGAGTTTCAGTACTAAAAGTTCAATGCCATTCACAATATTCGCGTTGTAGGATTTTAATGTAGTCTGATATTTGATTATTTATTTTGTTCAACTCTGGCATTTTTGCTTGCTGGGCTGACTGGTGGGACGAAGCTGGCGACCGCAAGTCTTGCAAAATAATTGGGGAGACCTTTGCCCAGCAGTGGGGCAACATAGGTTAGGAAAAAAAATTTTTTTCACGATGCTTTTCTTCTTGCCTTTCTCGGCTCAATCATCTTGCACAACAACATTTTTTACGATGCATATTAACAAAAATCAAAAGATCATCAAAATAATTATTTTACGACTTATAAACCTACATAGGCTAAAAAAACATTGTTACTATTTAAGACCTTTTTTTAATATACATATATGTATGTATATTTTCATTTTAATTTTACAACAGAAACCTATAAATCATTATTAAATTCATATTAAGAATTTATTATTGTTGTAAAGTGGATACTAAATCGTCGATATTGCCACTAATTAATAACTCTAGTCTTATATTTGTGCGTATTTGATAAAGCTAGTGCAAAGTCGTACCTCGGGGATTGATGTGACATTACAGTTTTTCATTTCAAATAATGTACCTACGTTCAGGCAGCAATCAGTCGGAAGCAGGCAAAATGAAGAATATCAAAAGATCGGTAAAGAATAATTAACGTCTCGGTCGGCGAAGCGCGCTTATTATTTTCTCCAGCAATTCAGTATAGTATAGTATAGTATAGTATAGTATCTACTCTTTTTCCGACGGCTGCTTTGAAATTAAGCTGGGTTTGTATGGAGAAGAGTTCTTAAATGATACAACAAAATACAACAAACAGGATCACGACTGTATCATCGAGGCATGGTAGACATTATCTCAGATCTTTTATGTACCTATGCATTTTAATAATTATGCTGTTGAAGTACTTAAACAGTGTTTGTACACTGTGTACACAACGTGTACCTACTGTGATACACTGCTTAGTTCATAATATTCCATATTTTTCATTTTTATAATTAAACGTAAAGTAAAAAGAAAATGCACAGCTCAATCAATCTCTTCTTGAACGAAGGCCGAAAGGATGAGTAATGAGGCGATTCAAGATAGTTTAGGCTATGCTAGTTCTGTTTAATAAATATACTAGAGTAGATAAAAAATGGTGTACATTTATTTACAGAAACTAAGCTACTACATATTTACATACATTTTTAAAATAAAATAGAATTAGTAAGCTATCTAATAAATAAATACATTTTTCACACAGCATCATCTAGCCCCAAACTAAGCAAAGCTTGTACTATGGGAACCAGATAACTGGTATTCTACTTATATACTTTTTGTTTGTAAATACATACATATTAAACATAGAAACACCCAAACCGGAGATAAATATTTGCAGATCATACAAACATTTTATCCCGCGACGGGGATCGAACCCGCAACCTTCTGCGTCCCAAGCGGGCTTTTACCCACTGCGCCACAGAGGTCGTCAAATCTAAGGATCGTTAAATACGATCTAAGCTCATCAGTTGAGGTCACCAGTGAGCAACTAAAAACAATGGTAGCATTTGGCATTACCACGCCGAATAGCAATGCTGATACAAATATAACACTTCACTCGAGGCTTTTAAAAATGAAAATATAGTAAAATAATGTTGAACTAAAATAACAAGTAAAACTAGTGTAGCTAATGGCTTAAGCAAACAAGTCCCAACCTACGAAATGTAAAGTGAGTTAATGAAAGCAGCCAAGACGCTTTATCCCGGAAACTTCTAGAACTGCTCAAGAGATCTTAAAGAACTTGTGCGCCAATTACAGTTTTACGAGTAAAATGTTACGTACCTGGTAAAATGTTAACCGAAATTGCAATTTTTTTACGACCTCTGTGACGCAGCAGGTTGCGGGTTCGATCCCCGCCGCGGGGTAAATGTTTGTATGATCTGCAAAAATGTATCTCGAGTCTGGGTGTTTCTATGTAAGTATGTATTTACAAACAAAAAGTATACTTATAAGTAGTTTAGCAGTTATCTGGTTCTTATAGTAAAAGCTTTGTTTGGGGTTAGATGATGCTGTGTGAAATGTCCAGCATTATTTATTTATTATTATTATTTAATTAGCAAAAAAATATGAAAAAAAAACTAGTTTTTCCAAAGGCAGCAAAGGGACCAAGTTTGTGTGATGAAAACTAATATTTCTTGTGTCTGATTTTGTTACACTAGTTCTTTCGATCCAGTGTAGTGAAATTATTGCAAGTGCTCCACATAAAGACTCTTTCTGATGATTTCAGTGTATTTTGTATTGCCATGTGTAGTGATCACAATCACACCTGTTGTGTGATTGTAATCACTACACAGTGAGCCAGTGAAATCCTAAAGTAGATTCCTGAATCTACTTTAGGATTTCACTGGCTCACTGTTACACCCAGATTCGAGCGCATACGCACATCCAACTCGCATCGCGCCTAGCGTCAGACTGCCGGTTGACTGCTACGCCCTCTACTGGTGTACATGAGACAATGTACTATATCTAGTATCTAGCTAGATACAACTAGACAACTAGATACAACACTACACCATGTTTTATTCTTTTTTAAACTATCATGGTTATCTATACTTCTATCACTAATAACATGATATAAATATCATAATGGTAGAATAATAATACCGTGAAGAACAATAATGATAAAATGATGATTGTTCTTCACAGTATTGGTCGCGAAGGAACAGGGGCGGTATTTCCGTTCTTATTTTCGTTCGTTTGATGAATATTCGGATGTTTCTTACTACGATTTCTGACTTCAAGGGCTTTTTCGGTTCGGAATATTTGGTTCTAGGTTAGGACCGTGTTTTAACGTTAATCTTATCAACTGAATACAATGTAGCTCGTAGTAAGAAGCATCCGAATATTCATCAAACGAACGCGAATAACCCCCAGGAGTAAAATTACCTAGTTTTAAGACGATTTAAAGTGAACCCCAGCGGTCCACTGAATAAATGCTTTTTGACTTTGACTTATAGTAGGGCCAAGATAATAGGTCACTTTTGACAGATGTCAGTTTTATATTCATAGTGAGGTGACCTGCTTAAAAACATCGATTAAATGAATGAATCGAATGAATCGATACAGACTTGAAACATATGTGAATTTTAAAAATGATCATGCGAATCCCTGTCCCATTATTATTTTTTCTTTCATAAATTAAAGGAGCAAAATAAGACAAGTACCTACGTAATTTAACAAAAAAAATGATTTTATTCACTTGAACTATCGGAACTGCTATCTTCATCACTGCTGTCAGCACTCAGAGATATTATTAATTCATTTTCAATAATATTGTCTATTCTCACATCTCGTTCAAAATCTTGTAAAATTATTTTCTTTGTCTTCTCCACGACTTTTCGCCAGTCTTCTGTAGTGACTTCTGCACATGTAGTTTGTAGCAGAGTCATCATTTTAGCAGTACTGAAGGGTGGTTCGGTATTGTTCCGCGCTGCATGACCCTTTATTTGTGCCCAAATAAGCTCGATGGCGTTATACTGGCAATGGTAGGGAGGCAATCGAATAACTTCGTGTCCATGCTCTAGGGCTAGTTCATCGATTACATAGCGGAGCTTGGACGGCTTAGTTGCTTTTACCAGATTTAACAACTCAACTTTTAATAAAGTTGGACTTGCCTCCACACCATTTCTTACCAGCCACGAGACAATTTCTTGCTTTTTATTTGCTTGAGTTGGTGATTTATCAACTTGTACAGAATGATACGGAGCATTGTCCATTATAATTTTCGATGGGTTTTCTAAGCTGACTAGCAGCTTCTCAAACCACTCTTTAAAAACATCAAAGTTCATTTCCTCATGGTAATCTGTTGTAGTTTTAGAGGCGAATGCGAGGAGGCAGTCTGGAATAAAACCTTGAGAAGCTGATCCCGCGTGACATATAATAAGTCGGGCTCCTTTTCCCGATGGAACTTTTGAGGTGGAGGCCGCTGTATCATCGGTCCATGTCCGCGCAACCGTATGGTTCGCATTCAACCATGTTTCGTCAATAAACACGACATTGTCCCAATCCGTAATTTTATTTACCTCACGTAAGAATGTTATTCTCTTCAAAATAATATCGTAGCGTTCTAGCAGGATTTTCCGCTTGTCGGATTTTTTAAATCTAAAGCCAATCGATTTCAAAACCTTTGCTAGAGACGATTTGCCTCCAAAAAATAAACCTGCGCCTTTTAACGAACTCAATAGCTTTTCCCGTGTAGGATATTCTTTTCTCGAGTAATATCCATAAATGTGGTTGCGAATTGCAGTAGCATCAAAATTATCAACGTCCACAATTTTCTTGTCCCTCTTTCGTTTTTTCGGTGTACGTAAAGTATTATCTTCTGAGCCTGATGGTCCGTATTTCTCTTTCAGAATTTGAGTTACTGTCTTCTTCCCTATTCCCAATGCTTCGGCAACGCGTTCTCTCGGTGGTTTCAATGGTAAAAGAGGCCCATCGTTAACTGATTCACGTCCAAAATAATTGTACAATTTCAGCACTAGTTCGCGAGATTGACTGTTTAGAGTTTTCCCCCGTTTCGACATAGTAAGACTGTAATGTTTTTCTTGTTTAATAATTGTTAAGCAATCGGAGTCCAATTTATAGCCAGGTAAACGTAGTCAGTAAGATCAGTTCAATGAAAAAGCCGGATCAGAAGAAAATAACAGAGAGCACACCAAAAACGCACAGTCACTTCGCACAACAACAAAAGACTGCGTCATCATCATGTTATGGCGACATGACATGCGACATCGACAGGCACTGGTGTTGCCAGCAACATCCACCTAAATTGCACCCAACATCAATGACCTTTCTATTTAGTTATTTTTTTGTATTTTTATAGTTAGTTAAAAGAATAATAAATATGTATAATTAGGTTTTACTATAATCACAACGTGGTTATAAATTTATGGTGATTTTTCTTCACAAGTAATCATTGCATTCGATTCAACTTACAATCCTATCAGCTTTCGATTTTTAGAGTAACATCCCTAGTGTTTAAAAAGAAAAAGGGTTGACTGACGCAACATTGTAACGACGTTCAGTTCTTTAGATCAGAAATTGTTTATTATGTTTAGAATGGTTTATTAGTGAAAGCAAATCGTAAAATTACTCGTATCGGTCATTATTACAATAAATATGTAAACGTAATTGAAAAAAGTTAAGCAATTGTGCAGTTCTTATTTTATGCCCACCGTTACAAGGTCACGTTGTTGAATTTTGATGAAACGTCAAAAGTGACCTATTATCTTGGCCCTACTGTAATAATAATTTTATTTGTGTATGTATCACTTTCTATAATTATTTTATTTCCTGCGCTCAGTGACTCTAATTTACTTTTACGATAGTGTTTTTTGGCGCTGACTTTATGGCGTATACCTCATGATGAGTTATGTAGCTGCGTTTCCTTTTATCTGATTAAATAGAATTGATACTTATGAAAACAACCATTCCAAGAATTACGAGTAGTTGGTCTCTATAATATAGCTGCCAAGGAGTACAAGCATAAATTATTGTCAGAAACTAAGCTAATACATATTTACATATATTTACAAAATACAACAGGATTAGTCAAGCTATCTAAGGATCGTTAGAAACGTTCTATAGATAGCTCAACTGATCCAGGTCACTGTCAGTCGGAAGCGTGCCCAAAACACTGGCGGCATTACCACCAATTATTATTGTTATTTCATCTCTTTTTATTTTTCCGTAAAAATTTAAAAAACCTAATTTTTGCTTCTAATTTCTACTTAAGTTCAATATTGAAGTCGATGATTTGAAACGTGATTATTTGTTTCATTGAAGTTGGTATTTTAGTCTAAAAAACGTAATTATTTATTTTGTGTCTTGTGCCATAACAATGATTTTTAACATCATGAGTCATAAAGAAGTGGTCTCTACGTTGTCTTTCTCTGAATGACCAGTATTACTCCATTTTTAATCCGGCGGATTCCAGTCGGAATATTACAGACTGACGCACAAGCACTTTGTGAATACACGATATTTATCTCGTTTTAATATTCTTTGATTGAGGCCCTTACTAATAAACTTGATATAAAGTTATGTCATGCATAACCTATGAATAACCATACAAATTTTTAGTTTATGCATGACATAACTTTATGTCAAGTTTATTAGTAAGGGCCTAAGAATATACCAATTATGATTAAAAAAACTTAAAAATAATTATGCTAATCAAAAATGAAACCGATCTATCGACTGTATGTATGTATCCCCACATCACCTAACTTCTTTAAAAATGTCTACGGTGTTAGTCAGAGGCCACAACATTTTTCACTTGTTTATATATTGCAGGAAATCGTAAATTTTCGTTTTTTGTGGGAACAAAAATAGTATCACAAATGCCCCTCACCCTTTGATGCCATCAAAAACAATTGCTGTCTCCAATTCCTTATCGCCATACCATTGAATCGCGTCACGGCGTAGCTCTTCTTAGCACTCGTTTGAACTGGGAGTATTTTGAATTACTAGTGAAACTCTACTACATAAGTATATAAGCTGAGTTGCAAGAGTTGTAGTTCGAATCTCGCAGCTCCCACAGCTTGTTTTAGCCAAAATTTTGTGTCATCTTTGGTTTGGATGATTTACAGATATTTTTTCTAGGTTTATTTTGGTCTGCAGTATTTTGAATTTGTTAGATTCAAAAGACTTGTATAAAGTCTGAGAAGATATTTTAACATACGTGTGATACAGCCGTGAGCCTTTTTAAATTATCAAAACCTCCTCATATTTTGCAATTTTAAACCACAAAAATATATTATCTTTACCCCAGGCACGGTAGACATTCTCTAAGATCTATTAACACTATTAACGGGATATTTACCATGATTCAATTTATTTGGAGTTTCCGTGATCATGGCGTGTACAACTGCGCCGAAATATCGGGAAACTCCAAATAAATTGAATCATGGTAAATATCCCGTTAATAGTGTTGTCAACCATGATAGTTTATAAAGTTATATTCTCTAAGATCTATCATATTCTGCAAATAAGTCGTGGAAAGTTAGTGCTAGCCTATCCATTTACCTTCTTGAAAACTACCGAAAAAGCCGCTAAGAGCATACCTTATCGCAGTCCCTATAGGCAGCGGTTCAACGGTTCACCCTATCAATTGGACGACTACCATTATAGCTGTTCAGATAAAATACCACTTTCAATCACACGCTTACTTTTGTTACTTGTATTTGGAAAATGATTGGAAAACGTTTCGATAAGAATATTGAAGGTGATTATGGTCGATTTTTGTTGAATGTTGATAGAGTGGGGTACTTCGACTTTCAATCCAATTCTATTGAATTTTTGCCTATTATGAATTTTCCAATAGACCTAGTCCAAACCTAGACTAGGGAGAAGCAAGAATGGTATTAGTGTAAAATGTAAATGGCGATGGGCTTGCAACCTGTCACGTATGGAATACTAACTTCTGCAAGATGTGGGCATGTATCAAATATGTGTTTGGACATGCCTCTGACTACCCCCCTAGACATCTTCATAGGATCTGGAATAATAACGTAAAAAGATCTGAGAGAATGTCTACCCCACCTTGGGGATACAGTTGTGACCCTGTTTACGTTTTTTTTTTTACGTAAATGGCGTTTAAGGTTGATCAAGATGAGATTATTTTAAGACGCAAGCGGTACTTTGCCGAGAAGGCAAAGATCATAGTAAAATTCAAATGCATCATACTACCTTCAGAAACAAAGTTAGATCAGTGATCACATAGAGGAACAAAACCCCTTGCATTACACCCGTGTAGACAGACATCAAAGTGTTCTATTTCGTAAACAACTGAGAAGTGGTTGGGTGCAAAAAAAATAACTTGCATTTTTATCTCTTTTTTTCATTATTTATGAGTACACAATCAGGTTTACATAACATAGAATGTAATATTAAGTTACAATAATAAAACTGAAAAAAAAAAATATGATCGATAAAGGATTAAAAACCATTTAGTCCAAAACAGTATGCATAATTATCGATTTATAAAGAAAGACTAATTTCTGATAATGTAGGTATGTAACGTACCTATAGTATTTCAAATTATAATTATAAATCGTCTCTATAATTAGATTCGCTAACTTTTGAGACATAATTTTGGTGTCAAATCGTAAAGTCTTGAGATTATGAGTGTCCCATTTTCAACTTCTTTCAAAGCTAGTTAAAAACCAATCAAAGTTTATTTTAAATTGAATTTCAAAACTTCTCATCGATACAGAGTACCAGCTCTGACTTGAACCAACTTTCAAGAGTTGGAGAAAGTTCAGAGTTCTAAAATTCTAAAATTTATAGTTTTATCGGCCGCAAGTGTACCTCGTAACGTCAAAGAGTGCAGGAAAAAAAGCGATTTCTGTAAAAGAAAAGTTCCCTTCAGAAAATTCGTTTTACTGCCGACGAGGGTGAACTATTAAAATCTTTTTTCTATGCCGTAATATTTTTTGAACTGAAATAATGATGTATTTTTCATTGTAAAATAAAATTTTTTTGATGAAAAGTACTTTAATATCCGCGCATAGAATGCAAAAATAAAACCTGATATAATATAAATATTATGATAAATTGTACTATAACTTTTACTTTTAAAATCGATGCTATAAAAGATTTCACGCGTTTTAATTAGCTATATATGAGTTTTCCAAAACCTAATTACTAAGGTCAAAAGCCGTAAAAAAATCCAGTTTATTTGTGAACCTGTTGTTTTTTTTTAAATATAGTTTAAAAGCTTATGGAGGTCTATACCCAGCAGAGGGTGAAGTCAGGCTGTGGATGATGATGATGCCCTTAGAGTAGATACCGAAGAATCGATCAAAATGTATATCGAGTTTAAAACAAACATAAAACTAATTCAGTAGGGTTTTATAACAACAAAGTCAATTTTGAAAATAGCTATTAATTTTAAAAATTGTTGATTGGTATTGTAGATTAATCTTTCTGTGTATTTGCAGGTAGCAGCAGACAAAAAGCTTTCAGTTGCGATAAAAAAAATCTATGACGAATGAAAAAAAAAAAAAACCACACTGAAATTACAGAACCACAAGAGGTTATTTATCTAAAGACGCAAAATAATCTATGCTCTCCCACAGCTGGGTAAAGCTTCCAATTATTTCCACCTGTCTCGGCCCCAATCGTATCCCACCAGTGGACAGACATGTCAGACATACCTACTCCAAATGCAGATGAACACAACATTCGAGTTGATTGGTTGAAAAGGGATGTTTGTGGAAAATAGGACACGCAACATAATTAGGCCAACAATGGAGCCATTTATATTCTTTCCTTGCTCGTCGTTACCGACAGGGTGTAAAAAGAGTACTTTCTCTTTTATGCTCTATATTTTTAGCATTTGGTGGATCAGAAGTCATCTTTTGATTTTGACCTGAGCTTCCATTTGGGTAGTAGTTTTATCCCACCCATTTTATTTGATGCTTTGATGTTTAGCATCATAAATTGTATTAAAGATCTGTAGCACCTGTGGAATAAATGTTTGTTCACATATGGGTAAATTAATTTTGACAAATATGCCTCTGACGTCTTCAAAAGAATCTGGATCTAGGAGTGATTATTTTTTAATGAATTGTATGAAACATGCAGCTGCTTATAATCAAAACGTAAAAACTTGTACTACGTAAACCTTGGTTGAACCCCATTTTGACACATGTCAAAACAAAACTGTTACCACAAAAAAGCGTTCTATGTACGAGTATTTAAAGATTGTTTTTCTAAAGACAGTTTTTTAGTTAGACTTGGTCTAAATTCGGCTAATTTTCTTGTAATAAGCCCCATTATGTCTAAAGGTACATTCCAGATTACAATTGCTTTACAAAATAAAGGAAATGTAGTGTGAAAGTAGCCTTGCCTTCGGAAGCAGTGTTCATATTACCCACGTAATATACCTGTCAATTCCAGAAAGTTCAGCATACGCTCGGGCTTGCATAAGTAACAGTCGGGAGATTAACTTCACAGATAAAGGTTCTTGCTAGGAATAGGACTTCGATCGGAAATATTCTTTATCTTATAAATCGCTTTCTAAAATCTACTATCATCATCCACTGTCTATAATATCCCAATACACGCCATTCATTTCGTTTCTGTGCCTCACGCATCCAAAATGTATGGACTTTATAATGTCTACTAAATACCATTCTAAGTTTAATAAAAAGCATGATAGTAAATTTGGACTAAAGTAAATTTTTTTGACAAAATTGGTCTTAAAAATACTTTAGAATTTACCGTTTTATAGCTAACTTACTTTTATGATAAAAAAACCACAAGCTCGTTTAGGACCCAGTATTATTGAAAAAGAAAAGTATCACGGTTTTAAATCCAGTGAAAAATAGACTTTACGGGAACATAATAAAAGTCAATTTTAAAACCTCTTTATCATCCGCCGCATAATGATGTATGGAGTTAGGGGTCATGGATACTAGCGGGTGTAATTTATTACGATATCGTATTAAGTATTCATGGTTTGGAAAAATCCTTTAGCATAATAACTTACAAAAATCGGATGACCAGCACCGCCTCGGTGCTGGTCATCCGATTTTTGTAAGTTATATATATTTTAACACTTTCCTCAATCTCAATGGTAGCTGTACTTGAATTTAGGCTCTTTTTCCAGGCATTTGTGGGTCACGTGATCACGTCGTATTGCCCAATACCAAGCTTTTTATGAGCGATAGAGAATTGTAAACGACTCAATCAATCAAACACGGCAAAGAAATAAATCCGGTTTCTAAACCCACATTTCACCCCCGACTGACTTTTTCCGCGTAAGAACCCCAGACCTTTTTTAGTGGCTATTTCATAGCTTTACTAAAACCTTCTGCTTTTAGCTCTCTAAGCATATTTCGACGCTACCTATTCAGTTTTATGTAAACTCATAAAATCTTTGTATCAGATATGGCGGCAATCCAAAACTTTTATAAGTTTGGCAAGTGCACCGCATAGGCTCAGCGATAAAGATTTAAATAGGGGCACAGTTTACAAAAGTTGCATCGAAATGATTTGGCGCTAAGTGGTAGGTAGTAGGCTTTGCCAATTTCTATTAAAATACCTTCTAACTTCGTTCCTTCGTACAATTTATCACAATTAAACATGGTTATTGAATACCCTCCTTTCGTTTTTAATCACACCTAAAGCAGTATCAGCCTTAGTGGTAGGCCAAAAATGTAATAAACAAAAATTAAAAAGAAGCTATAAGTAATACGCACAATCGTTATTTAGCTCTCTGAAGTAGCTGCGCAGAACCCATTTTTGATGACGCCATAAATCGTGCTATCTCGCTTACTCTACCAAACCTGCAATCGTCTATCGCACCTAACTTCAGAGAGCTAAAGATCCGTTGTGCTTAGTACACATGTTGTGCAGACACTCAAGACACTGTGCGACAAGGACAGGATAAAATGATAATGACTTTTAATCTATTTCTAATCCCACAATAAATTGCTCGTGAAAAGGTCTTCCCTCTGAAATCTAGTCTTAAAAAACTTAGCCCCACACAATTAGGTGCTCAATATAGTTGGTGATTGTTGGCCATTGATAAATTTTTATTGCTTTGGCACACGGTTGAAGAATTGGGGTTAAGCCGATTGGCGCTTGTACTCCTTTAAACAAAGCTGGAATACACAGAAAATTTAAATAGGAAATCTATATCTTTTTTTTTATTTTACCACAGTTATAAGCAATTTCATTATATCAATTGTTAAAGTAATTGTTTTACTGATATCTTCCACATACGGAATCTTTGTGTATGGTCAAGACTATAATGTATTTGATTGTAGGCAATATCATTGATTGAAGGTAAATATTTATACATATAATGTAATAATTAAGTATACCTTCTGTACTATTTCCGCTACTCAAACCAGTTCAATCTCACCCCTTTCACTCGGAATTAAGTGGTAATTAAATAAATCAGGGATAATTACGTTGCCTGGAGGTGCTGTCGACTCACGCTTGGCTACTCTTGCCTTTGATCTTTTTATCTTTGTGATTATATAATTTTAAGAAAATTCTTATTACGTGGATGACTTAAGAAAATAATTATTAATTGTCATTTTTATAGGAAATACAGCCGCACTCAGAGAAATTTGATGACTTCTGGCTTCGTAAATCGTTAGGTAAAGAGATTCTAATATTAATTTGATTAAATCTTTACTTGTTTGAAAGATAATTATGAAAAGTCGTAGATTGAAAAGTCGATAAAATACTTTTTCGTATCGATACATCTAACATTCAACTAAACCCTTTTCCCCATTGGCTTTTAAATGAGCCATTCAATAGAGGAAACACAAAAAGTACATTACATAATAATTCTATACCATAGATATAAATTCAGTTGGTTTCCTATTCAGAGCGGCTCTCGATCGCTAACGAACCGGCCGCTGTGTATATGTGATATAATATGTAACTGTTATCTAACTGACTGACTCGATATGAAGGAATAATAGTAACAAATAGTTACGTTTTCGATGTGAACTCATCACTATCCTCAGAAAGATCAGCGCTAAGCTAACAGTATGCCATGTGAATAAAATAACATATTTTAACCAGATAGTACCAAGTGATAAAAAAAGTCCGTTTGCATTAGAGGTACAGTAATAATAAGTCGTTTTGATTTGAGGCATTTTGCATTGTAGGTGTTTTAAATGTGAGTTATTAATCCTTCAAAGTCGTTTCGCGGCGTAGGCATTGTGATCATAATGGATAATAATTTTTTCAACACACTTGCTCATAAAGTGGCTCTATGGTCACCGCAATTAGGCACATAATGACACCCATAATCAAACTGTGAGTTTTTCATTACTATAACTCACTAGTGAGTAATAGATTTTTTTTTAATTTTATTGGTTGAGTTGCTTTGTTCTTAAAAAAGTTTTTATTCAGAAAAAAGATCGTGTTCAATAGAACAAATAAATTAATGTTCCTATTGCTTGCTCATTTCATGCAACTTCTTATTTAAATAGATAATTTTAACTCGTACGTGTTTAATAAATAAAACTTTCACTCAAATATAACTTTTGTTTTCTCTGTAATAAAAGAAAACTTTAAATTCCCCATTTTGTCCGTGGCAGAATAGGCCGCAAACCCTATGCGTGGCGCGGAAATATAGTCTGTGGCCGATCGCAATGCGCGCGCATAGGAAAACTGATTCATTTTTGCCGCAATAGCGAAACATTTTTCACAACTCGTTTTCACTGTTGAAAATGAGTTTTTATTGTTGTTTTATTCACAAGTGTGTTGAAAAACGTCGTATGATACACGTGTGTATTGATGATTACCTCGGCAAAACAACTCGGCGGTAATCACCAATGTTACACACTAGTACCATAATGTACTAATAAATTCAAACGGTGAGATGGTTCCGCCATGTCGCCTGCTTTTGCCATGAGGCGTAGGTAGCCGAGAGCAATAAAATAAAATACATGAAAATCGTAAATTCTTTATTCTTTGGTTCGTCAAATCGCCTATTCAAAGTCAAAAATCATTTATTCAGTAGGACCGCTGGGATCACTTTGAAACGTCTTAAAACTAGGTGATTCTACTCCTGTTCCTTCGCGACCAATACCGTGAAGAACCAGGGCAACAAACACGGTTTGGGGCCTACCTTTTTTAGGTGATCCATCTTCGATCTAAACTTAGGCTAATTTCTTAACTAACTTAGTTGTGAAATAAAAAGTAAAGTTAGTAAAATTCAAAAAGCTAAGCAAGATAGCAAAGACATTGTGCACACATCAGCTGTCGAGGGGCAGAGCGAAATCAGGCCACGCGAATTTATCATTAATATAATCACCAATAGAATAGTACGCTTTCTTTATGTAACTTTTGTATTGCCAAGGACGATCTATCCTTGGTATTATAAAAAAACAAGTAAAAAAAACTACAAACGACATCGCGGGAACTAACTAGCTTTAAAATATTTTACTCGACGTGTAGAAAACATGAGTATTCAATGCATGGACTGGCACAATAAAACGGAGCGAGCCTTGACCGTCCATTTTGTATTTCAAATACTTCACATAATTTCAAAAAATATATCCATACTATCCATATCCATACTAATATTATAAATGTGAAAGTAACTCTGTCTGTCTGTCTGTCAGGTAAAGGTTGTATCCCAGGGAAGGACATAGGCTAGTTTTTATCCCGAAAAAAATAAAAAATCCGAGGGACCTCGGGTCACATCGCGGGAGCGCAGCTAGTTTCTATATATTTTCTAGATATTATTTAAATAGATATAGATAGATATTATTTTCTCTTCGATTATAATAACTAGCTTTCACCCGCAGCTTCGTCCGCGTGGTACCAATATAATATATAATATATAAATAATGCTGGACATTTCACACAGCATCATCTAGCCCCAAACTAAGCAAAGCTTTTACTATGGGAACCAGATAACTGATATACAACTTAAATATTTTTTGTTTGTAAATACATACGTATTATACATAGAAACACCCAGACCCGAGATAAATATTTGCAGGTCATGCAAACATTTATCCCGCGGCGGGGATCGAACCCGCAACCTTCTGCG
Source organism: Epirrhoe tristata (assembly GCA_951394285.1). NCBI lineage: Eukaryota > Metazoa > Arthropoda > Insecta > Lepidoptera > Geometridae > Epirrhoe > Epirrhoe tristata. The sequence continues at coordinate 10,502,651 of OX596143.1, read as the reverse complement.
TCCCAAGCGGGCTTTTACCCACTGCACCACAGAGGTCGTCGGTATGAAATGTATTATTACCTATAATAACTATTCCAGGCTAAGATACTTTTAAGTTCAATCCAAAAAGGTCCACTCTGTGGCTTGATTGAAACTTACTCACAGATGTAAAATTATAGGCACCTCTCTGATTACAAATAACTTTGTGTAGTTAGTGTGTAGTTTATCTACATTGTCTGCAAGTGTAAAAATGCATTGTTATAAATCGGTTTGTCTGTAAGTGTACCTATACCTAGCTAGACTACATTTCACTATTGAAAATGCATGAATAACAAACAGGTTTTACTCATTCTAGGAACTCCATTAACCCTCGCAAATTTCATGTCAAAATCCCATTTGCCACTAAAATAACAAACCAAAACTGAGCATGGTATAAAAAGTAATACTTTTATTTTTTTATATTGTATTAAAGCATTAAAATGAGACTTAAAAGAGCCATTTTCGCAAGATATGAAAACCTTCTATAGACATAAGCGAGTGCACAGCTTCATTGAGTAAGCTTTTTGAGCAAACGGGCTGATTTAGTTAAGTCTTTTTTGACCCGACCAAACTCGAAGTATAATTTCTGTGAATCTGTGTACCTTGAATCACTTTTTCAGAATAATCAGGGACATAGTTAAAAAAATAAGTTCAAAGTTATCACTAAACTGCAAAGGAAATTAATATTGTAAGATTTTGTTATTTTAAATGCTTTTAATGAATCCAACGAGTAAATGCTTTTATTGTTTCCCGAGGATTTTGTGATACAATAGGCGTGATCACTGGCAGACTGAATAAGATAACTGACGCGAAGCATTTTCGTTTAATTAAGTGATCGCGATATTAAGAAAAAATCTCTCTGATTAAGAAAAACTGGTAATTGGAAAACAAAGTGGCACTGTTCGTCAGTGAGTCCCAATGCAACCAACATTCTTTAGACCTGGGAGACTTAGTTAAGTAATTTACAATACAATATAACTTTTATTGCAAAACATTTTAAAAAAATCAATAAAAAAGGTCACAATAGATCCCTAAAAAATTAAGTACAAGTAGGCGGCCTTATTTAATGCCGACCAAATCGTCTCGTCTGTATAAACCAGTTTGTGACACACTCGTTCGCGTAATTATCTTGGACGGCAGCCAGGGTTACCGAATAGAGATACGGCAAAGCTTCATTATAAGACCCCGACCTAAAATCTAAATTACAATCCTTAAGTCGCTTCCAATTTAAGCAACCTTTTGGCTGGGACTGTCGCTATTCTTACTCTTCTTCGAGTTTCATAAGTTTGTGATGCTATTTCAGTTCCAATCCACACATTTGTATTTATTCAAAAACCTTACATCTATCCTTACAGGTATTTCACCTAATGCAATAGAGTAGTCACAATTCACAACTCACAAAGAAACCAATTACAACAAAATGACAATGAGTACTTAAAATAATTCTATATAAGTCAAATAAATAATAAAAAACAAAATAATTCAATAAGTATAAAATATGTGGACACTAAAATAATTAAATAGTCAAAAAGCAAAATAAATTATGAAATAGTCCGATACAAATGTCTCCAAGCAACCATAATAAAAATAAATTTAATTGATCCTAATCATTATCGCACAACAAAAAAATAATAATAAATACACATAACAAGTCGATTTAAACCGAATATGACCTATTCGGTTGAAATCGGCTCGTTGCTTGACACGATGTCATGACATAACGAAGAAAAAGTTACGAATTTGAAATCATTATCTATAAATCTCCGCTCGAGCTTTGTGATTGGTCAATTCAAGTGCTCTTGACCACGTGATATCAATTTAAGATTGATAAATACGAGTAGTTTGTACGTAGAAAGTAACTTATGAAGTTATGTGGACACTACCCGTGGAAAACTCTCGATAATCTAAGCGAAAACTGAAGTGTTCTTGATAGACAATTCTAGAAAGCTATGTTGTTACACGTGAGGAAAGCCGCGAGTGGGGCGCTAGTATCTTTAAAAGCTAAAATAATAATAATAATGCTGGACGTTTCACACAGCATCATCTAGCCCCAAAGTAAGCAGAGCTTGTATTATGGGTACTAGAATGACTGATAAACTACTTATATACTTTTTGTTTGTAAATACATACATATTATCCATAGAAACACCCAGACCCGAGACAAATATCTGTAGGTCATACAAATATTTGTCCCGCCGCGGGGATCGAACCCGCAACCTCCTGCATCGCAGGCGGACCTTCGCCCACTGCGCCACAGAAGTCGTCGAAAATAACTGCTGTCAAATGAAGTTTCCTATTTTTTGGGGTACAGCTACACAGCTTTAGAATATTTCAGTAGAAGTAAAGGTGCATTTACACGATGCAATTTTTCGTACGATTTGCTAAGCCCCGCCCATTGAACGTGCCGACGAGGTCGCGCTATCTATGACAAATCGCATACGATGAGCGTTTACACGTGGAAAATTGGCATGCGATGCTAAATCGTACGTGCTCAGACCGTGTCGTGTAAATTCCCCATAAGTAAATAAATAATGCTGGATAAATAATGCTAGACATTTTGACACAGCATCATCTAGCCCCAAACTAAGCAAAGCTTGTACTATGGGAACCAGATAACTGATATACTACTTATATACTTTTATTTGTAAATACATATATATTATACATAGAAACACCCAGACCCGAGACAAATATCTGAAGGTCATACAAACATTTGTCCCGCGGCGGGGATCGAACCCGCAACCTTCTGCGTCGCAGGCGGACGTTCGCCCACTGCGCCACAGAGGTCGTCATAAAATGCCCCATAAGTATCTACATAGAACTCAGCACAAAACAACAAGGGCAATCCTGCATGTTTAAAACATTTTCCATACTCTGTCCATCATATACACTAGGGACGTAGCGACTGGACCATGAAATTTGTATAATAGTATTCGTATAAAGAATTTCGATATAATAGTATGCTCTAAAAAAAAAAAAGTAAACAGGTTCACGACTGTATCCCCAAGGTGCGGTAGACATTCTCTTAGATCTTTTTATGTTACTTATTCCAGATCCTTTGAAGACGTCTAAGGGGGGTAGTCAGAGGCATGTTCAAACACATATTTGATACATGCCCACATCTTGCAGAAGTTAGTATTCCATACGTGACAGGTTGCAAGCCCATCGCCGCCTGTAAGAACACTAACTGGTTTCCTCACGTTGTTTTCCTTCACCGTTTAGAGTACGTGTTAGTATGCTCTAGACTATATTAAATAGAGTCTCGAGCATACTATGCTTTTAACGGTGAAGGAAAACGGTGGAGGAAACCCGCAGCTTAGTCAGCTCCACACGTATTGACGTTGTCTTTCCTGTGGGCGGCTGATTAATGTGGGAGGAAGGTTTAGGTGCTGGGCAAGCTTATTCCATCTCAAACAATGTCCCAGGCACTGCAGCGTCCCGTTAAATGTAGGCATAAGTTGCCTCCTGACGTTGTGTATGAATCATCTACTAAAGACGTAAAGGCCTAAGATATTGTCTATGATGAATGAGGAGTGACGAAACTAACAATATGGCTATTAAAAAAAACAGAATATAGTGTACTAATATTCGATGTGCCATTTTGATACTACCAGCTTTCCTAAGGATTTAAGAATATAGATCACTTAAGCTATTTTCATTTATCACTATTTAGATTAAGTATTATTTTCTGTTTAAGTGCGGTCATTCTTTCACTGTATTCAAGGCATTACCGGTCAAATGCGAGCTGTCTTGCATGCTTCAAATTTTCGGAGTCCGAAAAACGTTTTGGAAGTTTCGGAGTTTCAAAGTATCCCACCCCTATCGGCCTATGCTTATGGGCAGTGCTTTATGAAATATGCCGAGGTCCGGCCACATTCTTGTGACAAGTATGCGACGGGAGCAAACTCGCATTCCTGTAATGATTTCGATGTCGACGTGTTTTGTTGTTTTCTACATTCAGGTATTTAAAATTATAAATGTGTACCTTCATCATCATCATCTCAGCCTGGTAACACCCACTGCTGGGCATAGGCCTCCCTTCTTTTATGCAAGTCTTCTCTATCTTGCGCCTCTCGTGTCCAAACATTCCCCACGACCTTCACTATGTCGTCGACCCAACGTGCTCTCGGACGACCTCGATTCCGGTGGTCCGATCTTGGCCACCACTCGGTCAAAGATTTACTCCACCGGCCATCACCACGTCTAGCCAGGTGTCCAGGTGTCCAATGTGTACCAAAAAATTCAAAAAAATTTTTGAAGTGAAAACTTCTTTAGGCGCGTTAGCGACATAGAGGAAATAGTTTTGAATTGAGTATAAAACTTTAGATTCGACTGGGAAAGTCGCGTGACCTAAGATGCTTTAATGTCAAAACGCTAAGACGCTTTAATGTCAAAACGGTAAGACGCTTTACTGTCAAAACGGTAAGACGCTTTACTGTCAAAACGGTAAGACGCTTTACTGTCAAGACCATAGATTTAGCATGGTACCTTTTTATGGTCAAGACGCACACACAGCTGATTTCTCACTTTTTGATTAAAACTTATCCTATGACAAATATGTATGATAGTTTTTCCTAGCAGCATTTTTTCAGAAGTAAGTATTTTTACTTGTGGCTTGAAGAAAACCAGAGATGAGCCGGAACATTCCCAAAGCTATTTCTATCCAACTAGATATGTAGGTACAAAACCTTCCTAATCCAAAAATCCGTTTGATCTAGCTTTTGTCTTACTTTCAGTTTGCCCAACGGATCTAGGCATTCGTGAAGTTAGCAGATTGTCTGCGCAGTGACCACTTTTTCATACAAAATTGTATTCTGCGCAGACAAATGGCTAACTTTACAAATGCCTAGATCCGTTGGGCGAACTGTACTCTTGAGTTGCATGAAGCTACTAATAACTATCAGTGATGGTGTTCATAGGGGTTGCGCAGACACTTTTCAAATCATTGATTTGTCAAATTGTATATGTTGCGTTTAGGTACTATAAATTTAACTTTTAAATTATTACAATTGTTCAACAATAACACTTTATTTTATCTAAAACCTCTGTAGGTACATCTATACTAGATGATTTATACAGAATCAGGAGATTCAGGAGCGAACCTATGCCTACACTCAAGACGATGCTGTAGTGCCTGGGACATTGTATTTATTTACCTAGCTGCTGTAGTATTAATTTAGCTGCTGTACCTACTTTAGTAGTACAAGAATAGATACTGTAGTAGCGCTACCTGTTAGGTACAGTCGCCTGCAATGAGATGTATACGTACAGACATTCTACAATTTTTGAATCACACTCACTCAATGAAAGTATCACACTATTTATATGCAATAACTTCAGAATACTATTGTTGCTACTAAGTACATAGTTAAAATTAAATGTATGTTAGTACAATCACTTTTTAGTTTTGATACAAACCAAATATCTATTTTTGTAAGTTTGTACTTGTTATTTCAGGCAAATGTACAAGCCTCAGCTTTTCAAGTACCAAAAAAAGTAAGTTCATATGAGTCTGTACGCAACTCAGGTGTTAATTTCTAGGCAGCGGTGTAAAGCCTCTGTCGTTTCTTGTTGTCTGTCTGACAACCGCTGTCTTCATCTTTGTGGGTCATCATAAATGGGTTCTGCGCAGTAACTTTGGAGGGATAAAATTCATTGTGCGTAATGTACGTAATTGTTCAAGTTTTCACTTCTGTCGGCACTCCCGGAGTGCCACATTTTTTTTTTTAAACCCTTGAGTGAGGTCAATCTTATCCTGCTATCCTCATGAAATATGAATAGTTATATAATAATTTAATAATTATTATTTAATTTAAATTGTTTATTAACTAATAAGATAATTATGCGATAAGACGCGTGTCCACAACGGGTATGGCGCCACTGAAAACCAGCGCTCCAACACTCTCGAGCTGTTGGAGCAAATGCTGAGGGGTAGCCGTATTTTCACCCAGATTAAGTTTATGTAGATTTAAGTACCTATTGTAACTGTTGTATATGATGTGGAGAAAATAAAACTTTCTTCTATTCTATTTGTTGTGTATGTCTGGCAACATTTCATACTCATAGAGATGTCTACCATTTTCTATATAGTCTATGCGCTTGGTAATAAAGTTGTCAAATGGCGCACGCGTGTTTTATTCAACAGTGGCGAACGAGGATAAAAAAATAATCGTGGTTTACGTAGTTGTTCATTATATCCTGTTGCCAAAATGCCGGCCATTGGAAAAATTAAGGAATTCGCAGTCAAAACGGGCAGCTGGTCGTCCTACGTGGAGAGGATGGAGATGATCTACGTGGACAGAATACCAGCGCTGCAGCACCTCTAAGTTGCTGCAGCACACGCTGAGTGGTGTCCATTTTTGTGTCTAGTATTAAGTTAGTATAGTTCCTAATTGTATTTTATGTTTATGAAACACAAAATAAATGTTTTTCTATTCTATTTTCTATTTCTATGTACTTTTTGGTCAACGGCGTGTCGGCTGAACATAAATTGCCAACGTTGATTGCTGTGATGGGGGAAGAGGCGTACGAATTGCTTTCTACACTAGCCAGCCCGCTGAAACCATCGGCGTTAACATATAATCGAGCTGTAGAAATTTTAGCTGCCCATCTACAACCCAAACCTTCAGTCTTGGCAGAAAGATACAAGTTCCGGCAGCGTCGTCAGCAGAGCAATGAGGCCATAGCGGATTATACAGGGTGTCCCACGGCTATGCCACATGGAGGGAAAGTACCTTAAATATTGTAGATGTAACATTTTACTGAAAGAAGACATTATTTTTATTTAAAAAACACCTTAAACTGCATTCACAGATATTTAAATAATTACATGGTTGAACCGGAAATCGAACCCGTTACACGAGAAAAATAGTCAAAATTTTAAAATTCATGGCCTTCCTTTTATGTGTGACACTATGTTATTTAGCAAAAAATAATCCTTATGATGAAGCCTTTCGATCGGTATGATAAAGCTACAGGTGACTATTTTTCTCATGTAACGGGTTCGATTTCCGGTTCAACCATGTAATTATTTAAATATCTGTGAATGCCGTTTAAATTGTTTTTTAAATAAAAATAATGTCTTCTTTCAGTAAAATGTTCCATCTACAATATTTAAGGTACTTTCCCTCCATGTGGCATAGCCGTGGGACGCCCTGTATATCTGAGTTGAAGAAATTGTCGAAATTCTGCGAGTTTGGGTCGGCGCTAGATGAAAACATTCGCGACCAACTGGTGTGTGGCCTGAAAAGTGAGGTTATTCGGCAAAGACTTTTCTCTGAAGAGAAATTGAGCTACAATCGCGCGGTCACACTGGCGTTGTCGCTGGAGGCGGCAGAGCGGGATGCGAGCGCAGTCGAAGTTACAGGTGCGAAGCCGGCAGAAACTACAGAATCACTACACATACTGAGAAGCGGGGAATGCTTCAGATGTGGTGACAAGAGACATATAGCTACGAATTGCTTGTTCAAAGATTACGAGTGTAATTGGTGCCATGAAGTAGGTCACTTGAGACGGGTGTGCCCGAAGAGAGGTTCCAAGGGTCTGGGATACAATACAAGGCGATCAGAGGACGAAAGATCCGGGCGCGGGCGCGGTCGCGGTAACAGCCGCGGGACCGGCGGCGGCAGAGGCGGATCAGCGGCGCGCGGACAGCGCAGTGCGGGACGAGGCGGCCAGGAGCGGGCGCCTTTGCACTTGTTGGATCAGGACGAAGACATGTTCATTGATACTCAGAACATCAGGGACAATGAATCTGAGGAAGGCGAAGATGAACCGATGTATCAAATGTCATTAAGTAACTATAAACCGGTGTGTATGAAACTTAAGGTTCAAAATTGCTTTCTTAGAATGGAAGTAGATACGGGGTCAGCCTTGTCATGTATAAGTAGAAATGTTGTTATGAGAAGTACTTTAGGGATATTCCGCTGAAATCATGTAATGTTAATCTGAGATTCTATGATGGGACTGTAATTCAACCTTTAGGCTACATGGAAACGGCTGTTACCTATAGTGGCCTAAGTAAAACTTTGGATTTATATGTAATTGAGCGAGGAACAACCAATCTGTTGGGTCGGCAGTGGCTGGCTGAGTTGAACATACCTGTAAAAATTCCCAAAAATATTTTGCAAACCAACCACGTCTCCCAGAGTGAATCAAACGTTAGTACAATTATAGATGAAATTGTTTCCAGGCATGAATCTCTGTTTGACGGCACCTTTGGAAAATACACGGGTGGTGCAGCTACTCTGGTGGTGCGCGAAGGGGCGGAGCCGCTGTTCTGGCGCGCGCGGCCGCTGCCGTATGCCCTGCGCGAGCCAGAACAGTGTGGACGTGGAGCTCGATGCCATGTTGAGCGCCGGCGTCATAGAGCCGGTGGACCACTCCGACTGGGCCACGCCCCTGGTAGTAGTGCGCAAAGCCGATGGTGGTTTGAGAATATGTGCCGACTATAAGGTAACCCTTAATAAAGTATTAGCGATCGATCGATTTCCGGTTCCAAAGGTAGAGGATCTTTTCAGTAATCTTAGTGGGAATATGTTCTTTACAAAACTTGATTTGTCGCAAGCATATAATCAGATCGTATTATCAGAACATTCCAGAGATTACACCGTTATAAATACCCATAGAGGGTTATTTAGATATTCACGTTTAGTATATGGATTATCTTCAAGTCCTGGAATTTTTCAAAAAATAATGGTGAATCTATTCAAAAATATTCCAAGTGTGGTGGTTTTCTATGATGACATTTTGATAAAGAATAGTGATTATGAAAGTCATGTTAGGTCTATACAAGAAGTATTAGAGATTTTAGAGAAAAATGGATTAAAAATTAAGAAAAATAAGTGTGAATTCTTTAGTAAAGAGGTTAAGTATTTAGGGTTTATAATTGATAGGAGTGGGGTCCGGGTGGACCCAGATAAAGTCAACGCCATAGTAACAATGCCGCACCCAACAAACACAACTATTAAAATCTTTTATTGGAATGGTTAACTTCTATGGAAAGTTCATAAATAATTTAAGTTCATATCTGTCTCCATTATATGATCTTTTGAAAAAGGGCAGACATTGGTCATGGGGTAACGAACAGGATGCAGCTTTAAAGGAGGTTAAAAGTTTGTTGTGTAGCACAGCGACACTGGTTCACTTCGACATGGAGTGCGTGTCGGTGCTGACGGTGGACGCGAGCGCGTGCGGCCTGGGCGCCGTGTTGGCGCAGCGGGCGCGCACACAGGGGAGCGCGGAGCGCGTCGTCGCTTACGCCTCGCGCTCGCTCACTACGGCCGAGAGACATTACAGTCAAATTCACAAGGAAGCACTGGCGATTGTGTTTGCGGTGGAAAAATTCCACCAGTACCTCTATGGTAGGAAATTTGTACTACGGACCAAATATTGGTATTCCTACTGCGGCCGCCAGTCGTTTGCAACGCTGGGCGATTAAATTATCAGCTTATGACTTTGAAATTGAATATGTTAATACAGATAAAAATACTGCGGATGTTCTTTCACGCTTGATTGCGTCCCAGAAAAACGAGACAGCATCGGAGGAGCCAGATCTACCTGAGCAAACTTATTTGCACTTTTCAACGGAAGCTCTGCTTCTGGATTACAAAATACTAAAAAAGGAGACGAGATGTGACCCGATTTTGAGTCGTGTTCTGAGCTATATAGCGGATGGGTGGCCTACAGAGGTAGCTGTTAAAGAACTTAATCCTTACTTTAATAGGAAAAATGAGTTATACTGTGAATTAGGCTGTATTATGTGGGGTCACCGCGTCGTGATACCTTCTTCTTGTAGGAAAAAAGTCATCTCTGAGCTGCACGAGCCACATATGGGAATTGTGAAAACAAAGTCGTTGGCTCGTAGTTACGTGTGGTGGCCGGGCATGTAGAGGCGGAGTGCCGCGGGTGCGCCGTGTGCGCCGCGGTAGCCGACGCGCCACCGGCGCACGCGCCGCGCTCTTGGCCCTGGCCGGCGCGCCCCTGGTCCCGGTTGCATTTAGACTTTTTAGGACCCATAAATGGCATGACATATTTAGTAGTAGTAGATTCTTGCTCTAAATGGATTGAAGCTATTAAAATGCAAAAAACTACAGCCTAGGCGGTAATATCAGCGCTGCGAGACTTGTGGTCAAAGTTCGGCCTGCCCAAACAGACGGTTAGCGATAATGGTCCACCTTTCTCAAGTAATGAATTCCAAGGCTTTCTAAAACATAATGGAATTGAACACCTTTTTTCCGCTCCTTATCATCCGGCCTCCAACGGAGCCGCTGAAAGCGCAGTCAAAATATGTAAACGAGTAATCAAAAAAGCTTTGAAACAAAATGTCAATGTAGACACGGCTTTATGTAGATTCTTGCTGGCCTACCGAAACACTACGCATGCTACTACTGGGGATAGCCCAGCTAGTATATTGCAAGGTCGCAATCTTCGAATGAGGTTGGATAACCTTAAGCCAGAACGGGAAACTCGCGTGGCTGCACGTCAGAGGCGTAGTGAGCAGGACGCGGGCGGCTCGCAGCGTCATCTGCAGCCAGGCTCGCTAGTCTGGTATCGTGAGTATCGAGGCTCTGATAAATGGGTAGCTGGCACAGTAAGTAAGCGGTTAGGGGGTAGCGATTACTGCATTGCATCTAGTTTTGGAACCGAAATTCACAGACATATCGATCAGCTGAGACTAAGGGTTTGAGAGACTAAAGATAAGATACTCGCGAGGGAAAAAGTAAGTAGCGATATAGTGGCACAAAAGTTAGAATTAAATAGTCATTCTCGAAAATCTTTGGCTTTCCCCATTACCAGGGACGAAAGTCCAGATCGGGGTGAGGATTCGGGGGGGTGTAGGATAGGAGATAACATCTCGCCTAAAAACACCTCTCCAGGGCAGGCGGCGCGCGAGGTGGTCGCGGCAGTACCCAGTACTCCGTTGAAACCCGAGGTGCCGCTGAACAGAGAAACAGCCATTGGTGGGAGCAGTAATAGCAAGTTTGAACGTGGTCCCTCTAAAAGAGTTCGAAAGCCACCAGTACGATATGGTTTTGAGGAAATAGATTAAGTTGTTTCAAACTAATATGAGCCTCCTTAGCATAATTTAGTTAAATTGGTAGACTATGAACTAATTAAGATACTAAAATGTTACATTATTAAGCAGTACCTAACTGGGTCATGTTAAGTGAGGAAGTTGTTATTTTTCTAGTTATGTAAGTTAGTATTATCTTTATATTGTAGGTACTTAAATAAGGGTGGAGGTGTTGTGTATGTCTGGCAACATTTCATACTCATAGAGATGTCTACCATTTTCTATATAGTCTATGCGCTTGGTAATAAAGTTGTCAAATGGCGCACGCGTGTTTTATTCAACACTATTCTATTCTAATTTTCATATTTTGATTCTCTTTTAAAAACGTTTGTGAGTATGTTTGTGTTTTAATCACACCAGTGGGCTAATTTGAATGAAACTTTAATTAGATTCGACGACTTCTGTGGCGCAGTGGGTGAAAGCCCGCTTAGGACGAAGAAGGTTGCGGGTTCGATCCCTGCTGCGGGATAAATGTTTGTATGATCTGCAAATATTTATCTCGGGTCTGGGTGTTTCTATGTCTATTATGTATTTACAAACAAAAAGTATTTAAGTAATATATCAGTTATCTGGTTCCCATAGTACAAGCTTTGCTTAGTTTGGGGCTAGATGAAGCTGTGTGAAATGTCCAGCATTATTCATTTATTTATTTAGTATATAGGTTGGAATAGACTACAAGCTGTTAGCCGTTATGTCCTGGGCAAAGGCCTTCACTCCTTTTAGACATCACAGACTTATTAATAACAAAAAAGTTTGTTCTTTGTATCAGACATTAAAGAGTTTTGCGTCCTATGAGCGCGGAAACTTAAATATGTTTAGCAAAAAGTTAGTATTTGCTACGAGCTGCTACGACACTTGCTACGAACTTGCTACGAGCTTGCTACGTCTTGAACACTGCTACGCACTCTCTACGCCACTGTTTTATGAAGCTTTACCACAGAGTTGCACAAGAGTTATAATATGCAAGCTATAGAGCTTTCAAATATACCAAAATCATTATTATCATTATTATTCAAAATTTTCCGAATTAGTAGTAGTTTTTTTTCCAAATTGACGGCCATCACAATGCTACCTACTTATTTTATTAGCTGACATCATTTTGATCAAAAACTAAAATTCTGTAGTATGTAAGATATTGGAGTTGACGATATCAAAGTTGTGCTGGAAACAGCTTTGTCGAAGGCAAGTTAACTTCAAAATTGGTTTTAAAATCCTTGCAAGTTTACTTGTATTGTAAAATATCGTCTAAAATGAGGGCAAGCCGCTTGCGGGGTTCACTTTTCGGCGGTATCGAAGAAAAAAAAAGACTGAGGCTGGAAAAATAATTTTGTTCCAAGTATATGTCACATGTATATGTCAAATCGTCATAGTGCTAAATGCGCAGCCGCGACACAGTCCATAGATTGTTACATTGTTAGTACGGATAAGCGTTTCTAGGATACCTAATTGACAATTAATTTATTATATTCCCAGTATAGAAAAGTACTCCTTGCTTCGTTCCAACCGAGTGTTCCACGACACTCACGCACTGTTTTTATAGTACGAACTAAAAAGTGTATATTTTGTTCATACCTACAAAGTATTCACACTATCAAAATGCTTACTCTTTATTTCCACACCGCACTAGCTTCGCGCTCCGTTGCGCAGCACATTTGTGAACGTACTGAGTCTGCGGTAAAACCAAAGATAGCTTACTAAGATAATGTGGGATTCACGTCGTAGAAACGCTATTTCATTAGAAAATTATTGGTTTTGCTCGCTTAGTAAAATGTTCAAACGATTAATTTAAGTTTAGTTGAAACATGCCTGCAAATTTTTGTGGCAGATTTTGGTATCATTGGCATCTACAGTAGATACTTGCTTACCCACATCATCATCATCATCAAATTTAAGAGCTCAGCTCTTGTCGGTGCAATGATGCAACTTCCTCCACCTCTCCCTTTCCAATGCGGTCTCCTTTACTTCTTTATACGACATGACAGCGATCTTCTCTTTTATCTGACTCATGAAATTTATTCTCTTCTTCCTTCCACTTTTCCTTCTATGATGTTCTTGATAAAGCTGTCATGTCGTATAAGATGTCCAATCATTTTTCCTCTTCGATTTTGAATAGTGTTCATTAAAACCCGTTTCTCCTCAACTCTTTTCTCAGCACTTTCTCGTTGGTAACCTTCTCCGAGCTTACCCACATACATATAAAATATTTGTAGATCAAGCGGAAATCAAACCTGCAACCTTTTGTATCAGGCGAACTTTTTGTCCACTGTGCAAAGTTCGTCGAATAGTAGCATTTATTCTGTTTCAGAAAAGGTTCATACGTAATGTTCACAATAGAACCAGCTACCTATTTTCACAAGCAATTTAATATTCAATTGTGCTTACAAAAGGGCCTAAAAAATACGATTCTTTCCGATCCTTCCGAAGTTTTGATCCCAAGCCTACTCCCCTTAAGGTTGTATTGAGCAACTAAATCGTCGGATTAAGCGTAAAATCGTGGAGAAGCGTAATGACTGCATAATGAGACTGACTCCTAATGGATTAAATCTGTTCGGCTACAATCGCGCCTACGTTTTACTGCTCTGTGAAAATGGCTATTGCGAAATTATTTTGGAAGTTCAGGTGAGAAGTAATGCTTTCGCTGTAGTTAGCGCTTGTATTTAATCGAGATGAAACGTTGATAAACATCGTGAGAAAATCAATTACTATTCAAATCGTTCAAATGGTTGGTGGAGAGCACGTTGGGTCGACGACATAGTAAAGGTCGTGGGAAATGTTTGGATGCGAGAGGCGCAAGAAAGAGGAGACTGGCATAAAAGAAGGGAGGCCTATACCCAGCAGTGGGAGTTACCAGGCTGAGATGATGATGATGATGATGATAAAAGTGGTGGTCATGGACGTCACGTAAATGTGAGCGTGTGCAAAATATGAATTCAGACGTGGCTCTAACTAACCTTTTTCTTCGATGTCGTAACTAGCCTAGTGGGTGTACTTTCGACTTACAATACAAACTGAGAGTTCAAAACCATCCGAGAATTTTACAGATTCCGAAAGTGTAGACGATTAAAAAACCGACCAAGTGCGAGTTGGACTCGCGCACGAAGGGTTACCATCATATATAAAAACGGCAAAAAAAATTACCTAGCCTCCTTAATTATTTATTACATTCTGTTTTTTAGTATTTTGGGTACGGAACCCGCTAAAAACATCAATATTCATGAAAGTCGTTTTTGGTTGTTCTTTTTTTGTCAATCAACTTTGTCTTGTAATATAAGAAGTCGCTAAGTCAACAGTTAATAATTAAAACTTGCAACAAAACGTTCAATATCGGAAAACGTCTCCGGGGATTCTATTTCTTCTCGTTTTGTGCAAATTTTTCATAAATCAAGCTTGAGTTGGCTAGGGTTGCTAGATCTGATAATTGAAACATTGATTTTAAAAAAATATCATGTTTAGTATCATTATTTGTTTTTTCTTTATTTTCTATTGAGATTGATGAAAATTAAAATAGAGTTAAGATTAAGCTTAGCTTTGGTATAAACGTTTTTTTTTCCACATAACCGTTGAAATTGTCTATTTGTCTTAATTTTCTAAATGGTAACACAGGTTAACACAAAAATTGAAACATTTTAACGTACTCATATATATACGCGAAGGAATGGCGTAGAATCACCTAGTTTTCAACCGACTTCAATAAAGGAGGAGGTTCTCAATTCGTCTGTATGTTTTTTTTTTTTTTTTTTTTTTTTATCTTGTTACGCGATTGTTCCGCCATTTGTTGACCGATTTGCAAAATTCTTTTCATGTTTGAAAGGGTATACTCCAGAGGTGGTTCCATATAAATTTTATTCCTGAGGGATTGATCGTTTCCCCGTAAAACTCTAAACAGCTTCCCTCCTAGCCATGTCACAAATAGAAATCGAATCGACAGCTTGACGCCCTGAGTCACACCGCGTTTCGAGTCAAACATTGAAGTCGGTTTTCTTTTTAGTATTAAAACGTAATTATTTAAGACGATATTAGATCAAACTGGTTATAATACATACATTAATCTTTTTCGACTTTGACTTATTCGTACATTTCAAATACAAGTATTAAGATTGGTACCATTTTACTACACCAGAGCGATTTACTTAAATAATAATAAACTTTA